>MU172920.1:1229233-1295984 GCA_016695475.1 Suillus decipiens | reverse complement strand
GAAGGAACTCAAGATATTTTACTGTGGTGAATGAGCCTTTGACAACACTTGAAGCAGCCATGCCATCTACAGTCAGAAGTCCTAGTCCAGAGACACACTGCCCATGAACAAAGACCTGATGGCTACATGCACGCTGGCCTGTGGCTGCTCGTCCATGCAGCTGCCCTGCTGTACACTTGTCTTTGGATGTTTCATCAAGGAAACCAAGCTGCTCTGGTGAATATTGGCTCATGCAAATGAGAAAGTTTGTCCTCTTCTCCTCATTCCTCTCCTTTGCAATCCGCTTCAGTTTCTTGAGAGAAATGCTGACATGTGTTAGTTCATGGTGAATGGTAGTATAGTGTACAGAGATGAAGCGGTTGGTTTCAAGAAGTTGAAGGAGCTCATCTAAGAACCATTCAGGGCAATGATGAATGAGATGGATGAGATAGAGTACATCATCACAATGAAGGGTATGAGGATGACCATGAATGCCAAATGTATGCTTGACAACATCTCCCATTTTGTGCCAGAGCTTGAGGATCCGCCAGAACATGCTTTCTGAAAATCCAATGCAAGTAAGAATGTCTTCAAGTGCAAGGTGTTGATGCTCATGAAGATTAATTGTGGCTAGTTTGACATCGCAACTGATTTTCCGATACATAATGGTCAATTTGTGATGTATGTACTATGTGGCTATTATTTATTTGTTTTGTTCTTTCTCAAAATGTCACTACTGTCAACCTTTTTGCAAACAGCTGTAATGAAATACCACATGATGGCACTGAAAGTTTAAATTAATTTTTTGAAAGGACTTACATATAAGTTTGTAGGTTTCTGTGAGTCCCTGTGAGTCTGTAGTGTCTGTGGTGTCTGTGCACTGCACCACTGTGTGCACTGTATGACTCTGTGCGCACTGTATGGCTGTGGAAGCTTTGTATCCCAAATAGGCAGTTTGCTGATGATCCTTTGGAATACCTTAAATGACATTGTAACTTGAAGCATAAATTATGGCATGTGAGAACATTTGCACAACATTGACATAGGTGCACTACTGACCTTTGCCGGCTGCAATGACAATATGTCATGATTTTTTCTAGAAACACCAGGTGAATGCATATCTGTTGATGTGTGCCAAATGTGACTGTCCTTCAAAATG
This sequence comes from Suillus decipiens, assembly GCA_016695475.1. Taxonomy (NCBI): domain Eukaryota; kingdom Fungi; phylum Basidiomycota; class Agaricomycetes; order Boletales; family Suillaceae; genus Suillus; species Suillus decipiens. Next base: position 1,294,846 of record MU172920.1, on the reverse strand, counting down.
TCTTGTAACTCAAGGCATAAATTATGGCATGTGAGAGCGCTCGAACAACATTGACACTGGTGCACTACTATCCCTTGCCAACTGTGATGGCAAGGTGTCGTTATTTTGTCTAGAAACGCCAGGTGAATGTATATTTGTTGACCCATGTCAAAGTTACGGTCCTTCAAAATGTCTTAAACAGTATTGTAACTTGAGGCATAGATTATAGCATGTGAGAACACTCGAACAACATCGACACAAGCGCGCTCTCGTCCCTTGCTAGCTGTAATGTCAGCAGCTCACAATGATGTTATAAACTTCACTTGCTTGAATATATTAGCAACCGTCTATGACTATGTGTGAACAAATCATAATTCTCGTAGTATATTGTTGGAGTCTGATGAACCGGAGACAAAGCAGAAGGGAAGTTCCGAAGAAGCCGAGAAGCGAGGCACGAGGGGGAGAAGATGAGCAACGTGGTACGACATCTCAGTTCTTGACCAAAGACTGAGATGTAAGTACTTAGCCCATGTATGTCAGCGTTGACTGACCAAAACCGTAGCGTACCTTTGTGTTTCTAGGTAGCGCACATTGTTAACAGAGTTCTTGACTAAAGACTGAGATCGTACCTTTGTGTTTCTAGCGTCCTCGCTCCTACCCCGTTCGTCTCGTAACCGCTAGATATGTATGGTCATGTTTGGTAGGAGCATGATTAAATCGTTCTATAGTTGCTACAGCCACAATATCCAGGAGTCACGGGTTCACTGATGACAGTGTGGTGCGAGATTCTGGTCCGTGTCAACTTGCTGGTTGATTGCTACTAACATCTTGCGAAGCTTGTTCATGGTCATGATAGTTTGTCCCCATATCGATGAGCGAATGTCGTCGAGTCCCAGAGTATCCTACGTCCTCTAGGGTTGTTCAGAAGGATGGGTGGGATGGAGATCTCAGATTACACGGTTCATAGTTTGATGTGTCTTGCGTCAATTTGACCCAGTCTTCAAATCCTTCTGCACCTCAACGCAACATCAACTACGCACCCACAGTCGGACAACTTCAAGATAGAGGCGCAGCTACGCTGGTTCACCTGTGCGTTATGCTGGCCCATTGAAGTTGACGGTTTCATCGATGTCTCAGTGGGTGCGTCTACCAGTGCTTGCCAGTGTATCTACTTGATGATAAATGTAGCAGCCTGACACACACGGGGTACTATGAAGTTAGTATTGGAAATATACAAAGCGTTTGAATGACTTGGAGATATTAGGTTTTACCTCATATTCAATGACCGATATTTTTCACCTCTTACTCAAGTGATTTACCCGGGAACAACTCAACTGAGTGACCAATCATGGACTTGTGCCACGACGAAACCTGAATGAGTTTGTGTGTGTTATCGAATCTGGTTGGAAGGTGTGCTCTATTGCTCGTGTCGTATCCGCATCATTGCTTACAGTAATCTGTGGTGATTAAAAAACATTAATTTCCACAAGATAAAAGTACATTGTGCGACGCAGAAAGAACAATAATCTATTCTGGGCCACCGGGTCACAACTTGTGGTCTACACACAATGTACATCTATCACTGTGGATGTTGATGCCACAGTTCACGTGGGGAGTATTAAAGGCAGGTCTGACCAGTCTAGTATCTTATTCCCCCTCATGGAGCCTACTATCACCTTTCGATTTAGCGACCTTCCTTTGGAACTTGCCCTCCTCGTCCTCAAATATGCGGCCGAGCCGACGTTTTCCCAGAAAGAGACATATGCCGAGAAAAATCCCTATGCAGACGCCATCTCACTCTGTCGTGTCTCTCGACTTGTGAGGCGCACCGTCCTCCCCGAACTCCTGCACACCGTCTCGCTCCGCCGATGTCTCGGCGTGAGAATGTTCGCAAATGCTCTGCTTATGCAGCAAGTGTACGCTGAGACAAAAAACGATCTTTTCTTCGACTATCCCTCTGCTGTTCAGAGGGTATGGATTAGTCATCCTTACTTCCGCGAACGTCGCCTACCTGACTCTGAGGTCAGGGACTACATGAGCTCGCTGCTTCCGGTGTTACTTGCTGCACCGGCACTTGCGATTGACTGGCACAATTTAAAACTTTTTGTTCGGAGCGTGGAAAACGCGTGGACCTCCCGCCCAGATCGCAATGTCGACGACAGATTTCCTGGAAGGACCCAAAGTCTGATGGTGATGCCGGTCATCGCTTCCACCACCCTCCACTTGGACATATTCAAACACTTTCGGAGGGAATCAGTTTTCCTTGCATCGATCCCCCACCTCACTTACCTAGGCAGAGGAACCAATTATTGCGACATCAGCAGGGGCTTACTGTCCCCAAAAGGTTCGCTACATGTTTTCATGGACAAGATTCCATTGGCTCGTATGAAGAACCTCCAGACACTCTCAGTAGTATACCCGCATCTGGATGGCCCCTACGATATCGAAAGGGAAATAGAGTTTCATGTGGAACGGCTCACAATGAATGTGCCCCTGTTCAAGCAGGATCCTGCATCCTTCCCGTGGGTGACAGCACCGTTTCCTGTGATCAATCCTGGAGAGAAGAGTATTCGATCGGATGGTATTTCCTTCAAGGTGACGAATGATGGTGTAAAAATTTGTCAGGAACCTTTCACATGGGATAAAGTTTGGGCCTGCGGGTTAACCGAGTGATGAGGGTACCCGGGTGTTATGAAGATGATGATAGATGACATGATATGACTTATCTTGAACATGTACTTGCCCGCAATCGGATTTCCTCCTTACTGTACACTTACTCTATATAGACTTATGTATATGGTTGGGACTTTATGATCACCATAAGCCTCACCACGACGTCAGTTCCACATCCAAGGGATCGTCAACCTTCTACACCCTGCGTCTCGTCTGCGAAGTTAGTAAGCCCGAGATCATACCGATTCCACGGACGGATGAGTAAAAATGTTTGCTGAGTACGTTTTGCGGGCGAGAATTGAACAAGCTTGTCTTTCGTTGTGATTAGTAGGTCTTGTAACCCGTCTGCCTTGACATCATAATGAAGCATCTGGCCTCGTTTTGATCAGGTCTCCGCCTGACTTCTGTGAGAGTAAATGCGATACAAGGCAATTGGAGTCTGGCGTTTGCGAAACGAGGAACGCTGAGGTTCTCAAGAGTGATATACAATTTCGAAGCCGACTCTACAGCCACAATATTGTTTCGCAGCGTGGAGACCGATATCTGCATCTCGTCTTCGGATAGAGATGGAAGTGTATATGACGGAGCCTTGTATGAAGAAATGTCGGCTGGGAGACAACTGTTAAAGTTGGATGATTGTCCCACCCAATCCAGGGCCGTGATGTCGCCCGAATGGGCTATGATCTCCTGCAAGAGATGTCCGAGTGCGTTCTGTCTTTTTTCTCCGTAGATTACAGGAAGATGGACGCCGAAGATCCCAAACAGTGAATACGCGATGTCTTCTTGCAACGTAGTGACACGTGTTGATGCCCACCGAAGTTTCTCCCGAACATCTCTCATCCCAGGGCGGAAGGCGACGAGCGCTCTCACATTTATACCAGTTGAATACTCCAATTCCTGCATGATAGCGACAGACTCTTTGTGGTTGCGTGAGTAGTCGTCAAGATATAGGGTCCAATCTGCTTGGTAGAAGAGAACAATTTTAGGAGCAAGGAACTCCTGAACGGTCCATCCTCGCGTGTTCCATATGCTGTTGGCGAGCGCTCCCGACTTGGACGAGGGCAGAACATCCGACAGGTAGACAATGGTGAGCGCTGAGAAGTGATACCAGATGAACATGGAATTGACTGATTGTCCGAGCTCTATATTGTTGTTCTGGTCAATGCAGCACGTATCGCTCCACGCCCAATGATACCCCGCATCGCGTGCGACTCTGCAAAACTTCTGCAACTTCACAATTGTTCCAACTGGATCCAAGTCGTATATGCTCCTGCCATGGATGTCGTGCAGTAGTGGCTCCTTCCTTTCCCACCTATGAGACAACATGACCCAACTGAAGTACTTCGCGACCGCTTCTTCGATGAGCCCTGTTTTGGGGGGCCCGTGCATGTCAAATGAATGCAAAAGCTCTTTGTACTCTGTACTCCCTGTGAATGAGTTGATCTGTTCATCTCGGGTGCACAGATGTCCAGTAGAAGTGTTGATTAGACGAAGGGCATTCTCCGGTTGGGCGTGAATGGCTCGTCGCATGATATCTTCTACTTCAGGACTGATGTATTGTTGGCGTAGCTCTGCAAAAAATGTAAGTCGTCCTCAACTTGTCGAGTGGGCACTTGAGTTGTTTGGGGTTTACGTTGTATCTGTGGGTCAGGTTCATCCAGCTTGGAGAGCATGATTTTGGAGACCTCGAATGCATCATCATAGCGATGTACTCCACGAAGCGCTGCATGCTTTAATTCGTATCCAAGATAAGACAACGGGTTGAGCTCAATGACCTATGGATATCATTACGGATGTTAAAGTGACAACGGATATCGTCCGCACCTTGTCTGCGTCCAAAAGGGCCTCCGAATAAAGGTTTTGTCCCAACTTCACCTTACTGTGGTGTGCAAAGTATGAGGAATCCGACCTGAATACTGCAGAAATTGTGTTCTTGATGGACCAGAGGGAAACAATCCCATCACAGCTTCCACTCACTAGTAGTTCTCCGTTGGGAGAAATTGCGACACAGTGAACCTCTTTTGTATGTCCGAGTGCCTTTCCTATCTTCTTGTGTGACTTTGTGTTCCACAGTTGCACAGTACGGTCGAATGAGGCAGATGCAAGGAAGAAGCCATCAGAAGAGACGGTAAGTGAGTTGACGAAGGAAGTGTGACCAGTGCAAGGTTGGCCGATCTGGGTACAATTCGACCAGTCCCAGAACTTGATGTTGTGTGATGCAGAGACAAGTTGCTGGCCGTCGGGCGTCCACACAACACTTTGAATCCAATCCAAGTCAGCATTGATGTGGAATAGCAGTTCGGCGTTATCGGTACTCCAAACCCGAATGTTGCTACAGTATTGCTCCGCCGGATGCTAATTTTAACCCATCTGGGCTGAAGGCGACACAAAACATTCTGCCTAGACCCCGGAGTTTTGAGAGGACAGCACCAGCCTCCGCATCCCATATAATAACTGGTCCATCCCGCGACCCGCTCGCGAGTCTCTTTCCATCAGGGGAGAAGCACATCGACAACACCCAGCGTGTATGCTTTACCAGCGGTTTGACCATTTGCTTGCTATCGACATCCCAGATGACGATGACTCCATCCCTTCCACCACTCGCGATTCGTCTATCGTCTGGCGATACAGCGACTGATGTCACGGCATCACTGTGTTCTGCGAATGGCTCTCCCACCAATACTCCTTCATTTACGTTACAGATTCGCAGGGTTTTATCCCGTGAAGCAGTAACAATCTGTCGGCCGTCTTTGAAGAATGCAATTGCCGACACTACATTTGTGTGCGCCCGCATCGTTTGTATTGGCACCAGCTTGTTTGTCGGCTCTAGCTGGGTTGTTCGAGACTCCTCTAGTTGGTTTGTCCGAGTCTGCGCCGCCTTTGGGCGCCTTCTCAGAGCGAGATATGCTTTTTTTACCACATCGAACAATCCTGACATATCGCTAGACAGGTAGATGGACAGTCAATAGCGTTTGAAGTTAACGAGGAGCGTACTCTGTGCTGCCGTCGATGTGTCGTAGTAGAGCTGAATTTCTGCCCATAATAGGCTCTTTTATATGTTGTTTGCTCTATTACAGCATGGATTTCATTTCCTTCCTTCCATCAGTGCCTCTGGCAGATCTACTCGTTGACGTCCCAGACCATATCATCAGCTGCGCTGCTCGCAACTCACCTGTCATCTGGTAATAAAGTGACTGGACATATGGCATCATGGCTCTGAATGACCTTCCCACCAATGCTCCTTTCTCTACGTTCCGCGTGAACGTAATGTGGTCCGAACCAGTGACAACCTACCGACCGTCTCTGAAGAACGCGATCATTGATATTATTCTCGTATACATCGTTCGCGTCAGTGTCAGTTGTGTTGTTTGCACTGGTGTCCCGAACCCTCTCGGAATAGAAAGATACGCCGTTCTTACTCCATCGAGCACATTTGCCAACATGTCATGGATGGCCAGTAGAATTTGAAGGAGTACTTCATGGTTATGTCGTCAATATTACGCGTCGTGAGTGGAGTTGTATTCTGCCCAACTGATATAACTTATCTGGAGTTCTAGTGGTGGCTCCTACTACCAAGATGTCGCTTCTATGTATCAACATTCCCTCCTCATAAACACCCATTATATATAAATTCTGTGCACAGCAAACCTGCCCCAAGGAGCCTCCGTCTGGAACTCAGTTAATTCTGCAAATAAATCTACTTTTGTCATCCTGTGTAGTGTGCAATGCATCCTACTTCGTCCTGAGATCTAGAAGCCTAGAACGGTCTCTAGGTGCCTTTTGTTATTGATGGAATACCACGTCCAAAACACACGGGGAGTTGGGACCAACTTGCATTTTACTCTATCTTACTGATCCGAGCTCTGGACCTCGTGAGCAAGTTTTCTATCGTGCGTAATTGCGCTAGCCCTAGATTTTTTGTTGAAAGTCTCGTCTCCCCGCTTGTGTGGACGAGAGGCCTGATGGTCTTTGAGGAACCCAAATACGCCTTCAAATAGGTGATCATTTCATCAACGTTCTTTACATCACTCATTTGGTCAGGGAGGATTCACTCCGTTAGGCCTAACGCTCATGCAGAACCTTTTATTGCTCTCTTAGCCAAGCCAGTCCAAGATCCTGAAGTAGATGTTCTTATTAATCTCTTGCGATCGACCACAAAGAACGACCAGATATTCGCAGACGAGTGATCTGACATCTGTGTCCCCTATTCGTTCCCTCTGCTCTCACTTCGTCACAGCAAAGGAGACTAGATTGGATGCTATCATATTTGCACATAGTATCAACAGCTAGGCCGCATAATCGGTAGCCGGGATACTGTTGTACTGACCCAGGGGTGACAAAACGCTTCATTGGCATCATTCTTAATTGTCACCTTTCTTTCCGCCCTTGTCGCACCCACTGAACGTGATATACGCATCGTCAACGTCGTCAACCCTTTCTATGTGGCCACAGCACTGTCTTTTTCTCCAACTTCCATACCACCTCCAACAATGATATCCACTTTTCCAGCAAGAAGGCTAGCGCTCCCTTCAGCACTTGGTGCATTGCCACAATGCCAGTAAAGATATTGATTTAAACATTATTGGGATGCATAGCAAATCATCTAACTAAAAATTACGACGAAAACTTGTCCGGATCTATGTCTCCTTGAAATTTACTTCGGAACAATAAAATAACTTAGATACTATCACGAAAGTAGGAATAAATAGAAGCAAATTCCACTGCTCCTTGCAGAGCACTAGACAACCGTTAACGTCACACACTACTACCAGTCGATATATGCACCCGCTCCTGGAAAGTGATAGAGGTCATACCAGTTGCTGCCTCAGAATCGATCACGAGTTTAGCGTAATATTCTCGAATACTAAGGATCAAGCGGGGTCCTAGCACAAACATCTGCACGACCTCCAAAATCGCAAGTGCGCCATTATAAATCTGGGTATCTAGGGAATATGAATCCTATATAAATGATGAACCGTGCTCGTATGTAGCTATCAATAAGAGATGGACATACCATTGAGAGCGACGCAGAGAAATCAGCAATGAGGTGGAAGCAAGCAACAGCAATAAAGCTGCCACGTACAACCCCTTAGTGAAAAAAGGGACAATAATTACGATATGAGCTCACCTGGCAAAGTAAAGTACGTGAGTTTTCATCAACACCGTGAAACAGTCCCAGATAATCCCTCCTGCTGAATGTTGTCGCAGTTCACGGAAGTGTTTTACTGTATTCCAGACTGCCAAACACAGTGCAAAGACTTCCAATACAGTCGCGAGTACCCAATTAAAGGAAATCAAAAGTAAAAGATCTTCCGTATAGTTAACCCAGCACTGATGGGTACCGACGAGAATGAGTTCCCCTTGTATTCATCAATGAGATGCATATTTTTTGTCATCAACAATTAAGCGTACCCCCTGAAGAATGCATCATCGGCGTTATGGCTACCACTCCGTTAAAGATCTGGACAGCCAGAAAGGTGACGACGAGAGATATCAGGATCTTTCTGGATAGTTGATACATAGCATGCAACCGAGTAATGATGATGACTGGCACAGTGGCAGTCAAGTTAAATATCACTAGGATCTTGCAAGTGCCAAACTCACCCCACAGTATGACAAATACCACAAGATTGATCCAATACCATACGGCGTATACTATAAAGCCTGACAGATCTGGTCAGAGACCAATCCCGTGTTACACACTCTGAATGGACTCACATCTGTAACAGTATAGTGAAGCAGTCATTAGTGAACTAGTAAGAAGCTGGTAAAGAACCACACCCACTCCTACGGGGCACCACAGTTAATTGGAGAGGAACAGTAGACACCTGTGCGGAAGACTCACTGTATCTGTCAGCGAGATAGTTGTAACACAGACTACAGAGCCTCAAAAAAGTATTGCACAAGTTAAAAAGTCTTATATCTCAACAACAACAACACAATATTTTCCAAAGGTGTTAGTGTGTGAAATGTAGCTAGAGGAGCTCTCTAGAAGACCTCCTTTATATACTAATGAAGATAATCATGTGTGCTTGCTGTGGAGCCAGAATACAAAAGGGTCACATTTTAGCCCCTAAAAATATTGATATTTGAATCTTCAGAGGAAATGTAGTCCAGGCTGATACAAATAGGGTTCAAAAAAGAATTAGAGGTGTTGTGATATGAGGCTCACAAGTTGCGAGATCTAGAAGGCCTATAATGATCTCTCGGTGACTTTTGTTATTGATGAGATGCTACAGTACATCCGAAACACATGGGGAGTCGCGACCAACTTGCATTTTACTCTATCTTACTGATCCGCGCTCTGGACTTCGCGAGCAAGTTCTCTATTGTGCGTAATTGCGCTAGCCCTGGCTTTTTGTTGAAAGTCTCGTCTCCTCCCTTGTGTGGACGAGAGACCTGATCGTCTCTTGAGGAACTCAAATGCGCGATCATTTCATCAACGTTCTTTACAGTGCTACGTAGTGATATTTTTTATCCCAGGTATAATTATCGACGTATGAGATAAGACGAGGTATCTGACTTGGCACGAGCAGTCGAGTACCAAGTAGTAATTAGTACTCGAGAACTTCTGGATAATGAAACGGTTAAAAACCCTGCGGTGACTACCGTACTATACACGCGAAATTTTAGAGTTACTGTTTTTGGCACTTGCAATTTCGATCGAGCGTCAGTTAGTACTGTTATACCAGGTTTCCACCTGGTTTTTCACCTTCATCCAGTGCCAGTCGCGGTATGTACATGGCACGTATTGCGGAGTAATATTCATCTTTACCACAGGATGACCGCACTGGATATTCATGCTTGCAGGCTCCACGTCGAGCATCATATTGTCGCCTGCATCAACACAAGTATCATGTTGGCTTCGTCAAGTTCAACAACTCTTCGCTCGGCGGCAGGCAACGTCTCGAACTTTTCAAATACATCGTCGTATCCATGTTGCTCACATGATGAAAGGAAGAGTTCAAGGCGAAGTGAGCGAGTGCAAGGCAGGCGACGCTCTCGTCAAGAATGCAGCATTAGCAGATTATACGCACACGACTGCACAACAGACACGCGTTCTAGAATCATCTGGACAGGATGGCTTGGTGACCCGCGCTCCGCTTCCCGCAGACAAGTCCCTAGATGTCGAAGCCATCCACATTCACGCTGGCATCCGTTCAACTCACGGTCAACAAAACCCACATCACCATTACCCCAATCCTCACTTCACTGGCCATCAAAATCCTATATATTCACTCAAAGAGACACCATCAGACCGACTGAAGACACGGCAAGAATTATTAGACAGCTTATTGCAAGCGACCTCGGTGTCAAATGGATGGGAGGCATACCACACCTTAACAGTCATGTTCCCCCATCATATACATCACCTCTCCGAAGTTCCAAAGATACCTCAGCGTCACCTCCATCATCTCGCCCGCCTTCTTGCGTCCAAAAAACCTCGAACACGGACCCTTTTCTTACGACTTTCTGCTGTTTTGACGATGCTACATCGCTCTGGGTATCGCATCTACCTATGGGAGTGGAATGCCTTGATAGACTGTGCAGGAAAGCGATGGAGGAAATGCACCCTCGAAGACTACAAGGCAGCTGTGGAAGTCTTCAGTAAAATGACCACACCGCCCTCTGAGAATCAAGGAGACGACGAGAATCTGGCCGCAGAGCACGATTTTTGGTATGTGCAGCCCGACATCATTACATACACAACCCTCCTCTACATCGCTGGCCGCTCGCTTGACCCCGGCGCCATTCGCCATGCATCTAATCTGCTCAGAGCCTCAGGGCTACCACCAAACCGCATCACCCATCTATCATTGCTACACTATTATACGCGAACAGGGCAGTTGTCCGGTGTTCGATCAACCCTGCGGAAGATGAGAGAGCAAGGCTTTGAGCCGGCTCTGGATGGGATCAACGCATGCATATGGGCCTATGGCCGGAATGGACATATGGACGTCGTCTCAACAATTTACCGCGTGCTGCGCCACAACTTGCAACCAGAGTCGGATCTAGGCGAATATGACATCGAAGCAGCCGTCAAGTACCTGCTAGATGTGGAGGGCATCGTCATACGGGATGATATAATACCCGACGAGATCACATATACTTCATTGATCCAAACTTTTTCCTATCATGGACAAATTATGAAGGCGCTCAATATTTTCGTGGACATGCTATCTACGCCTAATAGGGAACCGAAGGCTCTTGTCAATCAACAGGCAGGTGAACCTTCCCTCTATCAGCCAACACTTGCCGCTTTCCGGGGAATATTCCTCGGTTTCGCGCGGCATGCGCAGAAATCATTTCCACCACGGACCGCTCCCGGATCTTTATCCGAGCGGCTCCGCCCTGTCCAGGAAAATGATTGGAACCTCGATAACCTCCATCAGGTGTTCAAGGCTTTTATAAATTTACCCGCAGATGTCATGCCGAATGAGAGGCTGATCTACTGGATCTTGGTATCCTTCACCAAAGCCAGCGGTGGTGATCCGGGAAAGCTGCGAAAAGTGTTTTTACAACTTGAAGAGCGCTTTGGTGGTGGTTGGGGTGGGCGGTTGGCCGAGCTGCGGCAAAACATATTTGGGAACAATGGGAGCGGTGGCCAGTAGTTGTCAATCTATTCACGTACGGGTACATACACATCCAATCCTAATATCTGTACAAACTGCGACAATCTGATGATGATACATTGCAATGGTGGTCTGACTCATAAAGTTTAATCATGAAATGCTGTCGTCACCATTCTCCCTCCTCCACTGGACGAACTCCTCCCAGCCCACCTCGCACTTCCTGCTCTGGTATCGTCGAAGTTTCACGGTCCTGAACGTCTCTTCTGTGATAGCGCCGTTCCATCCTGCCTTACGCATAGCACTTTCAACAGCCTCGACCTTATCCCAACCTTGGTCAGGTATGACATCTGGGAGATATGTCGCGGTCAGAGTGTCTCTGGAGTTAAATTGCGGTAGATATGCTGACGAAGATAGGGGAGAAGGTGTGGTCGAAGATGGTGGGTATATTGAAGGATTCGGGAAGCTAATGTAGATCCCGTGAGTGCCAACAGTCCAATCTAGATATGACGATGCGTCTTCGAAATCTGTCAAAAGGGATACTCTAGCGCGCAACAACTGAATGCATCAGCATATATATGGAAGGGTTTTTGCACTTACCCGCATTCGAGAGATGGTAACTCTCGACGTTCTATCTTTCGGAAACGAGAGTCTTTGAATGCACTGATCAATGCGTATTCTGCAAGGCCTTCCCTGAGAGGGATAGCATCAAAGTTGCCGATGCAACCCCTTAGCCTGGGAGATCTGCCTGCACGAGATGACCTGGTATTCCATGTCACAAACAATGGACTAGAGAGTCACGACTGTAGCACATGTTCAGATCGATACACACGGTTTGCTTACTATTTCTCGTCGGCAAAATTGGGTGGAATGGGCTTGCTAGATGTTAGCGCGCAGTACAATGCATCGAAAGCACGAAAACAGTGCTCTGGCGTGCATACATCGTCGACCTTGTTTGCTTGATCTCCTTCCATTAGTTTGGAGGGAAGGAGAGATAGGGCGGTCGAAAGTTACGAAACAGATAGGCTAACTCAGCTCTCAGACTCATCTCAGCAACGTCAGCATTGATTGTACCTGCCTTTTCTGGGTGACTGTTCACCGGCACTGGCGCACCCCTCTGCGGACCGTCCGGATACCAAATTACAACCTAGCGAGGAGCTTCCAAGATTGTTGAATGAGATGACTATAGACACATGCACAAATTGTATCTACTTAAGGTAGTATATAGTATGAGGAGATAAGGAAGTGAATAATAGTATTGCAAACAGTGGTCCCGAGGCTCGGTGGTATGGGAGAACCCGTAGGAATCATAGAAAGTGGCATAAAGAACATAGCATCCTGTAAAGACGAAAGAAAACAAGAGAACTTGAATATGAGGTGGGCGAGATTGACATAACGGGAGAACATGTTGGACGATGAACCGCAAGAATGAATGCCGGGCCGGTAAGATGCAGATGAGTAGAAAGACAGCAGATAGCTGATAAGTCTTGATACCGGGTAGGGACAAGATCACGAAGCACAACAGTTCCAACCTCCTGGAGTGGATCGAGCCTTCTCTCGTGCCTCTTCTTCTTCGGCTTGAGCGGCCCAGGTAGGCGTGCTGATAGTCGATAGGAAGACGCTATCACGTTTCCTGAGCTCATTTTCGCGCTCAATGATGTCCTTCCGTTCGATGATTGCACTAATCAATGACTCAAAGAGGCTCTCGATGCCTATAGGCGGATAGGTAAATGAGAGAATCAAGATGGGGGTCAAACACACGTACCAAAGTCATCTTTAGCTGAGACCTCAAAAAGTTCCATCCCCTTGTGAAGTCCCCATTCTTGGTCATCGACATCAAGGTCTTCCTCGTCTTCATTTATACTATTGCTACTGCTATCCGCGGCATCATACCCTCCAGCATGGCGCCCAAAGTGTGAACCAAATCGCGATTGTGGTGAACGGGAACCCTCTGTTTTTGACCTGTTCAAGGCCGAACCTGTCGTCTTTATTCTCGGAAGGCCAGGACCAGTATTACATCGCTTGAGCACAGATGAATGTGACGACTGGCTAACAGCAGGATCCAAATAGGACGCGCTGTGTGGCGGAGAAGGCTTAATTGGGGGGTTGTTTAGAGGAACCGATCTGATACTAGTAAAGGATGTGAACCTGGGGCGAATGTAAGATAATGTTGACAGTGGTGGGGGAGAAGGGGGAGGAGGAGTTGGGGGGCGCGGTGGGGGAAACCAAGTATGTAGCGATAGGCGTGCTAGATCAGATGTGACCTGTCTGTGATGATGCAGGTCGGCTTTGGAGCCGACAATATAAATGATGAGCTCTGGCGGACAATTTTTCTTCAACTCTGAAACGAGGGGTAATAATGTCAGAAAAGAATTGCCAAAGTGAAGTACAGTGCTACGCACCAGCTAACCATCCCCGAATGTCCTCAAACGTAGCAGCATTCGTGATATCATACAAGAGAAGTGCAGCATTTGCTCCGCGATAATACATGGGGGCCTAATTATGCTGGTAAACCACCTGAAGGGTCATAAGTAAAGTAAATGCATACCATGCTTCGAAATCGTTCCTGTCCTGCAGTGTCCCATAGTTGTAGTCGAACCTTCAAACCATCGACATGAACTTTCTTGGTTACGAAGAAAGCCCCGGTCGTGGACGTCATGTTCCTGGGATCGAACTTGTTCTGAGTGTAGCGATGGAGTAGGCTAGTCTTGCCCACGCCTTCGTTAATTGAGAGCATGTTAGGTTCTTAATATTCGATTGGTATCCGAACAACAAACCTGTATTGCCCATGACCACAATTTTGGCATCTATCCCATGTTCATACCTGGACTTTAAGTACGGGTCCATGCGAGGGTACTCCGCCATGCAGAACGACGTTGAAGGTGGGTGAGGAGTGCCACGGAGGGCGGAGGAAGAGAAGGAAAGAGAGAAAATGACTAGCAACAGAAGCAGGGAAGACAATGAAATGAATCAACTCAAAAACGTACTGCAGACGCGATACAGAAACCACGTGCCGAAATCACGCCGAACCTGCTACGAGCGCCCACAAGAACTCTTTGAAAATAATAATCGCACTAAGACTTTGAAAGCGACACTGCTGAACATGCTACGTTCTCTCTAGTAGGCACCTTCAGGCCTCCGCGCTCAGCAGTACAGCACTTTTGACAATGTCATATTTATCACAGCACATAATGCAAACAAGACATAAACGGCATGTCTTTATTTTTGTCGGGTAATGCAGGGAACCGGAACATGTGTCATGATAACGCGTAATCTACTCTTGGTTTGCCGGGGGGAATTCAAACGTAACGTCCTTGCCCGTCAAGCGGCGGTATACTGAGGAGAACGAGTCAAGCTTGTACTCGAGCGATGTCGCATCTTTAGGGTCAAGAATGCTATAATATCATTCAGCATTACATCAATCGATTGTAAAGAACGCCACCTACACTTTCAAAAGTTTTGATCCGTCAACAGATACACGAGTCCTCTTGCCGACAATCTCAGTGGGGAAGACAAGGTCCTCAAGGATCTTCTCGTGCACATTGGTGAGTGTGCGAGAGCGGGGTCTCTTTTGCTTCACCCGCGAATTACGGGTAGGCTTACTCAGCATCCGACGCTGAGCAACGAAAACGACGTGGCGGTCGGAGAACTTCTTCTCCAGCTCACGGGTGAGTCTATGAGGTGGTAGACCAATTACAATGGCACCTTCCCGCTGAGATAACCATCCTCACCTCTGCTGCACCTTGTGAAATGCCTTCAGTTGGGGAATGGGAACGAACACAACAATAGCCTTCTTTCCACCTCGTACATCAACTTCACGGGCGGCAGAAATCTGCAGAGCACGGAGCTCAGTCTTGAGTTCAGGGACATTGTTCTCGAGGTCGATTAGGGCCTGAGCGACAGAGACCTCGGTTTCGTCAGGGGAAGTAGTAGGTGCATTTGCAGTACGGAGGATCTTGTGGTTGACGGACATGGCTAGAATAGAGGCCCTGTAGTAGATGACACTATGGTCAGCATCCGCTCCTTATAACTTGCATCCACCCAATTGAAGTGATTCGACCGCAATTTTTGCTCCACAGCTCGATGTGCACATCCATCCTGCACAGCTGAATACCATGACAAGCAGCAATTCGTACTCACTGAGCTTGACGCCTTCGTCGATGTCTTTTTTGCGATGAGTTTTACCGTATGGTGTCTGGCTATCGTGCCAAACAGTGACCAACACATTCATGTGCACGTGCTTCTAAAATAGGAAAACCCCTGTTTAATCACGGGAACATGAGCTTCAGTCGTGTCTAACTGTCTCGTGTCCGCTTGAATTCATCTACCCAATTCTGCTCTACCTCTCCTTTTGGAACAACAACGAACGTCAAACACCCGTCTTTCAACTCTAATCCATCGTCAGGTTCCCCTTCTTTCGCCTTCGCGGCATTGCACACGTCCCTCAATGACATCTTCTTGCCAACTTTGAGCAGCCGCTTCCTTCTTGTTATTGCGTAAACCACGAGGGTGTTTGCGATGTACTGCCCGGCTTTATCCCAGCTAGGTGCAGGCGCCTGCGGTGGAAACATCTGAAAAATGTGAGTCGAGAACGTTGTATCTTCGACAAAATGCGCTATGACGTCCGATGTCGCATGTTGTGGATACAAGAAGAACACGGGGATTATCAACGTTGTCCCTTCAGGGTCCTCTGGGTCAAAATGAGGTTCGTATGGATTCTCTGACGACCCTTTTGGGTTGTAGACGGCAAATAAATTTCGCTCCTGAAGCATAATCAGGCGACCGGTGATGAGACCGAGACAGAACGTACCTTGAACGCTACCTGGAGAAGTTTTTTCGCTCTTTGTTCATTATGTATGCGTTCCTTTTTGTCACTTTCTTGGCGGAGCTTCTCTGCCTTCGCCTTTGCGGCACGATCGCGGACTGACCTAACTCCTTTGTTTTCTGGGTCGTACTCCAGACACCTCTCGCAACAATCGAGGGATTCTTCGTAGCGCTCTAGCGCGAGTAACGCCATAGCAGAGCGGTAATAGGCTTTCGAAGACTTCGTATTCAGGGTGAGCGCCTTTGAGCAGTCCCGAAGCACAGAACCATAATTTTCTTCGAATCGGTCAGATCTTCGTCATAAAGCCAGGAGTCTAACTCCTTACTTAGCTCGAGGTTGCACGCGGCACGATTGCATAACAGAGCTTCGTGCAATACAATATTAAATGGCTTTGCATCGATTCCCTGGGTGTAGAAGCTCATTGCTTCTCGGTGGCGTTTTCCCTTGAAGTAGTCATTTCCTTGTTCTTTGAAATTTTGAGCGATCTCTTGAGGAAGCTGCTTGTTCACGAGATGTTACGATAGAGAGGAGAAGATTCTTACCCACCATCTGGCGTTCCGTCGAAGGCGAGGCTCTGTAAGGCTTGAATCACAGGATCTTCAGATTCTTCTGAGGGTAGAGATTTCATAAAGAGCGGGGTGCTTTGCAGAGCAGCTATCTTCTCCTCGACAGAGGACTCCGCTGGTTGCGGAAATACGATAGCCATTTTGATTTTATTCCTGGTCAGCGACAAGGGACCGTTGAGTTGGCGTCAGTGTAGTGCAAGACTTGGTGCTGAACAAAAATGTTGCGTGACGAACAACGAGATATGATAAGATCCTGACAAGCGAGCAGTACTAGTCACGTAATCGAGCACCTGACTTCATGTAAATCAGTCTCAGACTCTCAGGTGCGTTTTGGACGCTGAAGCCTTCATGGCAGCGACCAAAGTACGAGGGCTAGTGGCTGCGCTGAACTCAACGGGATGTTTCAAATACAAGGTAAGTCCAAGCTTTATGAAGTTTCTCAGAGTTTCTAACACTATCTTCGTCCAGAGTCCAGATGTAGTGGTAGATTTCTTGGTCGTGGGCGGAGGTCCGTCCCGCGCAATCTTCATAGCGCTGACGCTTATCTACGGCCAGGTGTTGTAGGCTTGGCTGTCGCCCAGCGACTATCCGAGCGCTTCCCGACGAAATCGACATACTTAGTTGAGAGACATCCACACGCTGGTGAAGAGACGAGGCGAGCGAAATAGGTACTATGATATTCGCTTCACACTGACTGCGAGTGGGTAGCTCTCGCAACTCAGAGGTCGTACACGCTGGTGAGCTCCTCTTGCGACGTGCAATTGTGTTCGTGTGCCCTGATGTGGTAACTTTCCAGGACTTTACTATCCTCCAGAATCGCTCAAGACGCAGTTATGTTTGCGAGGAAGACACCTCATGTACGAGCGGTGCGATAAATACAACATCCCATACCGAAAGACTGGTAAACTCGTGGTAGCACATGGGCACCAGCGTGCATATGTCGAGAACCTTTTCGCAAAAGCCAGACAACTGCCGTGGCCTAGGCACTCGCCGCCTCATGGAACCGAAGATCAAGTACTCCCTGTCTCCCTTATAAGCGGCGCGCAAGCACGCGAGCTTGAGCCAGACCTCTCACCGGATATAGCTGCTGCGTTATGGAGTCCAGAGACAGGCATTGTCGACTCTCACGCTTTCATGAAGAGTCTGGAGAGGGATATATCAGAATCGGAAGGAGGCGAGTTGGTATTTTCTACTCGAGTCGTTCGTGTGGACTCGTACAAGAGCGAGGGAACCTCTTGGCTTAGCTCCGAAGAGGGCTGGGTAGTTCAAACAGTTACTGAGAATGCCGAGCAAGGAGATTCCCTGCTCGCTCGCACCTTAATCAACGCGTCTGGCCTTTCTGCCAATCTCATTCCAAATTCTCTGCTGCCCAGGGCATCACGTATACCTATGTTCTTCGGTCGGGGCTCGTATGCGGCTTACAGTGGTCCAGGCATATCTCAAATTAGTCGGCTCATATACCCTTGCCCTGAAACTGGGCCCAATAAGCACGCCTTTCAATCTCTCGGAACGCATCTGACCATTGACCTGCAAGGAAAAGTGCGTTTTGGGCCAGACCTGGAGTGGATATCACCGCCCTCTCAGGCTGATGCATCAGATTATGATTTTAACGAAGAGAACGCGGATTTTTGGCGGCAGCATCTAAAACCTAGCGATTCTAGGCTAGAAGAGATGCACAGAGCGGTGACTGAATATCTACCGGGGGTATCGTTTGAAGGGTTCAGACCTGACTATGTCGGAATTCGTCCTAAGTTGGTGTTATCTGGATTCCAAGACTTCACTGTTCGGAAGGACTATGCGGATGGAAGCGGGAGAGGACTTATGGTTAGCTTGATGGGTATCGAGAGCCCTGGGCTGACGTCTAGCCTTGCTATTGCCGAACATGTCGTAGATGATGTTATTGAGCCAGAGCATATCCATATCTCACAGTAGGACTTGGTATATATAGAATGACTTGGCTCCGAAAAATTGACCTACGGATGCGCCACGCCCCGTGTTATAACCTTCGGTTCCCAAGCATTAATTTTGGGCTTCACTGTATTATAAGGCCGATAGGCTCCTCTCGTGCCCGTCAGGGTCTCATTCCAGGGCTGTTCTGAAATTAGAATCTCAAGGAACGAAGTGGACAATAGCTTCATACCGCTTTCCATGGCGGAGTCATGTTCTGCATGACAGCATCCTCCGTAGGTGGAGGCAACCGAATGTGCGATAGCCACGAATGCCATTCAGGCGGGACTTGAGTAGCATTGTTGTAATGCTAGAGACAGTACACGGTTATACCCGCTTTCATCCAATTAAAGTCAAACGATAACATACCTGAGCAAAGTCCACCCATCTATGACGTCCTATAAAAAGCTTCAATTCAAATATCATATCGAACCACACGAACGCATTACGCACCTGGCATTTCATCGTCCGGATTCAGGTTTTCAAAGTACTTGTTACCGAACCTGTCCGAGCGATCAATCTCTGCGAGGAACGTGGAGCAAGCACCTACTGGTCAGTTCCGACGAGTGTTCCAGCTTTTGCATCTCCAATGTACTGCAATTGATGCCACCATTGTTTGATCCCTGTTCTGCGGATGTTCCGCACATAACGAATGAAAGACATGGTGTGATGAGAAGGTTTGTGTGGTCGTGCTTGGTTCCAAGTGTTCCCAATGCAGGTTACGTAAGGAACGAATTGCAGTTCTTCTCAAGTTCTTGCGCAGTCAGCCAATTAAAAATCGTTTATCGTTAACGTTAACGTTCATCATGGGCGACAATGACATAAATCTCCAATTATAGGCATGATGTCAGCTATTACTAGGATCATAAAGTGTACACCAACATGCATAAAAGAGATAGGCTACTCCTAACAACAAACTACAGAATACATTTGCCAACACAAATAAAAAAGAAATCAGAGATGGAGATATAAGAGAGAGTTCAGAAGACGAAGAGAAATACAATAAAGTCTAAAATATAAGTAATTTCGCAACAAACAACACAAGAAAACGTTCCTCGTCATCGTTACTCAGCGTACAAAACATGCTTCTCTGTGCTATCCAACCACTCTCGCAAATCTCTGTCGTCGTCGATGCCGACGAATTCATTGCTGAAACTACGGCGGTATCGGAGATTGAGAATGTTACCGCCTAATCGTGCTTGTACCTTCTCCAGGAGTTCAGCGTGCGTCACGCGAGGATGTACGCGAATGGCGATCAGGTCATCAGTGACGCGATCGAATATCTTGATCTTAACGAAGGCTGTCTGGGAATTACCAGCGGACATTGGAGGGGCGTTCATATTAGTGGCGTTTGATAGGGAGCGAGATCGGGAGGACATGGCGATAGATGGCTGTGACGAAGCAGGAGATGATGGAGATGGAGTGGCGTGTTCAGGCCAAGCGGAGTTCGAAGCAAAGGATGATCGAGAGGATGCGCTTGCACGGGAAATGTCAAGACGTGGATATGACGGGGACGATCGTCCGGTTTGTCTGGACCCCGTTCGGCGATGTGATGTTGTTGACATTGGTCGATGAGGTTGAGGAGTTATGCTGGTTTGTGAGTCGCGGGACATGATATGAGTAGGGGGCGTGTGATCCTCCCCATAGTCCGAGCCTTCACTTCGATCATCCCTATCTGTCAATTTCATCTCCCCAAGCGTATCGCGAACTTCTTCCTCAAATTCCTGTGTTATGGTTTGCTCTCCTGCAACTTCTTCGGCAAACAGTGCCCTGACTTCGTCATACCGAGGATCAATATCGTGTTCCACATCTCCAGATTTGAGCGATAAAAATTCGCGCACGAGCTGGTGTTCAAGAATATAGCTAGCACCAACCGTGTTTAAGGCACAGAGCTTGTGGAGATACTCGTTGAGTTCTTCCCGTCGAGCAGCAGTGATCTCGTCGTCGATATTTTCAGTAGGACCAGGCATGAAGGGGAGTATTCGGACGGAGTCGGGTTCTCGCCCGGCTTCGTGAGGGAACGCCTTCAACAGGTTGACTTGGAAATCGTAAAAATCATTATATACTCGGAATAGGACGAGCTGTTTGGCTTTTGGAAGAGTTCGAGGATCATGTGGATCATAAGGTTGGTAGATGGCGTCTGTGCGGAACCAGTACTCGTTCATTTCATTGTGAAAGGAAACGACGTCGGCTGATAAGAGGATGCCCTCGGGTAAGAGGACAGGGGAGAAAGCACGGGGAGGTGGTGCGGATTCAGGTTGTATATTGGGTCGCTGGGCAGGTGGTTCGTCTATAACGCCAAGGGATATGCTATTTGCTTTGTAATTGAACATGGCCTTCTTCCATTCTTCGACACCTGGTAGATCTCCACTGTCAATCAAAGCGTCGACATCCTCTACTGGGAGATTTGTTGTAGGATTGCGAACTTCCACAAACGAAGCGGGGATTAAACCTGGCCGGCCAAGTCGGCCAATAGGTTTTGCGACAAACCATTCGCGATTTGACTGGGCGACTACTGTTATGCAATCGCCAGACTTGGCATCGAGCTCGTCTGCGCGCTCCGCTCTGAAGTCGTGAAGAACTATTGCGAAATATGCAGGTGTTTTCGGGGACCTCGGAGGAGATGTTGGACTATGGAGGGGGGCTGCGACGCTGATACTAGATGTGCGTATACTGTGCAGAATGTCAATGTGTAGACAAACGAATATAGAATTGTACTGACGCTGGGCTCTTGCAAAATTCTTCGAACATAGATTTCGGAACCAAACCTCTAGCTCCGGTTACAGGATTATGTGCATCATACCAATCCCCCTGACTCTCTACATTCCCTGTAACATAGAAGAAATCACCCTTTTGAAAAGGGAGCTGTTGGGGGCCCTGTGGCCTGTATGTTGTGATCGCACGAATTACTTTTTGAGGGGGTAGAGAAGCTATCTGAGGTTTTGAAGCTGATGGTAGCGGTAGAGGGGTAGAAATTTCAAGACGGTGAGTCTCTCGGTTTCCGTTGAGAGATTTACGTAGGGATTTCATTATGAAGGAGCATAAGAAGAAGCTAACAAGAGACGGAGAGGCTTAACAACAGAGACTAATTCAAATTCAAAAATGTACATGAATTCAATGCTTTTGTTAACAACCTCTTTAGGGGAAATTTCTCACGCTGATAATGACCCCAACTATTCGGAGCTTAGGACGACAGTGGACTAGAGCGAGTTTCATTCTGTTGTACACCTTCATGAAGTCGTTCCAAGTCGTTGAAAACGTCGAGCTCGATGTATCGTTCGACTCCGATTCCGAAATTTTCTAACAAGTTCCATCCCGTGTTTATGTAATCTTTATGAGCCAAATAATTGTCAATTTTACGAATAATAGATCCACTAACAACAAACTAGCTGATATTCGACAATTCCATTTCTATTCACTTGTGCTTTCTTCACAATGGCGGCCAGAAAGCTGCAAAGTATGTTTTTGTTAACCTCTGGAACCTCATCCATTCAATTATATCATATCTTTCATAGCCGAAATTGACCGTACACTAAAGAAAGTCGGCGAAGGCGTCGAGGTCTTTGAAAGCATATACGAGAAGATGCAGGCTTCTACAAACCAGACACAGAAGGAGAAACTGGAGACTGACTTGAAAACACAAATAAAGAAGCTCCAGCGGCTGCGCGACCAAATCAAGGCCTGGGTAGCAAGCAACGACATCAAAGACAAGTCCGCACTCTTGGAAAACCGGAGACTAATAGAAACTGTGCGTGTCCGTTGCTCCATGTCATCCCCATACGCGCCTTCCCATTCCGCGACCCTTCCTTATATTTGTGTATACAGCAAATGGAGAAGTTCAAGGCCTGCGAGAAGGAAATGAAGACAAAGGCATTCTCCAAAGAGGGTCTAATACAGTCGGCCAAACTGGATCCTAAAGCCCAAGAAAAGCTCGAGGTCACAACATGGCTTCAGTCGCAGGTCGAAGAACTTTTGTTGCAAGTGGAACAAGCAGAAGCGGAAATTGAGACACTCCAGGGCGGCGGCGGCAAGAAACGCGGAAAGGGTAGTTCATCATCTGCTGGTCGTTTGGAAGATTTAGAACACCTCAATGAACGTCGAAAATGGCACGTCAACCGACTCGAACTCATCCTTCGTCTTCTGGACAATGGTTCTTTGACCACGGATCGTGTACAGGCTCTCAAGGAAGATGTACAATATTTCGTGGAAAGCAACACGGTTCGTTGCGCAGTAGTATGTTCTACTTTGAGACCTTTTAAGGCGTTTTCTGGGTGCAGGACGAGGACTTCAATGAATATGAGGGCATCTACGACGAACTTAATCTTGAAGAAGAGGAGGAACAATTTGGTTTGGCTGGTGACGATGACGACGATAGCGACGAGTCAGATGCCGCAAGTGATGGTATGCATTCGCTACATATACCACTCCTGTAGAATTGACTTTGGCAGACCGTCCTCCACGAACGCCAAACAAACGACACGAGAAAGATGAGGAAAGTGTTGCGAGCAGTAAACGTGACGACAGTCCAGTGCAAAAGAAGGCTGGAATGACACTTCAATTACGGAGTACGTGCTGATTCATACATTCCAACTACGACTTACAAGACACTACCAGAACCATCAATTGCAACTGAAGGTCTGTTCGTGTTCTTATTTTATTTTGGGCGGTGATACTCAAAGTTCGTCCGAAAAGTCAAACCACCGCCAAATCCAAACTTTGCACAGCAACCTATGGCAAGCATTTTACGCGCTAATTTACAACCAGCAACCGTACGGCCGCCAGCGCTTCCACCGATTCGCTACGCCGCAGCAGCAGCCGCTGCCGTCACACCGCAATCTTCTCAACAGAATGGTGCGTTGCCCCCAACACCCTCGACATCACAGCATATGCCACCCACGCCGTCAACAAGTTTCCCGGAAGCAACGACATCCACACTTTCGATAACGCCGTCGGCTTCGCAAAGCGGCCTGCAAGATTCACAATTCACATCATCACCAAGCTTGACGCATCCATCGGTTACGAGTCCGATGCTGTCATCTGCTGCATCACATCAACAAGATGGATCATTCTATTCTGGACAGGACTCACCAGCAATATCGGAGGCTGTTCCGAGCTCCATAAGCGGTCCTGCGGCCACGTCTTCGCCACAACGTCAACAGAAAGGTATGTTTTTGTGCCAGGAGCACGAGGACAGAGGTAATTTCTATTTTAGAACCTGCATCGTCGCCTCACCTCGCCAGGGCACCTTCACCTGCTGCACCAGTAAGTGTTTACTGCTATCGTGCCCACGATGAAACCTCATGAAACGTAAACAGCCATCAGCATCAGCATCGGCAGTGCTGCAACTCCAACCAGTCACCAATGGAGCCTCGCAGATTAATCAACCCTCCACGCAGTTGCCTGCATCAGCGTCATCACCACTACCTCAACAAATACATCAGGTCACAATGGCCGCATCAGCACTTCCTACTCCACCCGCAAGTTCGACGTCTGTAATACAGCAGGCACAACAATATCCCCCGGGTATAAAGGTTCCACAGAGTATAGAACAGCAACCGGCCCCGATACAAGTTGTCCAGCAGCCCATTGGAGGCTCGCAAAGGCCTCCTTCGACGGCACCAGCTCAGCAACCGTCGCATCCTTCTTCGCGTTCAGCTGCTTCAGGAACATTCCCTGGCTCTCTATCAGACCTTGTGGCATCGTTTGAAACGGTGAAGCAGAAAGGTTTGTCTTTTGGAGGCCGTCTACGTATAAAATTCTGACGATTAGTCAGCTCCTCATCGTATGACAAACCTCGGAGAGGTTCACAAACTCCTTGACGGTAGTTACTCAAATCTCCCACAGCCACAGGACACTGAGAAGTGCGACATTTCGATTCAAGTATGTTTGATAGGGGCTAATATGTTGTTTACACAGACCAAAGTACTATGTGCCACGGAATCCCTTTGCCACCCCAGCATTCTATCCTCAGACTCCTCATCCTATTCTGAGTACTCCGGGCATATTTTCCCAGATAGACGTAGAGACTCTCTTCTACGTCTTCTATTACCTGCCAGGAACTTACCAGCAGTACGAGAGCAATATTACGTTCAATGGAAGTTACTCACGTAAATTCTAGATACATGGCCGCGAAAGAGTTGAAGCGCCAATCGTGGCGATTCCATGTGAAATACATGACATGGTTCCAGCGACACTCGGAGCCACAAGCCATAACAGAAGAATACGAACAAGGCGTGTACGTTTACTTTGATTGGGAAGGATCATGGTGTCAGCGCAAGAAAAGCGATTTCCGGTTTGAATATCGTTATCTTTCGGAGGATTGAATATTTTTTTCGCTTTTTCAGTCCTTGTTATCTCTGTTTTTTTGTCATCGCTCCCGCCGTGACCATATGTATTGCCATACGCGCCACTGGACAGTCTTGCAAATCACATTCGTATTAACTTGCAACCCTATTTCTTAATTATAGTGAATGAATTATGGCTTCAACATGCTCATTGTATACGTAAGACTTGAACCACTTAGTTTGTGCGCATCGTCTTTGGATATGTCGGATATGCGGTACAGGCTCGATGCATGAGGCCCCGTTAACGTGAATATCCCCTGAATCGAGCATGCGCCGAGCATCGCGGTGGATGAGTGTAAGTAAGGCTGGGAATCAGGGCCTCTCATGAATGATCTCGGGGATTCCTTGCAATACATTTCAAGTTTCCAACTAACTTGAAACCCTATTCCTTGATTATAATGAATGGATTATAACCTGAACATGCTCTATACACAAGACTCTACTCGAGTACCACTACTGCCCCCAGTTTTTCGAGAACCGCTTTTAGTTTGTCTGCATCTTCTTTTGGCATATTTTCCTTGAGGACTTGCGGTACAGACTCCACGAACTTCTTCGCCTAACACCAAGTTAGTACAAATAACCCTTTTGATGAGAATGCGCCAAGACTCACATCAATGAGCGTAAGGTTCGGGATCAGGGCCTTGACCTCACGAATGATCTTGGGCTTCGCAGCGGCATCGAAGGACTGAAGTTTCAAATTGAAAATAGTCTTCTCCTTCGGTTTCTCCTGCTCGGTTTAGTTTTGTCAATGAACGCGCCTTATTTATGGGATGTTTCCCACCTCCACTGCTGCTTCTTCAACCGCGGCGGCGGCGGGTGCTGGAGCTGAAGCAGCGGGCATAGCAATTTCTTGAATATTTAGCCGTGACTGTGGGCGCCATCTTGATTAATAATCGAGATTTGTTTAGAAGGGACGAACCTTCAAGAGCGTAACGAGGTCGGCTGCTTGGAGTAGTGTTAGTCCTGAGATGTCGTCCACTATGCGGCCAATTTTGGGGTCACTTGGTGGAGGCGGAGCTGCTGCAGACGACGACGAAGCAGCTTCTGTTGCTAGCCATCTTGACCGGTTAGCTGACGGAGCAAGTTGAAAGGCAGCGCTGCAAATAGAACTTAGCACTTGACGGAAGTTTTTCAAACATCCTGTTTACCGTGCACTAGCCAATCTTGATGTAGAGCATAAAAGAGTAGAGCAGCGACTCTGCACATTCAATGAGTAATGATTTCTGTTGAACGGAGGGGTCGAATGCTTACTGCCATGGTGTTCAAGCTCGGACGGTAAGTATATTTGGACTTGTGACACGTACAAATTCGGAGGCGTTGTTTGGTCGTATTATGCAGGGGCTTCTACCCTTCAAATTGCAAATTGCAAAATTTTCAAAGTCCAGACTGCACCTCCTAGCCCTGAATGAAATTATTACATTGGCAGCTACCGCTACCATTAGCCATTGTTCCCTTTGTTTTGTAGGGTAAACCCTGAGCTAAAGCCTCCAGCTATTACTTACATACGCAAGGGTGGTGCAATAGCGTTCAGCCTAACAAATTTTCGACTGGAATGATCGCCACGACGCCACCGCACTTTAAGGTTATTACCCTTTGTTCAGAACCCATTCAGAACCCTGAGCCTTGAAGTCAATACTACCGGCCCAGTCTAGTACGAGTTCTTACTTGTTCAAACTATCAGCAAACTGCCGCTACCCACTTACAAGCGATGGGATCTAAAGTCGAACGTGAGTCCGTTTTAACCGGCAACTTCCCGCCTTGGCGACATCCGACGACTCGCACACCCGTTGTCAACTTCTCGTGAAAATATCACAAGCACTAGGCGAGCTCCACTGCCCCAGTTAGTACTACTATGTCGCTCGCAACGCTGACAGTGCTCTGATGGGAGAAGACAACAAAAATCTACGACATGTACGCGTCGGAAGTTTCCAGATAGTAAGTTCAATACTGGAGGTTATTAGGCCTCTTGTCAGCTTCGGCCGCCCAAGCTTATCCATCATGTAATATATCTGCTCTCGACGAGCTCCAGACTATATGATATGTGCGAATTGCGCTCTACGTTTACTATCGCCGATCGACATATCCGGGCTAGATATGAAGGGCTTTCATGTCCAGAAAGTAACGCAATAACTGCGGATTCTCCTAGCGCTCTGGTTCTTGTTCGAGCTCCGCAACGTAATACCATGAAACTGATAAGAGGGGCCTTGTTGAGTAACACTGAGAAGATGGTAACGTTGAAGGCTCCCCTTTGTGCCTTTGACAGATGGATATCTCATGGTGATTTCTACAGACAGATCTCATTGGAGTCGTGTGCAAACAACCTATTTCTGGCTGCCCGGATCAGAAGTCCGCGTCAGGTGGTAAAAAAAAAAAAGGATGTGACCGAAGGAAAACTGGCGATTCCTAACCTATAACGGAAGTCTTCTGTTGAAGAAACCAAAAATTTTAACTTGAGAATGCGAGGTGATCGGTGGACGGTAGTAGTCAGTACGTGTAGTACTAGCACTGAGACCGATACTAAGGCTTCTGGTGATACGACCTCAAGTTAGTAATGATCATTTTATAAGTTGGCAGTCCTGAGAACAAGTCTAGGCGCTTAAGTTTGTGGAGGAAGAGTGTTTTTAAAAATTAATTCAATCTAATTCGGAAATTCTTCTGGCAACTTGCGGTTCTGAAGTTACCTGCGAGCCTCATGTCGTCCAATTATATTCGGTTCCAGGTATGCCAATCAGCTTTAGACGGAAGCACCTTTCGCTTCGCACCAATTTTCACCCTTTCACGGCATCTTCCAAATGTAGCTGCTTAGGAAATGTAATCATACAAAAGGTTGTTCCTCCTGTTGCTAGCATATGATCGCCCCCTCTACCCCAGGTACTTCATCAGCACCCTTATCCGCATTCGTCACGGTTCAGTCACTCTCGTCTCTATCATGAGTACTTTGGACAATACGTGCGCATACCACTTCCATCTCTCTGCATACTACTGACTTTACAATCTTTATCCAGTTTTGGAGCGTTCTTGATTGGGGTCGTAATTTCTGCCACGTAAGTGCTCAAATTTGATGAATGAAAGCGACCCGTTCAAATGGGAACTTGCATGTTACCATAGGCTGTACGGTGGTATGTTGACGTGTTGTCCATTTCTTGGCCCAATGCTTATGATTGCACAAAGTCACCTGCGTGCAGACATGGTACTACTTCAGCCGCTACCCTTCGGACCCGTGGTACATTAAGCTCTTAGTAAGTTTGCGTACCATGACCTAAACGCGTGCTACCATTCAACGTGATTTTTTAATCTAGGTTGCCGCTGTACTTCTATCAGACTCGGTGCATCAAGCTTTGATTACACACACAGGTCAGTGCCAATCATACACGCTATGTTTATCTCAGGGCTGAACATCAGATAGTGTATACTTATCTTGTAACCGACTTTGGTATCGCTGTCGACCTCGGGAAACTTGTCTGGAGTCTGATTGTACGTTCCGTCTCATTGCCCTCTAGTTCTTGTCTGAACATCTGTTTCAAGGTCGAAGTCTTGTTCAATGGATTCACAGCGCTTATGGTTCAAAGGTCGGTGCTACGCGCGCTTTTCGAAAAGAACGTCACGTGCTAATCGTCCTGCCAGCTTCCTTACCATGCGTGTATACAGGCGTATGTGTGGTATTTATCCCCCAGCAAACGTTTACTTACTTGCAGCCAGTAAGTAACAAGAGTATAATTGCGACCCTATCTGTACTGTCCCTTGTCATCGGTGAATTTGTCCTGGTCGTCGGTGAGTATGTGCTCCTTTTTCGGAAATCAGTCCACTAATGCAATATCTGAAGTATATGTTGCAAAATCGTGAGTCGCGTAAGAATCCATTACGCAGTCCGGCTAATGCAAACCTTAGCATCCACATGACGACGTTTGTGGAGCTTGCCACGCTCAAGCCGTTGTCCATGTCTGTAAACGCCGTAGCAGCTGCCGGAGATGTCCTTATCGCCGTATTCCTCTGCACACTCCTCCAACAATCTCGCACTGGATTCCGGAGGTCCGACACCATGATCAATAAGTTGATTCTGTTCAGCATCAACACTGGTCTCCTCACCGGCATTTGCGCGGTCATGTCACTCATTTCAGTACGTAGCAAATCGTGAATGGCCTAGTGTTGCGCTCCTAACCCGAACATGGCACCATAGATTTCAGTGTGGGATACTACTTTCATTTACATTGCATTTTATTTCTGTTTGGGCCGTCGTAAGTACCACTTTGCCGCATTATTAAGTTTACGAGATCGATGTTGTTTTGCAGTTTACTGCAACTCTCTACTGGCAACTCTTAACGCACGCAAGAGTCTTCGTGGTGATTCACGGGATGAAAACATGTCGCTCTCGCTTCAGGGAATTCAAAAAACCTCCAATAGCATTGGTACTTCGCAAAAGGTGGTAAGTTCGATGAAATTTCTTGCCAAGGGCTTGGCTGACCTATCATATCAGCGGGTGCCGAACAATATCTCAATTAAAATTGATACCACGCAAGAGTACGTTCGAGATGAGGTCAGTTTTCTTTTTTACCGAGGTTGCGATCTATCGCTGATCCGCGTGGACGGCTACTAGTACTCATCTGCAACGGAACTTAAAAGTGCCCAAGCTGTTTAGTCAGTTTCGGGTATGAGTGCCACGAGGACGATGAGAAGCACCACCCCATACTTTGGTAGAACGCTGGTGTCATTCTTTCTTGCGTCGTTGTTTACATTTATTGCAAGTATTGTAACATATGATTGCCGATCTGGCCATTGGAAGAGTTATATTCCTTCGTACGTGCACCCGTGGTGCATGAGGCATGAGGCCCACATTGATTTCCATCTAGATTTTACTCGAACACTTGGAACTAGGAATATTAATACACAGATTTGCAGTGAACCGTAATGTCATTTTTGTTCCACGATCTCCAAGATCTATCTGAGATAAAATATATACATAATTTATGACCCTGCATCATGACAGTACGTCGCCCTTTCCCTTTGTACACCACGGTCAAAGGAGGGGACTAAGTAGGAATAGGTGGATTGGCAAGGCAGTGGTAAAAATGCGGCGGGAAATATTGTCTCCCGCGGGTGCCTGAAAGTTGTCCCAATTAATTCCATGTGATTTATCCGGTTGACAACATCTTACGCGCCTGCGTTACGACAGCTACTGTTACGACCAAACATAATTTCAGCCCTCGCGCTTCCAAGAAGATTAGACGAATCGAGCAAGTTCATATACGAAAATATAATAACATGCCCCATCCAACTTATTGCTTCCACACTGGCTCCTTTCTCTTTTCAACTACTACTCCACTCTTTATCATATCTCCTCCTCAACCATGTTGACACTAACTAACATCACCTTGCTAGACCTCGCTCTTGCTGGTGTCAGTGTGTATCTGGTCAAGCGGGTTTTATCTCAGAAGAATCCTGCACCGTATCCCCCTGGCCCCCCGGGGCGTCCTCTCATTGGCAATATTCCAGACATGCCTCAGGTCAAACCTTGGCTCACCTTTACTGAGTGGGGCAAGAAATATGGTGGGCACTTTTTCGCTCTGTTAAAATCATGCACTTGACCGCTCCGTGCAGGCGACATCTCACACGTAGAGGTTTTGGGTCAGCACATCATGGTCCTGAACTCTGTAAAGACCGCAGTGGAAATGCTGGAAAAGAAGAGCTCTGTCTACTCCGATCGTCCTGTTCTACCCATGGGTGGCGAGCTCGTCGGCTGGAAGAACACTCTCGTTCTTCTCCCCTATGGTGATCGTCTACGCGAGTACCGCAAAAACTTTCATCGCGTCATTGGCAGTCGCGCCGCCTTGGATATATATCAACCGATCGAAGAAATCGAAACCCACCGATTCTTGAAACGTGTGCTTGCCAAACCCGACCAACTCCAGGCACATGTGCGACAGTATGTGTTATCTATCTATCGTTATCGCTACTTGATGTTGATGTTTGAATTTGTGTAGTACCGCTGGCGCCATCATTTTGCGCATCTCTCATGGCTATGAGGTAAAGGAGAACAATGATCCCTTCATTGACCTCGCGGACCTTGCCGTCGACCAATTCTCAAAGTCCACCGCTACTGGTGCCTGGCTGGTTGACATCATGCCATCCTGTGAGGCTATAGCATTCTGACTGTTGCTTCCCAGTCCCTGATTATTTGTAGTGGCCAAGGTACCCGACTGGCTCCCTGGTGCTGGCTTCAAACGTGTAGCACGTGAATGGCACGAGACCCTCGAAGAGATGGTCGCTGCGCCCTACAAGTTCGTCAAGGACCAGATGGTGACTAATATTCGCAGTTTTCAAATCAGGAGTTGAAGTTTCAATTTTACAGGCCGCTGGTATTGCCCCCAAATCTTTCACCTCGAATCTCTTGGAAGGCCGTACCTTGTCTGCCGAAGAGGATCACATTGTGAAGTGGTCTGCTGCGTCCCTGTACTCCGGTGGGGCCGACACGGTTAGAATTGGCCTATACATTTCAAGTCATGACATTTTGAGACTAATTCCTTCCTCAGACAGTTTCGGCAATATACTCATTTTTCTTGGCCATGACACTTTTCCCTGACGCGCAGAAGAAGGCTCAAGCTGAAATCGATGCTGTTGTCGGTCCTGATCGTCTTCCCTGTTTCAGTGACCGCGACTCCCTCCCTTACACTGAGGCACTTGCCAAGGAAGTCTTACGCTGGAATGCTGTTGTCCCTACCGGTTTGTGTATCTTGTTTATAGCATTCTCTTGTTAACAAGCGGTATCTCGATGACAGCTATCCCTCACCGTGTTACTGAAGACGACATCCATGATGGGTACTACATTCCCAAGGGCTCTTTGATAATACCCAATATTTGGTTAGTACTCTCCTCCTGTATTCGGTATAGACCCAATGGTCTGACTCGTGGCTTGTGGCAGGTTTATGCTCAATGATCCTCGGACATATGCCAACCCCTCGGAATTCAGCCCTGCACGGTTCTTGTCCAAGGAAGGAAAGGAGCCTGAGACCGATCCTCGCACGATCTGCTTTGGGTTTGGTAGACGGTAAGCGTAGCATTGAGTTTACTGTTCGGAAAAAAGTGCTGACGTCCTTGCTCCACAGTATCTGCCCAGGTCAGTTAGACTAAAATAAAATGCCGATCCCCAGGACATTTCTGACATCGCTTGCGCTTGTTTTACAGGTCTCCATCTTGCCGATGCGTCCGTCTGGATGTCTGTTGCGATGTCACTTGCCGTATTTGATATCTCCAAGGTCGTTGAGAATGGTGTCGAGATCACCCCTGAGATTGACCCTTCATCAGGTACAATCAGGTATGTCGCGCTTGTCGTCGTTTGTTGTACTGGTCTGAACAATCACATTTCCAGCCACCCCAAGCCATTCAAGTGCTCCATTAAGCCCCGTTCTGCAAAGTCTCTTGCGCTCATCCAGGAAGATGCTTAGGGAGTTACCTGAGGAGGGTCACACCCGTTGCCTTGGGTGGCAACTCACTTGACAATGCGTCATGCTTTATATTCTGCACTTGGAGGATATGCAAGATGATTGGTCGTGCATTTTGATATTTTATATCTATGACATCTTACTTCATCTTGTTGGAATAATTACAATGTGCAAATGAAATTACTGAGAATCTGTCCCAGTTTTAGAAGAGTGCATCAAGATCATATTGTCACTACCTTCACTACAATGTCCTAGCAATAAATGCGTGCTAGAAATAAGAACTTGGATTCATGACCTACCGACAGGTGTGCACGGTCCGTTTGACAACTTGCTTGACTGGCGCATGCCAATAATGATGAGACTTGGCTTACCTACAAGTGCGCATGGTAGGACCGACAAAGTTCCCTGTGCCTATACAGCAAGCGATCACCTCCGACTCGCCCTCTGACAATATCACACAGGATACCTAACAATTCACGGACAAATTTCTCTGAGTGATCGTGAGTGCACCATCTCACACCGTCGTCAGTAAACCGATGGGCCCCCGTTGTCACCTCCGAAAGTTCACCCATGGAGTCGCAACCCTCGTGAGCCCATCCGAAAAGACTTTAGGTTTCAAATCGGTCTTCGATGTTTTGCCTTGTTGCGCTCGTCCATTCGGAGCACGCAGCACGCGAGCAGATCCCGGCCTCAATCACGACGCGGACCGGTTTATGTTTCACGAATAGCTGCCGGTTTGCTCATTTGAGTTTTTGAACAGTTGCTGAATGTGAGCGTAGGAGTGCGGATCTTGAGATTGTTAGCTTCCTGGATAAGTGCCTGAAATTGTGCTTACTAGGTGTGCGAAGTACTATACTGCTTTTTATGGAGTCGCCGGGGATCGGAGTAACTAGATGTGTGTTGCAGGTACGTGCTGCTTTTTCGAGACAACCAACTTTGGTGGGACTGGGATAACACTATGACAGTGGAGCAGGTATGAATGGTAGTATAGGGAGTTGGGATTGTTTTCCTTCCACTGCCATGTACAACAACTCAAAAAGGTAATACACAGTATGTCCGAATCGAGTAGTTTTCACCCCTTGTATATCTGAGGGCAGTGCGTTAAGCGTCCATGGAGGTAGCGGGTGAAACCAACCATTTGAAGGGAACGCCAAACCTTCTTAGTGGAAAGTGGATGTGGGTGGGAAGTTGAGGCCTTCAGGGTGATGATCGTGTGATGGAGAAGCAAAGCATTAGTGCAATCAGACACGATCATAACCATGAAGGCGCAAGACAACCTCATGCTCCGAACGGGAATACGACATCGCATATAGAAAATGGTTTCATTATAGAATGTAGAGTTATGGATAACATCGGAAACCCACCACAATCAATTTAAATCACCATGGGGAGATTCACTAATTCTCTAATGAGGGAGAGACATGTCCCGCAAATTTCAACAGTATTTCATCGTCTTCGGTGGGGCGCACGACACAACGAGACCACTTATCTGCAAGAAATACCGCCAAGACATGTTTGCACTAGCAGCGACGTCATTCACTAAGCTATTACCATTAAAATGTAAATTCGCACCATAAGATGGTTCTCAGATATTAACACTGCGTATGCAAATGATGGGCAGGTGCAATAACTAGACACAGTTGTAGACGCAACACCAAGATGCGGAAAGACGGTGTAGGTTGAAGTGGTGCCCAGAACTTCGTAGTGGTACCGGCCCCAAGAGGTCTTGTACTTCACGACTGAAGGCCCATCGCTCAGCTGCAAGATCTGTAGCTATGCATTGGAAGTATTACTCACCACCATCGCGATCGATAATGTCCAAAGCAGCTGTAATCATTGTGTCTGGGAGGACAGCACGAAGCATTTCAATGCCTTCTTCGACTACAATCGTGAGCGGCTTGTTGTGAGAGAAGAGATCTGAGAGGGCGTACAGCTCTCTTCGTCCGATTCGAACGCCTGAATGCTTGCTTGTAAGACATGCCTAAGATGTAGTGAACCTTGAAGTGCTTCCGTGGGCATCACTGACTGGAGTAATCTTGGCCCATAACCAGTAATTACTTACAAGTTACAATAAACAATTTAAAGTTGTGGTTGTTTAGATCCAAAGCCACTGCCAAACAACATGGTGCCACTGGGTTAAAGTCACCCGAATCATATCCTGAAGTTACAAACTTGAAGCTGAATCATTGTGTATCATGCTTGCTGATAATTGGACAGTCCGACATAGGTGGTTCCCCCTCTTACTCCAAGAGATACTCTCCGGGCGATCGCAGCGGCAATATAATCTTCCAATGCATTTAATCGGTACGGGTCGTCGTCATCATTATCATCGTCTCTGACTCCTCATCTTCATTGACATCCTCAGTTATAATGCTTTTACTGCCAGTGACGGAACAGCCAATTGGTGAGCCCTCGCTGGGGCACAATTCTTCAGTTTACTCGGTCTCGTTCTCGCCGGACGGCGTTCGCATCGTCACTGGTTCGGAAGATTACAATGTTCGGCTATAGGGTGCAGCAACGGGGCAACCTCAGCCACAGCACACCGATTCAGATCACTCAGCATTCTAGATGATA
Organism: Suillus decipiens; assembly: GCA_016695475.1. NCBI lineage: Eukaryota > Fungi > Basidiomycota > Agaricomycetes > Boletales > Suillaceae > Suillus > Suillus decipiens. Next base: position 1,259,932 of record MU172920.1, on the reverse strand, counting down.
CATACATCGCACGATCGAGGTCACTACTACCATGAAATTGAACGCTTGGAACAATCACTTCATTTGCTTCTCGCCAAACGCCATCCATGCACTATGCAACACCTGTTGGTTAACGGAGGAAGCATGCCATGACGACCGCAGTCTAACCCTGAATAGTGACAGTGGGTAGGCCCAAACATCAAATTTTATTTGGATACTAAAATTTGATACCACTCGCTTCTCGACACTCATCCTATAACCATGAAACTTCGTTAGTGATACCCAGAGGAGATCCCGAGTTTTATCCAAGCAGCATAGTACCTGGATAAAACCGACATGCCGAGAGGAATCAGTCTCTTCAAATCTTGGCCATCTTAAAATTCCATTGTTCACAAGGGCGAATTTGATTTTTTGGTGCGATAAAATCATATATTGCTTTTTCGCGCATGATCACGCTTTCAAAGGTGTGACGACAGTGGCAATCTTTTCCGGAGAGGAAGAATCATTGTAAGCCAGGCTGATCACAAGCCTAGTCAAGATGGGTTAAAATACAATGTAGCAATATTTTTTGCCGACTCAACGCCATCTGTAACTTGGTTAGACTGCTGCTCGCGTATAACCGTTACACCACAAGGTGAAGTAATGAAAGCTTAGCTTTCAGTATCAACGACAGTATATATGTACTGATTATGGGAACTCGGGTGAGCCGACGTGCTTACACTTCCTGCCAATCGCCACCGTTCTGCGCCAATTGCCATGTACAAGGTCAATTCCATCCTGCCCTTAGGCTACACTAGATCTAAACCTGGCCCTTCAGGAATTAGCCACCGGTATTTAATAACAGCCGGAGTGGTACGAAACGTTTTGGTACTTACTATCGACTTTCTTCGAGTTTTGCAATACTCGATCTGTCGCCTATGGTATTGATGATCGCGATCTCCTTGGTTCAGTCATATTAAGGTAGCCTCGTGACGGGCCATTTGAAGAAGCCTGAGTTTGGTTATAAAGAGCATAGTTACTAGATAGGACTCCTCTCGTCTGATCCTCCAAGCCCCACTAGCCTCCCTGCTCTTGAGTCGATTATCCTTACAATAGCACTACTGGACCGATGATGTTGACTTCTGCCAACGTCACCGGGCTCGACCTATGCCTTGCTTGTATCGGACTATATCTGCTTAAGCAGGTGTTTAACAGGAAGAACTCTGCATATCCCCCCGGTCCTCCAGGGTTGCCTCTCATCGGAAATATCCTGGACATGCCCCACATCAAGCCCTGGCTCATCTTCACAGAATGGGGCAAGAAGTATGGTCAGTCTCTCTTATTTGCCACAATCTCTCATTTTGAGCTCTTATCTGCAGGTCATATCTCGCATATTGAGATTTTCGGTCAGCACATCGTGGTGGTAAACTCTGTCAAGACTGCGATGGACATGCTGGACAATAAGAGCGCTATTTACTCTGACCGTCCTATTCTTCCAGTTGGTGGCGAACTTATTGGCTGGAAAAACATTATGGTTCTCCTCCCTTATGGCAATCAATTACGCCACCATCGCAAAAAATTCCACAATGTCATCGGTACTCGCGCCGCTGTGGCCATATATAGTCAGGTCGAGGAGGTGGAGACTCGCCGATTCCTCAAGCGTGTGCTCACGAAACCCGATCAACTACAAGCACATGTCCGACAGTATGTATTATTTATCTTTGCATTGACACCATTTCGATGTTTATAGCACCGCTGCTGCTATCATTCTGCGCATCTCTCACGGTTATGAGGTGGAAGAGGACAATGATCCCTTCATTGACCTTGTAGACCGCGCTATGGACCAGTGGTCGCGCGCCACCGCTCCTGGTGCCTTCATGGCTGATGTTGTACCATTTTGTAAGCCATAGCACTCGGATGTTTTGCTTCAAATGGCCTTACCATTTTTGGTGGTCAAGGTTCCCGAATGGTTTCCTGGTGCTAGCTTCAAGCGTCTGGCCCGCGAATGGCACGACACTCTCGAAGAGACGGTGTCTTCACCGTACAAGTTCACCGTGGATCAGATGGTAACTATCATGTGTAGTTTTGTGAGCATGCATTGATATCTAACTTTGTCAGGCTGCTGGCATTGCACCGGAGTCTTTCACCTCGAAGCTGTTGGGAGCCGGTCCTTTGTTAGTGGAAGAAGAGCACATTGTAAAGTGGTCTGCTGCAGCTCTATACGCCGGCGGTTCCGACACGGTTGGTCCCTCCCTCCATATTGCTAATAATCATTTTTTGAGAGTAGTGCACTTCCTCAGACTGTTTCCACCATCAATTCGTTCTTCCTAGCTATGACGCTATTCCCTGATGTGCAGAAGAAGGCTCAGGCTGAAATAGATGCTGTTATCGGTCCTGATCATCTTCCCTCCTTCGCTGACCAAGATTCTCTCCCCTACATTAAAGCGCTTGCCAAAGAAGCCCTGCGATGGCATGCAGTTACCCCTACCGGTCCGTGCATCTCGTTTAATGCATTATTTATTTGCCGAATGCCATCTTAATATCAGGTTTTGCTCACTGTACCTCTCAGGACGACACCCATGATGGGTACTACATCCCAAAGGGTTCCGTGATCATACCTAACATCTGGTTAGTACCCTCTTTTCTCCATATTCAGTGTTTGAACAGAATATAATGCTAGGTTCATGCTCAATGACCCGGAGAGATACACTAACCCGTCGGAATTCAATCCTGAACGCTTTTTGGGCAATGACGGAAAGAATCCTGAGACAGAGCCCCGCACGATCTGCTTCGGCTTCGGAAGACGGTGAGTATGCAGTAGGTTTTTGTGCTACATGCTAACTTTCTGCTCTGCAGTATCTGTCCAGGTATGCCCAACTCCCAAACTATATCCTGACATTCAGTTGCTTTTTGTTTATAGGTATCCACCTCGCGGAAGCCTCCACCTGGCTATCTATCGCAATGTCACTAGCTGTATTCGATATCTCGAAGGTCGTCGAGAATGGTGTTGAGATCACCCCTGAGGTTGATCCATTATCAGGCACGATCAGGTATGTTACATATCTGATCACGTCCGGCACTGATAGATACTTTATAGCCACCCCAAACCATTCAGGTGTTCGATTAAGCCTCGCTCCTCAAAGGCCGTCGCACTCATTGAGCAGGATGCTAATTACTAATTGTGCGAAGATGAAATACAAAGCTGAAGAAAGTACTTACTGTAGGTAGCGATTCTCACACCTGACATTAAGGTCTGTCATGGTTTGAAATTTGCATCAGTGCTGGATCGTCTATGGGGTCATATCGCAATACAATTATACATTTTTCTTGTTCCATGTTGTTGATAAAACATGCTCTGGTATCAAAGACGCTTGGGGTCAACCCAACAATCCGTCTTGCACCTCCCGCCCCATGATCAAGAATACACTCCCAGTATTTTGGCTCTCCATTCATTGAATGACACCCCACTTCGTGTCTGGGAGGACAGCACGAAGTATTTCCATTTCACTGCCTTCTTCAACTACATGCCGGTTTTGTGAACATCTTGTTGCGAGAGAGAGATCTGAGAGGGCGTACAGCTCTCTTCGTCCGATTTGAATGCCTGAATGCTCGCTTATATGAGATGCCTAAGGTGCAGTGAACTTTGAAGTGCTTCCACGGGCATCATTTAGCAATCCTGGTCCGACAGTCCATAGCCCAGTGGTTACTTACGTTATAAGTTGCAACAAACGACTTATTTGAATCCAAAGCCACTGCCAAACAACGCGGTGCAACCCTGAAATTATGATCATCATCATGGTGGCCCGTGGCGGGTTGTAGGCCCAAACATCAAACTCTCATCTGGGTACCACTCGCTTCTAGACACTCATTCTATAACAATTAGTGATACCCGGGGGAGGTCCTGAGCTTTATTTAACCCATGGCGAGTCTCTTCAATTGAGCTTCCTCCGTTCCTCACACTTAATGGACTCAATACTTGCAGACCACGATGATCATAGCATGCTTCCTCGATACGAGTCGACCTATTGTGACTCAGGGGCCCCATCGATGGTGTTATTCACAACATGCTGCCATCCTCTCAACTGTAACTGCCAAGTAGCGGCAAGGCACGTAGCAGAAGCAGAAGTCACTTGGACAGCACTCACTAAGCCTCATAAGAACATAATTGACCAATAGGTAACCAACTTCTGGCTCAGTAATGACCGTCTTATTCGGAGAGGAAGAGTCAAAGGCCGATCAAGAACCTAGTCGAAGAGTTGAAAATACAAAGTGGCCATACTTGCCATCCTGGGCCTGCTAATCGCCGTGTACAAGGAAGCCTGAGTTTAGTCATGGATAGGACACTTTTCATCTGACCCTTCAAAACCCATTAACCGCCCCACTCTTGGGTCGATTGTCCCCTCCTAATAATACTAGACCATGTTGACTCTTACCGACGTCACTGGGCTCGACCTATGCCTTGCTTGTATCGGACTGTACCTACTTAAGCAAATGTTCAAGAAGAACCCTGCATATCCCCCTGGTCCTCCGGGGTGGCCTCTCATCGGAAATATCCTGGACATGCCCCACATCAAGCCCTGGCTTACCTTCACGGAGTGGGGTAAGAAGTATGGTGAGTCTCTCGTTTGCCACAATCTCTCACTTTGAGGTCTTATCTGCAGGTCATATTTTGCATATCGAGGTTTGGGGTCAACACATCGTGGTGGTAAACTCCGTCAAGACTGCAATGGACATGCTAGACAACAAGAGCGCTATTTACTCTGACCGCCCTATTTTTCCAGTTGGTGGCGAACTTATCGGCTGGAAAAAAATTATGACTCTCCTCCCTTATGGCAACCATTTCCGCCGCCAGCGCCAGAACTTCCACAGGGTCATCGGTACCCGCGCCGCTGTGGGCACATACAGTCAGGTCCAGGAGGTTGCGACTCGTCGATTCCTCAAGCGTGTGTTCACGAAACCTGATCAACTACGGGCGCATGTTCGACAGTATGTATTGTTTATCTTTGCATTGACATAATCTTGATTTTTATAGCACCGCTGCTGCTGTCATTCTGCGCATCTCTTACGGTTATGAGGTGAAAGAGAACAAAGATCCATTGGTTGAACTTGCAGACCGCGCCATGTCCCAGTGGTCGCGTGTCGGCGTTCCTGGTGCCTTCGTGGCTGATGTTGTGCCATTCTGTAAGCTATAAAATTTACTTCCAACTTAAATGGCCTCACCATTTTCAGTGGTCAAAATCCCCGAGTGGTTCCCTGGCGCTGGCTTCAAGCGTCTGGCTCGTGAATGGCACGTCACCCTCGAGGAGATGGCTTCTGCACCATACAAGTTCGTCATGAATCAGATGGTTACTATCATTGTAGATTTGCGAGCATGCATTGATGTTTGACTTTTGCAGGCTGCTGGCATTGCCCCGGAGTCATTCACTTCGAAGCTGTTGGGAGCCGATCTTTTGTCAGCGGAAGACGAGCACATTGTGAAATGGTCTGCTGCAACTCTATACGCCGGCGGTTCCGACACGGTTGGTCCCTCACTCCATATTTCTAATAGTAATTTCCTGAGAGCATTACACTTCCTTCCTCAGACTGTTGCCACTATCAATTCGTTCTTCCTAGCTATGACGCTATTCCCTGATCTGCAGAAGAAGGCTCAGGCTGAAATAGATGCTGTTATCGGTCCTGATCGTCTTCCCTCCTTCGCCGACCAAAGTTCTCTCCCATATATTGAAGCGCTTGCCAAAGAAGCCCTACGATGGCATGCGGTCGTCCCTACTTGTCCGTGCATCTCGTTTAATGCGCTATTTAGTTGCCGAGTAGTATCTCAATTCAGGTGTTGTTCATTGTACCTCTGAAGATGACACCCATGATGGGTACTACATCCCAAAGGGTTCCTGGATCATACCTAACATCTGGTTAGTATCCTCTTTTCTCTATATGTAATATTTGAAAAGAATATGATGCTAGGTTCATGCTCAATGATCCGGAGAGATACGCTAACCCTTCGGAATTCAACCCTGAACGGTTTTTGGGAAATGGAGGAAAGAAGCCTGAGACAGAGCCCCGGACGATCTGCTTCGGCTTTGGAAGACGGTGAGTATGCAGTAGGTTTTGTGCCATATGCTAACTTTTTACTCTGCAGTATCTGTCCAGGTATGCCCAACTCCCAAGCTGTATCCTGACGTTCAGTTACTTTTCGTTTACAGCTATCCATCTCGCGGAAGCATCCACCTGGCTATCTATCGCAATGTCACTAGCCGTGTTCGATATCTCGAAGGCCGTCGAGAATGGTGTGGAGATCACCCCCGAGGTTGATCCATTATCAGGCACGATTAGGTATGTTACATACTTATCTGATCACGTCCAGCACTGATAGATACCCTTATAGCCACCCCAGACCATTCAAGTGTTCGATTAAGCCTCGCTCCTTGAAGGCCATCGCGCTCATTGAGCAGGATGCTAACTACTGACCGTGTGAAGATGAAATACAAAACTGAGGAAAGTAAGCGATTTTCACGCCTGACATTTAGGTCTGTCATGGTTTGAATTTGCATCATAATCATAGTGGTGGATCGACTATGGCGCCACACCGCGATACAATTGTACAGTTTTTCTTGTTCCATGTTGTTGATAATGCAATGTTCTGGTGTCGAGGCTTGCAGTCTACCTAACAATCCGCCTGTCTTGCGCCTCCCGCCCCATGATTAAGAGCATACCCCAAGTATTTCGACTCTATTCATCAACTGACACCCCAGGCTTTACGCATGGTGGCTACCTCCGGCTACTTTATCAACAGCTCACGACACCGAGTCGGATCATTCAATATTCTCAAATGACACATCGCACAGTCCATGGTAGTTTCAGTACGGATATATGTAAGGATTATATATCCTCTACGCCCGGACCGCGGCTTCAAACCAAGATCGAGACCAACCACATGCTATGTAACTCTCGTCATTCAATTCATACCATCACTCATTCAATTTTCGTACCCTTTTTTCTCTCCGTTCCATTTTATCTTGTCAGTTGCACCGCCACTTCCTTGTGCCTCCGTTTTCACATAATCGTTCGGTCTATCCATACCCCTCGGAGGACCCTTACCATTTCGCAGTATAATTAGCTCATGTACAGTCCCTATTCCCGAGCGAAGCGAATTCTATCCTACAGATTCCCTGCTCAAAAGCACCTCAGAAAGTCCTTTAGACGTCTCGTCTTGTAACTCGTCTCAAAAGTCTTGGCTTACTCGTATCCTAACTACGTCGATCTGTTCCTTGTCGCTATCTCCTGTTACCCATCCCATATCTCTCTCGTTCTGTTTACTTAAAAGGCATGCAGTTATTCATGGGGCACGTGCTTTTGTTGGTTTCCTTTCACTGTCGATTTGATGATCTGGAACTGATACCATGGTGAGGCTTATGGTATTCACGAATCCAGTCTCAACTTGATACATTGGACGTGAGAAGTCTATAGTAAGTGTACAATAAGGCGGGAACCCGATTGCGAACAAGAGATAAGCCATCTATCGTCATCTTCATATCGTGTACCCTCATCACTCGGTTAACCCGCAGGCCCAAACTTTATCCCACGTGAAAAAGTTCTGTACTCACTGGAACGAAACACTATCCGATCGAATACTCTTCTCTCCGGGATTGGTCACAGGAAATCTCTATCTTGAAGTTGTTTGACAGTGGGTGTTTAGTTGATGTTGCACCGACTCGGAGGTGCAGAAGGATTTAAAGATTGCGTCAAACTGATGCAAGACACATCAAAACCATGAGTCGTGTGACTTCCATCCACCCCGCCTTCGAAAGGACCCTACGAACGTATAATCCTCCAGGACTCTACGCTCCCCCCCCCCCATCGATATTGTGACCATAAACAAGCTGCGAGGGAACCCAAGGTCGGCACCACCTGCTTCTCGACACTCATTCTATAACCATGGGACTGCATTGTTGATACCAAGAGGAGGTCCTGAACTTGATTTGAGTCGCGTAGTATATAGATAGCACTGACAAAAATGCCGAGAGTGAGTCTTTTCAAAGCCCTCGCACTTGATAGACTCAACACTTGCAAACCACAAGGATCATAGTATGCTTCCCCGATACGCGTCGATCTATGATATTATTAGTGACTCGTGGGAAGGCTCCGTCGATGGTCGCTTGCAGCATACTGCTATTCAGAGTCTGTCAACGGCAATTGCCAAGTAGCGGCAGTAGGTCATGAACAGAAGTCATTTCAACAGCACTTGCTGAGCCTTGTAAGAATAGATTTGGCCAACAAGTAACCAAACTTCTGGTTTGACTCGATACTGAAGATGAGGCCTAGTGTAGCCTTGAAGCTAGAATAGTAAAAATGTAGACTCTCGTCTTATTGGCAACTGATCGATTTCTGCCACAGGCGAAGCTTGAACAAGCTGGGCCTGTGGCTACTAGTTTTTGTCAACAAGTGTCAACAACTTGAAGTCCTTTGTTTGCATCGTACAAAATACTGGGTACTAGTACATCATGACCATGTATGTCTCTCAAACATCATAACGCATTGAGCAGCAATACTGAACACTGAATGGCCTATTCTGATGATAAAATAATACTCAGAATCCGGACCGTTCCATACATTTTAGTGACCAGCCCTGTTGAACCATCAATTTCAACTTTCAAGATCGTTACTATCCTTCCGAAGAGCCTTGACGAATACAAGAAATCCTGGCCATCCTAAAATTCCATCGTTCACAAAAGCAAATTTGATTTTCTTTTGTGCGATAAACGCATATATTCGTTGTTCGCGTAGTATGATTACGCTGCAGGTGACGGCAATGGCCGTCTTGTCCGGAGAGGAAGAAAATTATTTGGCCGACTTACTGCCATGGCCATCTTGCCAATCGCCCCCGTTCTGCGCCAATTAGCGTGTACAAGGTCAATTCCATCCTGCCCTTATGCTTCACTGGACCTAAACCTGTCCCTCCAGAAATTTGCCATCGATGCTAGTAACAGGCGAAATGGTACAAAACATCTCGGTACTTACTATTGACTTCCTTCGGGCCTTGTTATATCCGATTTATCACATGTGTGATCAATATCTCAAGTTGTTCCAATCTGGAAGCTCCACGGGTGGGTCCCTAGAAGAAGCCTGAGTTTGGTGACAAATATCATAGTTAGTAGTCACTAGACAGGACTCCTCTCATCTGATCCTTCAAGCCCCACTAACCTCCCCACTCTTGAGTCATTTCCCCACCTAACAATACTAGACCATGTTGACGCTTACCAACATCACTGGACTCGACCTATGCCTTGCTTGTATCGGACTGTATTTGCTTAAGCAGGTGTTCAACAGGAAGAGCCCTGCATATCCCCCTGGTCCTCCGGGGTGGCCTCTCATCGGAAATATCCTGGACATGCCCCACATCAAGCCCTGGCTCATCTTCACAGAATGGGGCAAGAAGTATGGTCAGTCTCTCTCGTTTGCAACAATCTCTCATTTTGAGGTCTTGTCTGCAGGTCATATTTCGCATATTGAGATTTTCGGTCAGCACATCGTAGTGGTAAACTCTGTCGAGACTGCGATGGACATGCTGGACAATAAGAGCGCTATTTACTCTGATCGTCCTATTCTTCCAGTTGCTGGTGAACTTATTGGCTGGAAAAACATTATGGTTCTCCTCCCTTATGGCAATCAATTACGCCGCCATCGCAAAAACTTCCACAACGTCATCGGTACTCGCGCCGCTGTGGGCATATACAGTCAGGTCGAGGAGGTCGAGACTCGCCGATTCCTCAAGCGTGTGTTTGCGAAACCCGATCAACTACAAGCACATGTCCGACAGTATGTGTTATTTATCTTTGCATTGGCACCATCTTTATTTTTATAGCACCGCTGCTGCTGTCATTCTGCGCATCTCTCACGGTTATGAGGTGAAAGAAAACAACGATCCCTTCGTTGACCTTGCAGATCGCGCTCTGGATCAGTGGTCGCGTTCCACTGCTCCTGGCGCCTTCTTCGCTGATGTTGTGCCATTCTGTAAGCCATAGAATTCTGACATTTACTTCCGACTTGAAGGCCTCACCATTTTTAGTGGTCAAGGTCCCCGAATGGTTCCCTGGCGCTGGCTTCAAGCGCCTGGCCCGCGAATGGCACGACACTCTCGAAGAAATGGTTTCTGCACCGTACAAGTTCGTCGTGGATCAGATGGTGACTATCGTTTGTAGTTTTGCGACTATGCATTGATATTTGATATTTACAGGCTGCTGGCATTGCACCGGAGTCTTTCACTTCGAGACTGATGGAGAGTGGTCCTTTGTCAGCGGAAGACGAGCACGATGTAAAATGGTCTGCTGCAACTCTGTATGCTGGCGGTTCCGACACGGTTGGTCCCTCCCTCCATATTGCTACCGATCATCTTTTAAATGCACCGCACTTCTTTCCTCAGACCGTTGCCACTATCAATTCGTTCTTCCTAGCTATGACGCTATTCCCTGATGTACAAAAGAAGGCTCAGGCTGAAATAGATGCTGTTATTGGTCCAGATCGTCTTCCTTCCTTTGCCGACCAAGGTTCTCTCCCCTACATTGAAGCGATTGCCAAAGAAGCCCTACGATGGCATACCGTTATCCCTACCGGTCCGTACATCTCGTTTAATGCATTAATTAGTTACCGAGTGACATCTCAATATCAGGGTTTGCTCACTGTACCTCTGAGGACGACATCCATGACGGATACTACATCCCAAAGGGTTCCTTGATCGTACCTAACATCTGGTTAGTACCCTCTTTCCTCCATATTTAGTGTTTGAACAGAATATAATGCTAGGTTCATGCTCAATGACCCGGAGAGATACGCCAACCCTTCGGAATTCAATCCTGAACGGTTTTTGGGCAATGGCGGAAAGAAGCCTGAGACAGAGCCCCGGACGATCTGCTTCGGCTTTGGAAGACGGTGAGTATGCAGTAGGATTTTGTGCCACCTGCTAACTTTCTGCTCTGCAGTATCTGTCCAGGTATGCCCAACTCCCAAGCTGTATCCTGACGCTCAGTTACTTTTCGTTTACAGCTATCCATCTCGCGGAAGCCTCCGCCTGGCTATCTATCGCAATGTCACTAGCCGTATTCGATATCTCGAAGGTCGTCGAGAATGGTGTGGAGATCACCCCCGAGGTTGATCCATTATCAGGCACGATCAGGTATGTTATATATCTGATCACGTCCAGCGCTGATAGACACCCTTATAGCCACCCCAAACCATTCAAGTGTTCGATTAAGCCTCGCTCCTCGAAAGCCGTCGCGCTCATCGAGCAGGATGCTAACTACTAAGCGTGCAAAGATGAAATACAAAGCTGAGGAAAGTACTTACTGTAGGTAGCGATTCTCACACCTGACATTTAGGTCTGTCATAGTTTGAAATTTGCATCAGTGCTGGATCGACTATGGCGTCACATCGCGACACAATTGTACATTTTGTTTGTTCCATGTTGACAAAACATGCACTCGGAGCAAAGACGCTTTGGGTCTACCTGACCATCCGCCTATCTTGCACCTCTCGCCCCATGATCGAGAGCACACTCCTAGTAGTTTGGCTCTCTATTCATTGATTGACACCCGACTTCGTACCTGGGAGGTTTTGACAGAGAAATCTGAGAGGGCGTACAGCTCTCTTCATCCCATTCGAATGCCTGAATGCTTGCTCATGCTCAGGTTTAGTGAACCTTGAAGTACTTCTACGGGCATCATTTACTGAAGTAATCCTGGTCCATAGCCCGGTGATTACTTACGTTACAATTAACAACTTTTGCGGTTGTTTGGATCCAAAGTCACTGCCAAACAACGCAGAGCAACCCTGAACGATTGGATCATCACGATGATGACCAAAGTGGCCCGTAGGCACCAACATCGACTCTTATTTGGGTATTACTCGCTTCTCGACTCATTCTGTAACAATCAGTGATACCCAGAGGAGGTCCTGAGCTTGATCTGAGCCGCATGGTAAGTCTCTTCAAAGCTCCCTCCGTTCCTCACTTAATAGACTCAACACTTGAAGACCACGATGATCATAGCATGCTTCCCCAATACAAGTCGACGAATTGTGACTCACGGGCTTGATCGATAGTGTTATTCACAACATGCTGCCATTTTTTGAACGATAACTGTAAAGTAGCAGTCATCACAGAAATTGCATGACCAAGACATGGCATATATGGTGCCTACAGTGACATGCTATCACCTTTCCTGTACTCTTGCTTCTTGGTACTGTATAGCGACTCACCATCACCACTCAGCCACCGCATCACTCCGTATCATATTAGTAGTGAGCCCTCGTGTGTTTGTTTTCCCTCAGCATTTGTTCCCACTCGCTGAGGTATGTTTATTCTTGCTCACATGCCTGAACATATGCTAAACATAGACTAGTCACCGAAATGTTTTCTATCACGTTCGGTTGTTGCCGAGATAGTCTGACAGTGACATGTCAATTGTTGTAGCATTCAAGATTGTTACTATCCTTCCGAGGAGCCTTGACGAAGACAAGAAATCCTGGCCATTCTAAAAATCCATCGTTTACATAAAATCATATATTCGTTTGCATCACGTATGATCACGCTGCAGCAATTTCAACAGTGTGACGGCCATCAAGATGGCCGTCTTGTCGGCAGAGGAAGGATTGTTGTAAGCCGGGCTGGTCACAAGCCTAGTCAAAGAAGAGTTAGTCGAAAATGCAATATGGTAATACTTTGGCCGACTTACTGCCATGACTATCTTGCCAATCGCCGCCGTTCTACGCCAATTGGCGTGTACAAGGTCAATTCCATCCTGCCTTTACGCCACACTAGACCTAAACCTGTCCCTCCAGGAATTCGCCACCGGTGCTTGGTAACAGGCGAAATGGTACAAAACATTTCGGTATTTACTATTGACTTCCTTCGAGTCTTGTAATATCTGTTCTGTCACCTGTGCGATTGATGATTAATATCTCCTTAGCTCCAGTCCAATCAAAGAAGCTCCGTTATGGGCCCCTAGAAGAAGCCTGAGTTTGAGTTTGGTCATAAGCATCATAGTTAGTAGTCACTAGATAGGACTCCCGCTGCAAGCTTCACTAACCTCCCCACTCTTGGGTCATTTTCCCACCTAACAATACTAGACCATGTTGATGCTTACCAACGTCACTGAACTCGACCTATGCCTTACTTGTATCGGACTGTATCTGCTTAAGCAGGCGTTTAACAGGAAGAACCCTACATATCCCCCTGGTCCTCCGGGGTGGCCTCTCATCGGAAACATCATGGACATGCCCCACATCAAGCCCTGGCTCATCTTTACGGAGTGGGGTAAGAAGTATGGTCAGTGTCCCTCGTTTGCCACAATCCTCCATTTTGACGTCTTATCTTCAGGTCATATGTCGCATATCGAGGTTTTCGGTCAACACATCGTGGTCCTAAACTCTGCCAAGACTGCCATGGGCATGCTGGACAATAAGAGCGCTATTTACTCTGACCGTCCTATTCTTCCAGTTGGTGGCGAACTTATTGGCTGGAAAAACGTGATGCCTCTCCTCCCTTACGGTGACCATTTACGTAGCCAGCGCAAACACTTCCACAACGTCATTGGTACTCGTGCCGCTGTGAGGATATACAGTCAGGTCGAGGAGGTCGAGACTCGCCGATTCCTCAAGTGTGTGTTCGCAAAACCCGATGAACTACAGGCACATATTCGACAGTATGTATCATTTATCTTTGTATTGACACCATCTTGATTGTTATAGCACCGCTGCTGCTGTCATTCTGCGCATCTCTCATGGTTATGAGGTGAAGGAGAACAACGATCCCTTGGTTGAACTCGTAGACCACGCCATGGACCAGTGGTCCCGTGCCTCCGCTCCTGGCGCCTTCTTCGCTGATGTTATGCCATTCTGTAAGCCACAGCATTCGGACATCTACCTCTAACTTGAATGACCTCACCATTTTTAGTGATCAAGATCCCTGAATGGTTCCCTGGCGCTGGCTTCAAGCGTCTGGCCCGCGAATGGCACGACACTCTCGAAGAGATGGTTTCTGCACCATACAAGTTCGTCGTAGATCAGATGGTGAGTATCATTTGTAGTTTTGCGAGTATGGATTGATGTTTGACATTTACAGGCTGCTGGCATTGCCCCGGAATCATTCACCTCGAAATTGTTGGGAGGCAGTTCTTTGTCAGCGGAAGATGAGCACATTATAAAATGGTCTGCTGCAACTCTATACGCCGGCGCTTCCGACACGGTTAGTCCCTCTCTCCATATTGTTAATAATCATTTTCTGAGGGTACTGCACTTCTTTCCTCAGACTGTTGCCACTACCAATTCGTTCTTCCTAGCTATGACGCTATTCCCTGATGTGCAGAAGAAGGCTCAGGCTGAAATAGATGCTGTTATCGGTCCTGATCGTCTTCCCTCCTTCGCCGACCAAGATTCTCTCCCCTACATTGAAGCGCTTACCAAAGAAGCCCTGCGATGGCATTCTGTTGTCCCTACCGGTCTGTGTATCTCGTTTAATGCATTGTTTAGTTGCAAAATAGCATCTCAATATCAGGTCTTGTTCACTGTGCCTCTGAGGACGACACGCACGATGGGTACTACATCCCAAAGGGTTCCTGGGTCATACCTAACATCTGGTTGGTACCCTCTTTTCTCCATACGTAATATTTGAAAAGAACATCATGCTAGGTTCATGCTCAATGACCCGGAGAGATATGCCAACCCTTCGGAATTCAACCCTGAACGGTTTTTGGGCAATGGCGGAAAGGAGCCTGAGACAGAGCCCCGCACGATCTGCTTCGGCTTTGGAAGGCGGTGAGTATGCAGTAGATTTTTGTGCCACATACTAACTTTCTGCCCTGCAGTATCTGTCCAGGTATACTCATCTCCTAAACTGTATCCTGACGTTCAGTTGCTTTTTGTTTATAGGTATCCACCTCGCGGAAGCCTCCGCCTGGCTATCTATCGCAATGTCATTAGCCGTGTTCGATATCTCGAAGGTCGTAGAGAATGGTGTTGAGATCACCCCCGAGGTTGATCCGTTAACAGGCACGATCAGGTGTGTTACATATCTGATCACATCCGACACTGACTGATACCCTTATAGCCACCCCAAACCATTCAAGTGTTCGATTAAGCCTCGCTCTTCGAAGGCCATCGCACTCATTGAGCAGGATGCTAACTACTAAGCGTGTAAAGATGAAATACAAAGCTGAAGAAAGTACTTACTGTAGGTAGCGATTCTTACACCTGTCTGTCATAGTTTCAAATTTGCATCAGTGCTGGATCGTCTATGGCGTCACATCGCGATATAATTGTACATTTTTTCTTGTTCCATGTTGTTTTCAGTGCAGGCTCTGATATCAGACGTTTGGGATTTCCTGTCTTGTGCCTCCCGCCCATGACTAAGAGCACACCCCAGGTGTCTTGGCTTTATTCATTGACCGACATCCCAGGCTTTATGCATCCTCCGGCTACTTCACAAACAACTCGCGACACCGAATCAGATCGTTCGGCATTCTCAAACGATACATTGCACAGTGGTCCATGGTTTGAGCACAATAAAGCTCTTCAATTGTTTGCTTTGTTCACCGATGGTCAATGTCTATCCTCGTGCACTCAAAAAGTTTTTCATCGGGTTGTTGCTTTCCTTGCATTATCGATCTGATGATCTGGAACTGACATCATCACGAGGCTTATGGTTATTGTGCATGAATCGTAGTCTCAACTATATACATTGGGCGCGAGAAGTCTATAGTAAGTGTACAGTAAAAAGCAAACCCAATTGCGAGCAAAATACATATCCAAGATAAGTCATGTACATATCAAGCCATCTATCGTCCTCTTCGTAACCCACGTACCATCATTACTCAGTTAACCCGCAGGCCCAAACTTTTTCCCACGTGAAAAAGTACTGCCAAAATTTTACCCGATCATGCGTCACCTTGAAGGAAACACCATCCGAACGGATACTCCTCTCTCCTGGATTGGTCACAGGAAATGGTGGTGTCACCCATGGGAAGGATGCAGGGTCTTTCTTGAACAAAGGCACATTCACTGTGAGCCGCTCCACATGAAAGTCTAGTCCACTTTCGATATATGTAACCAAGTCGTAGGGGGCATCCAGATGCGGGTATGCTACTGAAAAGGTCTGAAGGTTCTTCATGTAAGCCCATGGAATGTCTTGCATCCAAGCACGCAGCGGGACTTCTGGGGATATCAAACCCCTGCTGACGTCAGGAAAACCGGCTCCCTCGCCCAGGTACGTGAGATGGGGAATCGATGCAAGAAAAACTGATCCTTTCCGGATGTGCTTGAAGATATTCCAGTTGGTAGCGAGACCCCGGGCAGTTATCGTCAGGATTTGTGTCCTCACAGGAAAAGGGGAATGTCTGTCATCGACATCGAGATCTGCGCGGGAGGTCCACGCAGCTTGCACGGTCTGAACAAGAAGATTTAAACTGAACCAGTCAATCGCAAGTGCCGGTGCAGCGAGTAACACTGGAAGCAGCGAGGTCATGTGCTTCTTGACCTCAGCATCATGTAGGCGAAGTTCAGCAAAGTCATTATGACTAATCCATACCCTCCGCACAGCGGAGGTATAGTCGAAGAAAAGATCGCTTTTTGTCTCAGCGTACGCTTGCTGCATGAGCAGAGCATTTGCGAACATTCTCAAGCTGTGACACCGGCGGAGCGACACAGTGTGCAGTAGTTCGGGGAGGACGGTGCGTCTCACAAGTCGAGAGACACGACAGAGTGAAATGGCGTCTGCATAGGGATTTTCATCGTAATTCTCTTTGTGGGAAAACGTCGGCTCAGCCGCATATTTGAGGATGAGGAAGGCAAGTTCAAGAGGCAGGTCGCTAAATCGAAAGGTGATGGCAGGCTCCATGATGGGGGAGTAAGATACTAAACTGGTCAGAAGGAACCCTGCCTTTAATACTCACCATATGAACTGTGGCATCAGCATCCACAACAATAGATGTACATTGTGTATAGGACCACAAGCTGTGACCCGGTGGCCTAGAGCACCTTCCGACCAGATTTGATGACACGCACACAGACTCGTCCAGGTTTTGTCATGGCACAACTCTTTGTGCATGATTGGCCACTTAGTTGAGCTGTTCCCAGGTGAATCTCACTGCATTTGAGTAACAGGCGAGAAAGATGCTCGGTAGTGCATGAGGTAAAACCTAATATCTCCAAGTCAATCGAATATTTCCAAAACTGCCTGGGCAGTAGACCGTCTGTGAAGCTGCTACATTGTCACCAAGTAGATAAACTGACAAGCACTGGAAAACGCACCCAAAGCAATCAACCAACAAGTTGACGCGGTCCAGAATCTCATACTACACTGTCTGCATCGCGTCTGATATTAGCTCGATGCTCAACCACATTCTCAGTGCTCAAGTTGAACTAGGCCGAGGAGTTCGCAGCCTAGAGAAAAGATCGAGGTCAACGCTACCATGAAATTTAAAAACACTTGGCATACTAATCAATTCATTTGCTTCTCATCCAATGCCATCCATGCACTGTGCAACATTCTTGGTTCACAGTTAACGGAGGGAACATGCCATAATTCAGAATGGTGACAGTGGGTAGGCCCAAATATCATGAGTCTTATTTGTTGGACCGGGCACGGATTGCGAGGAAACCCAAGGCCAAATCTTTACAGCGTTGATGATCTATCGAGGATGCCATTAACCCGAATCGGATTACAAATACAGTTGAAATATAATGCATGCTATTTGTCACATAAATGTGATACGTGTGACCTCCGCCAAAAGTGTGACAAAAAGGTTATCAATAATTTCTACCCAAGTACCTGTACATCATTAAAACGTGAAGAATTGTTCTAGACATGTTTGTTTGGCATTACGCAGTTCTTCGTGTCGTAGGTTAGCGCGAAACTTTCAAAGTTGTGAATATAAATCAAGTGAAAATTGAGGGTCATATTGCACGTTTAGAATGAGATCTAGAATTCGGGAAGTCATTCATTACCGGGAATGATAGTAGGCTTGTAGCGTCTGAACCAGCTTTTCTAACTTTGTGCTCAGTTGTGAGAAAATTGGGCCAAAAGGATACCTATATATCACGTCAGTCGGAATTTTGAACCCGGAATTGCTGTCCAACATCAGCCAATCCACCAGCCCTGTATGATGGGGCAGACGGATATGATTAAATCTTTTAGACTAATACCTCATTGTAGGTCCTGGTACACGGCATCTCTTCACTCTGTGTTTACTACTAAGTACCTGCGTGCTTGCAGTATGCCGTAGGCGCTCATCGTCTTCTCTCATGACAATGGCGGATACAATAGACTGCTACACCAGTGTTCCTAGCGCCAGTGGCTAGCCACTGACTCGCCTGGGAATGGACTTGGCTCAGCCACTGGCGGTACGGCGGCGGTTGGCTTTTCCCAGGAGTAACAAAGCTTACTAAGCTAGAAGAATGCGATATCATTGGCTGGAGAGAAACCGCTAGATTGTCGAATGTCTGTTTGTCGTCTTCACCTTCCGCATCCATGTCGACTAACTCGTAAAACTCGAATTCATTGTCAATTGACCTCATCCCAAATACTTCCATCAATCTTACCCAGCTCTCGTCTTCGAAGTTGAACAGTTGTTGAAGGGGTATGTCATTGAACATAGGAATATCATTTGTGTCATCCCCGTCTTCGAAGGAGTGCTGTGCGGGGACAGATGCGATGTGCCCAAAAGACTAAAAACACAAGTGTAGCGATTACCAAGCGTGTGTGGCCAGAAATAGCTGAAACAACGCTTACCTTGACCACCGTCAGCCACACCTTCGTTGTCGTTCACCGTCATCCCTCCCTTGTATATTGGCCCTTAGTCCGTCTTTCGTCACTGTCACCTCCTTAGCTGTCAAAAACAATCTAATATCCATACCCTACCTGCGCCACTCATTCAATTTCTCGTACTCTCTGTCAACCACCTCTCTCTACCTGCCAGGTCCAACGCCACTCCCTTCTGCCTCCATTTCACCTAATCGTTTAGCCTCTCATACCCGAGGACCCTTAGCGTTTCACAGTATAAAATATTTCATGTACACTCGTTTCTGCAGGCAGGCAATCAAATCAGTCTCACAGTCTAGTCTCGTTCTCGTATCGCGCTCGTTATTATCTGTATCATCGAAATCTATCATTTATCATCACAGAATTATCACTCTCCTTATTGCATAACTATCACTAACGTCTCGTCTAACTATTCGGTGGGGGCCCTTATTTTAAACAGGTCCTACACCCTAAGAAACTCGCAGCCGGAGCCTTAGTGCTTCTTACACAAGAGGCCGAGTTTGCGCAGATCGAAAAAATTCGCCGAACAAATTTCTGCAGTGGTGTTGGTTCGACATCTTGATAACATATACCATCATACATCTTGAGAGGGTCGGGACACTTTCGCTACAATTTGCATGAGTGACGAGCAAAATAATAGAGAAAAAATAACTAACAGAACCGGTAGTAGTATAGAGAGGCTTACAATATGTGATGATTTGATCATACATTCCCACATCATTTTGTAGACCTCCTCATGATCCCTCTGCTGCTCATTGTTGCATTGAGGTGATGTCAGACATCAATATTTCATTGATAAGACAGATTTACATAGTATCTACGGTGATTTCCAGAGGCTGCAAACAGATGGGAGCTACCTTCTATTTTAGGTATTCCGCCATCGCCAGAACACAGCCACTGGCGGTAGCCAGGGTCTAGCCAGTAGGCTTCACACGGCTTGGAGTTGGCTCGCCACTGGCGGTAGAAACACTGTGCTACACTGACACATAGTACTCAATGGAGACGAAGAGCTTCTGTGAGTCATTAGACTATCGCATTCACACATGACTCTTATACTCTTATACTTACTACGGGCCTTAGCCATCTTTGTCCATCCTGCGGGCGAGGATTCATACGTGCTTCTGATTTTAGATGTACTTATCCCCTTGATTTTTAAAGGTGACAGACTTGACCTCAGCGGCAAGGGGACGCATGACTACATACTGCGGTGTAATACTATCTATCAGGCTTTTGGGCAGCTTGCTCCACCCAATTCACATTTGCTAGGAACTTTTGTGGTGCTAGTGATTCTTGGCAAATGCATCATTGATTTCAACTACCAAACTTCGTATCCAAATCTTCTCCCCGTAGAAGACAACTTCCCACCATCGATACACCTTGCATTTCCATCCATATCTGGAATCTTCACATCAATCATACCCACCCTCCGGAACTTCACCATCATCCTGCATTGATTCATTCGATATACCACCGGTCGCTCATAAGCCGATGTCCCTATCGATCGTTCTAACAGCCCGCGTGCGAGACATCACAGTACTCTCTCACGTTCCTGCAAAACATTCCTCCAATACGGTCCTTCATAACTTAGGCTACAATAGACTTAAACCTGGCCCTTCAGGAATTCGCCACCGGTGTTTAGCAACAGCCGAAATGGTACAAACCGTTTCGGTACTTGCTATCAACTTTTTTCGAGTCTTGTAAACTTGATCTGTCACCTGTGGGATTAATGGTTCAGTCATATCAAGGGAGCCTCGTGACGGGCCCCTTGAAGACGCCTGAGTTTGGTCATAAAGAACATGGGTAGTTACTAGATAGAACTCATCTCATCTGATCATTCAAGCCCCAGTAACTACCTCACTCTTGAGTCGATTGTCCTCACAATAGTACTACTGGACCAATGATGTTGACTCTTGCCAATGTCACCGGGCTCGACCTATGCCTTGCTTGTATTGGATTGTATCTCCTTAAGCAGGTTTTCAACAAGAACCCTGCCGCATATCCCCCTGGTCCTCCGGGGTGGCCTCTCATCGGAAATATCCTGGACATGCCCCACATCAAGCCCTGGCTCATCTTCACGGAGTGGGGCAAGAAGTACGGTTAGTCTCTCTCGTTTGCCACAATTTTTTTTCGTTTTGAAGTCTCCTCTGCAGGTCACATGTCACATATCGAGGTTCTCGGTCAACACATTGTGGTGGTGAACTCCCTCAAGACTGCGATCGACATGCTGGACAATAAGAGCACTATTTACTCTGACCGTCCTATTCTTCCAGTTGGTGGCGAACTTATTGGCTGGAGAAATGTTATGCCTCTCCTCCCATACGGCCACCATTTACGCAGCCAGCGCAAAAACTTCCACAACGTCATTGGTACTCGCGCTGCTGTGGCCATATACAATCAGGTTGAGGAGGTTGAGACTCGCCGATTCCTCAAGCGTGTGTTCACGAAACCTGATCAGCTACAGGCACATGTTCGACAGTATGTATTATTTATCTTTGCATTGACACCATCTTGATTTCCATAGCACCGCTGCTGCTGTCATTCTACGCATTTCTCACGGTTACGAGGTGGAAGAGAACGACGATCCCCTCGTTGACCTTGCAGATCGCGCTCTGGACCAGTGGTCGCGTTCCACTGCTCCTGGCGCCTTCTTCGCTGATGTTGTGCCATTCTGTAAGTTATAGCATTCGGAAATTTACTTCCAATTTGAATTACCTGACCATTTCCATTTTTAGTGGTAAAGGTCCCCGAATGGTTCCCTGGCGCTGGCTTCAAGCGTCTGGCCCGCGAATGGCACGACACTCTCGAAGAGATGGTTTCTGCACCGTACAAGTTCACCGTGGATCAGATGGTGACCATCATGTATAGTTTTGCGAGTATGCATTGATATTTGACCTTCACAGGCTGCTGGCATTGCCCCGGAGTCTTTTACCTCGAAACTGTTGGGAGCCGGTCCTTTGTCAGCGGAAGAAGAACATATTATAAAATGGTCTGCTGCAACTTTATACGCCGGCGCTTCTGACACGGTTGGTCCCTCCCTCCATATTGTTAATGATCATTTTCTGAGAGTACTGCACCTCTTTCCTCAGACTGTTGCCACTATCAATTCGTTCTTCCTAGCTATGACGCTATTCCCTGATGTGCAGAAGAAGGCTCAGGCTGAAATAGATGCTGTTATCGGTCCTGATCGTCTTCCTTCCTTTGCCGACCAAGGTTCTCTCCCCTACATTGAAGCGCTTGCCAAAGAAGCCCTACGGTGGCATGCAGTTATCCCTACCGGTCTGTACATCCCTTTTAACGCATTATTTAGTTACCGAGTGGCATCTCAATATCAGGTTTTCCTCACTGTGCCTCTGAGGATGACATCCATGACGGGTACTACATCCCAAAGGGTTCCTTAATCATCCCTAACATCTGGTCAGTACCCCTTCTTGTCTCCATATTTAATGTCTGAACAGAATATGATGCTAGGTTCATGCTCAACGATCCGGAGCGATACACTAACCCTTCGGAATTCAACCCTGAACGGTTTTTGGGCAATGATGGGAAAAAGCCTGAGACAGAGCCCCGGACGATCTGCTTCGGCTTTGGAAGACGGTGAGTATGCAGAGGGTTTTTGTGCCACATGCTAACTTTCTGCTCTGCAGTATCTGTCCAGGTATGCCCAACTCCCAAACTGTATCCTGACGTTCAGTTGCTTTTCGTTTATAGGTATCCACCTCGCAGAAGCCTCTGCATGGCTATCTATTGCAATGTCACTAGCCGTGTTTGATATCTCGAAGGTCGTCGAGAATGGTGTTGAGATCACTCCTGAGCTTGATCCGCTATCAGGCACGATCAGGTATGTTACATATCTGATCACCTTCGGTGTTGATCGAGATAGAAACCCTTTATAGCCATCCTAAACCATTCAAGTGTTCAATTAAGCCTCGCTCTTCGAAAGCCGTCGCGCTCATCGAGCAGGATGCTAACTACTAAGTGTGCGAAGATGAAATACAAAGCTGAGGAAAGTACTTAGTACTGTAGGTGGCGATTCTCACACCTGACATTTAGGTCTTGTCATAGTTTAAATTTTGCATCACAGTGCTGGATCAACTATAGCGTCAGATCGTGATACAGTTGTACCTTTTTCTTATTCCATATTGTTGATAATACATGCTCTGGTATCAAAGACTCTTGTGGTCTACCTGAAAATCTACCTGTCTTGCACCCCTCGCCCCTTGATTAAGAGCACACCTCAAGTATTTTGACACTCTGTTCATTAACTGACACCCTAGGCTTTATGCATGGTGGCTACCAATAGCTTCAGCAACAGCTCACGACACCTAGTTAGACCATTCAGCATTCTCATATGACACATTGCACAGTCCATCGTTTCAGTACAGTAAACATACAATACTATTTGATTGTTTGCTTTGTTCACCGATGGTCGATGTGTATCTTGTTCACTTAAAAAGGCAAGCAGTTATTCATCGGGCGCCTGCTTGTCTTTCATTGTCGATTTGATGATCTGGAACTGACATCATCATGAGGTTTATGGTTATTGTTCATGAATCGTACATTCACCACTTTATACATTGGGTGCGAGAAGTATATTAGTAAATGTACGGTGAAAAGCAAACCCGATTGCGAACAAGTACATATCCAAGACAAGCCATCTATCGTCATCTTCATAACACCCTTGTACCCTCGTCACTCAGTTAAACCGCAGGCCCAAACTTTATCCCATGTGAAAAAGTACTGGCAAAATTTCGCTCGATCTTGCGTCACCGTGAAAGAAACACCATCCGATCGAATACTCTTCTCTCCGGGATTGGTCACAGGAAATGGTGGTGCCACCCATGGGAAGGATACAGGATCCTGCTTGAACAGGGGTACATTCACTGTGAGCTTCTCCACATGAAATCTTCGTCCCTTTTGGATGTATTTAGCTAAGTCGTAGTGGGCACTCATGTGCGGGTACACTACTGAAAAGGTCTGAAGGTTCTTCATACAAGCCCATGGCATGTGGTGCATCCAAAGACGTAGTGGGTATTCTGGGGATATTAAGCCCCTGCTAACCTCCGGATAACCGGATCCATCGGCCAGGAAAGTCAGGCTGGAAATCGATGCAAGGAAAACTGATCCTTTCGGAATGTATTTGAAGATGTCCCATTTGGAGAATGGACCCCGGGCAGTTATCGTTAGACTTTGGGTCCTGACAGGAAAAGGGGAATGTTTGTCGTCAACATCGAGAGCTGCACGGGAGGTCCACGCATCATCCACACTCTGAATAAAGAGCTTTAAATTGTATGAGTCAATCGCAAGTGCCGGTGCAGCGAGTAACACCGGAACCAGCGAGTCCATGTATTTCTTGACCTCAGTATCATGTAGGCGAAGTTCAGCGAAGTCATTATGACTAATCCATACCCTCTGCACAGCGGAGGTATAGTCGAAGAAAAGATCGCTTTTTGTCTCAGCGTACGCTTGCTGCATAAGCAGAGCATTTGCGAACATTCTCACGCCGTGACATCGGCGGAGCGACACGGTGTGCAGTAGTTCGGGGAGGACGGTGCGTCTCACAAGTCGAGAGACATGACAGAGCGAGATGGCGTCTGCATAGGGATTTTTCTCGGTATATTTCTCTTTCTGGGAAAACGTCGACTCGGCCGCATATTTGAGGACGAGGAGGGCAAGTTCAAGAGGCAGGTCGCTAAATCGAAAGGTGATGGCAGGCTCCATGATGGGGGAGTAAGATACTAAACTGGTCAGGAGGAACCCTGCCTTTAATACTCGTTACGTGAACCGTGGCATTAACATCCACAACAATAGATGTACATTGTGTCGGTGGCACAGAGCAGACTTATTATTCTTTTTAGGTCGCACAATGTACTCTTGTCCTGTGGAAATTGATATTTGTTAGTCGCCACAGGTCATCATAATAATGATGCGAATGCACACCTTCCGATCACATTCATTAGCATGCACACGAACTCATTCAGATTTCGTCATGGCACAACTCTTAGTGCATGACTGGCCACTTAGTTGAGTTGTTCCCAGGTAAATATCGCTGCAGTTGGGTGACAGGTGAGAAAGATGCTCGGTAGAGTATGAGGTAAAACCGAATATCTCCAAGGCAATCGAGCACTTTCTGTATTTCAAAAACTTCCTGTGCAGTACACCATCTGTGCGAAGCTGCTACATTTATCACCAAGCAGATAAACTGGCAAGCACTGGCAAACGCACCCAAGGAATTGATGAAACCGCTGACATCGATAGGCGAGCATACCTGCACAGATGAGTTGATGTAGCTGCGCCTCTATCTTGAAGTAGTTTGACTGTGTTGTTGCACTGACTCGGAGGTGCAGAAGGATTTGAAGACTGCGTCAAACTGATGCAAGACACATCAAAACCATGAGTCGTGTGACCTCCATCCCCCCACCTTCAAAAAGACCCTACGGGACATATAATCCTCCAGGACTCGACACTTCCCCCATCGATATCGTGACCATGAACAAGCTTCGCAAGATGTCTGTAGCAATCAACCAACAAATTGACACAGTCCAGAATTTCGCAACACGCTGTTTGCATTGTGTCTGATATTAGATGCTCAACCACATCCTCACATTGAACTAGACTGAGGAGCTCGCAGCCTAGAGGAAAGAGCGAGGGGTCAACACTACCATGAAATATAAAACACTTGGAATAATCACTTCATTTGCTTCTCACCAAGTGCTATGAATGCACTGTTAACAGTAGGAGCATGGATGATGACCGCAGTTTAACCCAGAATGGTGACAGTGGGTAGGCCCAAGAATCATGTCTTATTTGGTGGACCGGGCACAGACTGCGAGGGAACCCAAGGCCGGTACTACCCGCTTCTCGACACTCATTCTATAATCATGAAACTGCATTAGTAGTACCAAGAGGAGGTCTTGAGCTTGATTTGAGTCACATAATACATAGATAGCACTGATACAGTATCGACTGATATCTGAGTCTCACCGGTTTGATGCAAAGTGCTGAGAGCAGTGAGTCTTTTCAAGACCCTCTCCGCGTCTCGCACTTGATAGACTCAACACTTGCAAACTACGATGATTATAGCATACTTCCCCGATACAAGTCGATCTATGATATTAGTGACTTGTGGGAGGGCTCCGTGGATAGTTGTCTGCAGGATGCTGCTATTCCGAGCCATGGCATACTATTTGACTTGATCATGATCAGAAGGTGTAGCCTCCCTTGAAAAAAATTTCCGTACGTACATAGTAGAAATGTAGACTCTTGTCTTATTTGGCAACTGGTCGATTTGTGCCACAGGAAAAGCTCGAAGGAGTTGCGGCTACTCGTTGCTCTAATTCAGGTAAACATTATTTTTGTCAACAAGTGCCAACAACTATACATGTGCCTCTCAAACATCATGTATCATAGCGCATCGAGCAGCACTACTGAGCATTGAATGGCCTAACCGATAAAATTATACCCAGAGTCTGGACCGTTCAATACATTTAGCCTGTTGAACCTTTGATTTCAACTTTCAAGATTGTTGCTATCTTTTCGAAGAGCCTTGACGAAGACAAGAAATCCTGGCCATCCTACGTTCACAAAAGCAAATTGGTGCGATAACATCATATATTCGTTGTTCGCGTCACGGATGATCACGCTGCAGCAATTTCAAAAGTGTGACGGCAATCATGATGGCCGTCTTGTCCGGAGAGGAAGAATTTTTTGTAAGCCGGGCTGATCACAAGCCTAGTCAAAGAAGAGTCGGTTGAAGATACAATGTGGTAATACTTTGGCCGACTTACTGCCATGACTATCTTGCCAATCGCCACCGTTCTGCACCAATTGGTGTGTAGTGTATAAGGTCAATTCTATCCTGCCCTTACGCTACACTGACTAGACCTAAACCTGTCCCTCCAGGAATTCGCCACTGGTGTTTAGTAACAGGCCAAATGGTACAAAATGTTTCGGTACTTACTATTGAGTCTTGTAATATCCGATCTGTCACCTGTGCAATTGATCAATATCTCCTTGATTCCTGTCCAATCAAGCTCCGTGATACGCCCCCAGAAGAAGCCTGAGTTAGGTTGGTCATCAATATCATAGTTAGTAGTCCCTAGATAGGACTCCTATCATCTGATCCCTCAAGCCCCACTAACCTCCCCACTCTCGAGTCATTTTCCCCACCTAACAATACTAGACTATGTTGACGTTTACCAACGTCACTGGACTTGACCTATGCTTTGCTTGTATCGGACTGTATCTGCTTAAGCAGGTATTTAACAGGAAGAACCCTGCATATCCCCCTGGTCCTCCGGGGTGGCCTCTCATTGGAAACATCCTGGACATGCCCCACATCAAGCCCTGGCTCATCTTCATGGAGTGGGGTAAGAAGTATGGTCAGTGTCTCTCATTTGCCACCATCTTTCATTTTTGAGGCCTTATCTGCAGGTCATATTTCACATATTGAGATTTTCGGTCAGCACATCGTGGTAGTAAACTCGGTCAAGACTGCGATGGACATGTTGGACAATAAGAGCACTATTTATTCTGACCGTCCTATTCTTCCAGTTGCTGGTGAACTTATTGGCTGGAAAAACGTAATGACTCTCCTCCCTTATGGCAACCAATTACGCCGCCACCGCAAAAACTTCCACAACGTCATTGGTACTCGCGCCGCTGTGGGCATATACAGTCAGGTCGAGGAGGTCGAGACTCGCCGATTCCTCAAGCGTGTGTTTGCGAAACCCAATCAACTACAGGCACATATTCGACAGTATGTGTTATTTATCTTTGCATTGACACCATCTTGATTTTCATAGTACCGCTGGCGCTGTCATTCTGCGCATCTCTCATGGTTATGAGGTGAAAGAAAACAACGATCCCTTCATTGACCTTGCAGATCGTGCTCTGGATCAATGGTCGCATTCCACTGCTCCTGGCGCCTTCTTTGCTGATGTTGTGCCATTCCGTAAGCCATAGCATTCAGACATTTACTTCCGACTTGAATGGTCTTACCATTTTTAGTGGTCAAGGTCCCTGAATGGTTCCCTGGTGCTGGCTTCAAGCGTCTGGCCCGCGAATGGCACGACACTCTCGAAGAGATGGTTTCTGCACCGTACAAGTTCGTCATAGATCAGATGGTGAGTATCATTTGTAGTTTTTCGAGTATGCATTGATGCTCGACCTTTACAGGCTGCTGGCACTGCACCGGAGTCTTTCACCTCGAAACTGGTCGGAGGCGGTCCTTTGTCAGCGAAAGACGAGCACGATATAAAATGGTCTGCTGCAACTCTATATGCTGGCGCTTCCGACACGGTCGGTACTTCCCTCCATATTGCTACCGATCATCTTCTAAGAGCACTACACTTCTTTCCTCAGACTGTTTCCACTATCCACTCGTTCTTCCTAGCCATGACGCTATTCCCTGATGTGCAGAAGAAGGCTCATGCTGAAATAGATGCTGTTATCGGTCCAGACCGTCTTCCGTCCTTCGCCGACCAAGGTTCTCTCCCCTACATTGAAGCGCTTGCTAAAGAAGCCCTACGATGGCATGCTGTTGTACCTACCGGTCTGTGCATCTCATTTAATGCATTATTTCGTTGCTGAATGGCATCTCAATATCAGGTTTTCCTCACTGTGCCTCTGAGGACGATATTCATGACGGGTACTATATCCCAAAGGGTTCCGTGGTCATACCTAACATCTGGTCAGCACCCCCTCTTGTCTCCATATTTAATGTCTGAACAGGATATGATGCTAGGTTCATGCTCAACGATCCGGAGCGATACACTAACCCTTCGGAATTCAACCCTGAACGGTTTTTGGGCAATGATGGAAAAAAATCCTGAGACAGAGCCCCGGACGATCTGCTTCGGCTTTGGAAGACGGTGAGTATGCAATAGGTTTTTTGTGCCACATACTGACTTTCTGCTCTGCAGTATCTGTCCAGGTATGCCCGACTGCCAAACTGTATCCTGACATTCAGTTACTTTTCGTTTACAGCTATCCACCTCGCCGAAGCCTCCACCTGGCTGTCTATCGCGATGTCACTGGCGGTGTTTGATATCTCGAAGGTCATCGAGAATGGTGTTGAGATCACCTCTGAGGTCGATCCGTTATCAGGCACGATCAGGTATGTTACATATCTAATCACGTCCGGCGCTGATAGATACCCTTACAGCCACCCCAAACCATTCAAATGTTCGATTAAGCCTCGTTCTTCGAAAGCCGTCGCGCTCATTGAACAGGATGCTAACTACTAAGTGTGCGAAGATGAAATACAATGCTGAGGAAAGTAAGCGATTTTCACACCTGAGATTGAGGTCTGTCATAGTTTGAATTTTGCATCAGTTTTAGATTGACTATGGCGTCACAATTGTACTTTTTTCTTGTTTCATGTTGTCGATAATACATGCTCTAGTGCCAAAGATGTTTCGAGTCTGCCTGACAATCCACCAGTCTTGCACCTCCTGTCCCATGATCAAGAGCACACCCCAAGTATTTTGGCTTTCTATTCATTAACTGACATTCCAGGCTTCACGCACACTGGCTACCTACCAACAGCTCATGATGGACGTATCATACTGAGGGCACCATCATGTTAGCATCGCAAAGTCGATCTCTTGAAATATTGAAGTGCGGAGCTCAGGCTGCGGGCTTTATGAATGTCGGCACTCTCCAGTGCCATCGATTTTTCATCTCCGTTGTCACTCGTTTGAGCGCGTAGGATGTGAAACTTTTGTCTGACGTTCCTGGACTCGACTGCAACCCACTCATCTTCCAACCCAATCCTTCTTTCCGAATGCAATTTCGAAGCGTCGACGGGCAAAAGCCCCTGGTTTAGCACGAGCACCACTTTTCAATCTAATCCATAGACTAACCAGCCACGGAACTCTAAGTTAGTCCTGGTCATGTGGCACGCTGCACGACTTACTTCAGTTCTTGTTTGCCTACTTCTAAGCCGTGATTATCGCCTTTGCTATTGTCGAGTTATGTATGTTCTTCAAATAATATAGCCTGTGCACAGTGATATATAATGGATCCATCGTAACTAGTAGAGCTTGCAAAAGTAAAATGAATGTTATTATATAGTAAATGTTTCATGACGCGAGTGGTGGGTGCCCCACGAAGGTTTTGACGCAATACTAACTTATTCGCTGTCCAGATACGATGTAATTACGCATGTAGGTCTATCCTTGTTCTGAACTTTGTAGCGCCTTTCAATTGTCCTTGCTTGGACAGTATCCCACGACCACTGCAAGGTCTTCTGAATGTATCAAGTTGTCTCCAGATTCCTTGTCTTTTGTTTCTGTCAATTTAAGGAGACTTCCACAATATCAATTCACAAGCAAAATTATCTTAACACCATAACTTACCATTGTAGTGGCAATTGGACGACAATATGTAGGTGTTCTTCCTGACAAACATCAAAGACATTAGACAATAAAAACGTAGGCATGAGTAGTTGCCAATCAGGGTTAAAAGTGTCGAGTTCATCCACATCAGCAAAACCCTAAATTTACCACAGCTGCCGTAGCCACTTACAGTATGTTACAGCATCTTACAGCAGCGCAGGCACCCATAGTGATGTGTAGCGATATATTTATAGTGACTTACAGCATCTCGTAGCGTGTTTACAGATGGTACAGTGATACATTATCGACGTAGTACTACACAGCATGCTACAGCGAGCTGGTCTGCTACTCTAGTACTAGGAAGTCTGAGGAAATTAAAATTCGCACTGCAATGATAGTACCCAATCAAACTCTGAATTTTTAAGTGTAATGCTATATACAACAAACAGTAATACTAGTAGAGTACAATTCTGTGCCATATATGACTCGCAGGAGTGCCAGTAGAGAACATGCAACGCAGTACTAGTAGCAGTAAGCACAACGGCATGTAAGTGATAGCAGTGCAATCATTACACTGATGACTAGTACACACTCTCCAAGTCC
>MU172920.1:825409-1220720 GCA_016695475.1 Suillus decipiens | reverse complement strand
GAACTCGAAGCTTGGGTTTTCCATCTTTCGCCTACTAGCCTCTAGTATTGTGCTACTACAATGGTCAAGGCTAGGAGAAAGTGCCAAGTCGCCGAATCAGATGAGGATGTTCAACCTCCACCACGTCGTACACAACGGGCTGGTGCTGGCGCTGGAGGAGCGCTTTCTCAGTTGAGGAAGATAGGAAATGCTATCAAAACTCTGCCCAAAGTGCCCAATGCTAAGGCTCGACATGTTGTTGTCCCTCCTGGCGAGCCTGAAAATGCAATGGCTCCTGCAAAGAAGAACTTGAAGGGGACTCGGAGAGCAAAAGCGCCTCAGCAGAACACCATGAAGGTAAGTGCCCACTTGTTCCTCATTTCTGAAGGTGCTGTGTTGCCTGAGCACTAACATTTGGTGTTCTGTAGGGGACACCAACCCCAGTCGCCACAGGTCTCCCTGCTTTGCATATCACGGGCAACGGAAGGTTCAGATTGCAGAACCAACCAGTTCCCTTGGGATATGTTGGTTCCAAACCGCTTTTGCAGTCCCATCAACCCCTTCCTGAGCCTAACTTCATGACACCTGTTGTCCAGTCTGATGTCAGTGCCTGTACTCGTGGTATTGGTCGTGGCGCTCGTGGCGCTGCTCACGGTGCTGCTCGTGTTTCTGTTCAAGGTGCTGCTCGAGGTGTTGCTCGTGGCATCTCTCACAGTAATCTTTGGCCTGTCCAACATCATGTTGGTGCCCATGCTGTTTCTCATTCTCCACAGGTTAGCAACCAACATTCAAAGCCATCCATTATGACACCCTAGGCCACCCCTGATATAGCTTCATCTGCAAGCCACTTGTTTGTTGATGATGGGAGTGATGGGGCAGATGGGGAGATCGATGAAGACAGAATGTACAATGAAGGTGTCGATGAAGACGAAGATGGAATAGGCATAGGTGAAGACGATGTGGGCAATGATGAAGATGGTATGGGCCTCAACAAAGACAACATCAGCTTTGAGGAAGAAGATGTTGGTATCAAAGAAGACAGTGTTGGTGTTGAGGAAGACAACATTGGTGTTAACGAGAATGGCGATACTGACATGGATTATGTCGACCACGGAGATGAAGATATCATGTACACTGTGACAGTTAAACCATGGCTGACCGCCAAACAACTCATCTTACCACTCATATCACATCCTGAGGCACCCAACAGCGAACCTGACCCGACCCGTGCACCTGATACCGAAGCCGATGACTATACTTGCGGACCCGATGCATACCCGATATCTTGTCCCCCATATGTCCAGTCCAGTTTTATCTAGTCCCACTGGTGTGTAGTTATTCATATTTCCTTTACTGAACAAGTGCACACAGCGTTATTATGTGTATTCCCACAAAGCCATAGTACCTCATGGCCTATTACATAGAACATCGGACCCGATAGCTCGCTACTAGATTTGCCTATATCACTCCAGACATTCACGTAGATAGTTAAATAGTGCTAGTAGACCTGTAATCCACACCCAATGCTCATGCAGTAGTAAAGGGGTACATCCCCAAAGCTTAGGGTCACTGTCTGTACCTTTATCTATCCTCTCTGAATTTACAAAAAGCTTTACCATCCAAGACGACTGTCACCCCTTTTTCTATACTGTCACTTCTAATTCACATGCAACCTGGCGATTCTCCGCCCATACTAGTCATACCCGTAGCGGCCGACCCTCGGACCCGATATTCCCATGCATCGGTCATTGCATTTTGCCCTTGGACTTGCTATTTTACCTTCAGACTAGTGATCTCTCCATATTTACTAACTATTGAACTTTCGCCAGATTGAGATCCCTACGGGTCGAATGCTGACCTCTAGGCTATAGCAGCTAGGTAGTACTGACCCAATTTTCTCTGCCATCTAGCAGAGTTGTTGTGGTTTCAATGCCTCGGACCACATTGCTGATCCAGGTGCGGCGGACGAAGATGAGGACAAGGACAACACAGTAGCGGCTCGTATGGATGGTAACCAGCAGAACTGTGTCCAGCACCACCCAGGACAAGCAGAGAAGAGGACCAATTGCGCCAGGAGTGTGAATCAGGATCGCCACCAGCATAGCACGACCAAAGCAGCTCACTCAAACGCCCCAGCCATAGTAAGTACTCATTCGCTCATATTTTTGATATTTACGCTGTTTTTCAGCCTGATACTGATTATGATCTTCTTCAACTTCACCATGCAAAGAACCGTCAGCCATGTTCTCCGTCCCCTACCTACTTGAATAACATCCGAAGCCAACACCCGAAATATAAGCACGCTCGCACAGGTAATCCCCCTGATGATCAGCACGAAGACTCGGGAGACAATATCAATACTGGCAGGAAGCGCCGCAATGCCAAAAAGAAAGGGGATGTTGCTAACCCAACTACCCTCAGTTTCTTCCCACATCTCTGGGGAAAACTTCTCAACTATGCTAAGGCCAATTTCAGGCTTTATCTCGCCATTTCAGACCCATTCCCCGATAAAGAGGATGCACTTTCTGGCATATGTGGTGAAGCAATCACAGAAGCAATTGTACATTGGCAAGACCAAAAATGTCAAGTCGAGAAAGGTAGTGTGTCTCATTCTACCATCTGCTACCGTCACTGATACTTTTATTAAGGTTACTACCCCAAGTACAAAAGAGAGATGGTTATCATGGTGAGTACCCTGCGCTTCTATTGCTCATAACACTTATCACTCGTATGGACACAGGTTTATAATGATGCTGCAACATTCCAAAGCTGGATCAAACAGGTTGCGCTCGCTGTCGTCCTGCTCGAATACGGACTTGCACTTTTACGAGGAAACACCATCATGAGTGTCAAAACAAAAGCGAGCAGTTTGTTAAAGAAGACAAATTTTTTGCATGGTGATCATGATGCTGAGGTACGTTGTATTTACCCTCGACATTCAACTCTTAACAACTCGACAGGGTCGCACATCAAATTTTGCTAACAATGCGCTCCGAACCATCTGTCACAAGGTATACTATGACAGCGGGTCTAAATCACTGAGGCAATTCCCCACATTTCAGAAGACTATCCCATCCAATGCTCTCATCCTTGTCACGACCATCGTGAGCATGCCTACTATACCGCTCGTTATCTAAGTTGACTGTTTTTCAAGGTTCGAAATGTTCTTGAAATTTATTCAAAGCATGGCCAGGCGACTGGCGCCAAACAGACAGCCATTCCAGATTCTGAGGCCGCCTATGAGTCAATCTCGACATTGTATGAGCGTGTCAACAAGGACCCGTATCATGGTCCAAAGCTCCATCAAATGTTGCAATCCTGGGCTGTGGAGGGCTTGTAAGTTCTTATTTCAATCATACCAGCTGCATTGATAGTATACTGACCATCAAGAAACTTGAAGGAATACCCATGGTGCAGTGCTTGGCGATGAAGGCCATAATTCTTTGGACTGGGACGTTGACCTCGACTAGTAGTAGTATTAGTATCGTTTACACCGCACCTCATGTTTTACAGAATCCTTGAATAGAACAGCAATTGACTTTCACACGAGATCATTGATTCTAGTAGTAGTTATAATCATTGGTGAGGTCTACTAACAGCACAAGAAGGCAGTTCACTCAGTACTACAGATTACCATATGTCGCTGCATAACACTGTGCAGCGCTACAGTGTTGTGCAGCACTGTATGGTGATACCCAGGCTGTGCCACATGACACATCCGAAGTGTGATATATCATGCTGTGACTCAGCTGCACAGGGGGTGACTTACCTGTGACACCTGTGTCACTGTATGGCACTGTGCAGCACCACACAACCTATCAGTGTTTTGCTGATGCAGTCTATTGTCCAGAGGCACGGAAACTTTCCAGAGATGTGAACGGCAGGCCTCTGCCTTACTGACTGCATGACTAAGCCTATCCTGAATGATATTTCTGAGCATGCCAATGCTCTCTGTGCTTTTAATGCTGGTAGAGAAAATAGTGTGATGGGGATCACCAAAAATTGACCAGCTAATCTTGAACTATGTGATGGTGAGACATAGAATCAAAGCTGACAAGAGGGTGAGCATAAGTATGAATAACCAGTGGGCACATTGACTACTCGCCTTCTGGAGGGCATTGCACTAGAATATGAATATTTATATCAGCAGGTGCAACACCAAATAATTCATGCAGTCGAGTGAATGGCCAGAGCCTGAGACTGTCTTCAAGATCAGGTTTGTTGGTCAGGTTCTTCAGCATGATATCGACCTTCTGAAATATCAGTCCATCAAAGTACCAGACTCTCAATCACTTGCCTTCCATAGGTCAAGCATCCATGCAGGGAAAAAATCGTACATAGGGGTCTTCTCTTTCTGGATGGCCTCCTTCAAATGGCTGATATTGTCTGTCCTTGGAATTGTGACAGAAAAGACATGGTCTAGATCTTCACAGGGGAACCAACAATTAATATGGAGTGTATCAGACATCATGAGATTTGTTTGTGACTGAGGCCTGAGGTGTGGGTTAAACTTGAATAGTGTATAGGAGTCAGAATGATGTTCTAGGCCAATCAGCCTATTACGTAAGCCATATCTTAGCGAAAGTCAGTTTACTTGGGAGCACTGGTGATGCCGGTGCACACTAGCAAAATCCTGCCAGCAGCTAAAGCTACCTGTTTCGGCACGTGGCATCCAAAAGGCACAGCCTAGCATTCAAATCAGCAGCTTCTGTCTGCTTTAGCTTGGCTATGGAAAGCCAGACCACCCTGCTCCACTTCCAAGGCTTCCACCTTCTCAGAATCTTCCTAGTAAGTTAAGTGCTTTCATTGGCCTCCGGACACCCTGTGTGACCATTCTAATACATCATGTATAATTATTCCTGCTACCATAAGGGAGTTGGGTTGTATCGTGTTTTACTACTGGGACCTCATTCAAATCGGTCGTCTTTCTGCGTCTGTTGCTTTTGACCTTAAATCGTATTCTTCTCTCGTCTTCTTTGATAACTCGTTCGCTCGGCCAAGTTCACGTTTCGCTGAAATCCCCATGGCCTCAGTGATCCATTGCTGTACTCTCATTACCGGTGTCGAGTTCGAGGTTGCGATGTTATGTTTAGGATGGATTGGATTGCTGCGTGGCCACCGTTTTTTTGCCCTCACTTGTGGAAGATGACACTCCCGTCTCCAATCCTCCATGTCTGGTCTTCAAGGTGGCGACAGTGTCTCGTTGTCCTCTTTTTTTAGTATTTGCTGATTGCCTTCTGTGTTTCTAGAAACTCCATGTATCCTTAGCGGCAATGTCAATCATATTGAACCTGCTGCTAATGATGGCGAATTAGAATCATCTCAGTCTTCGTCCCTCGTCGGGACAATTGTATTGTCTCGTAGACGTTCAGACTCGAACTTTATTGTCCATGTCATCTTTTTCGGGCCGTGTCAATCAGGGTCCCCATAAGTTTTCAGCTTGGGAAGTCTTGTGAGTCGCCAAGTGAAACAGTTACTTAAGACTTTAACCTGGCCAGTGTGGTTACCACAACAGACTCAAAATATGTTTCTCTTGAACTACGCGGGTTCAAAACCTGCTGAACTACAGTCTTTTTTTATTGGAACAAACTTTGGCATTCGTTCATGCATGGTTTCTTTTGGAAGATCATCGTGACTGGTCTTAGCTAGGCGGTTGCCAGGACAGAATCAAAATCTGTGTCTCTTCCACTGTGCTGGTTTGAAACCTACCGACGATAAGTTTTTTTCCTATCGGAACACACCTTGACATTCACTCATGGATGGTTTCCTTACAAGGCCAACTTAACGGGTCTTAGCCAGGTGGTTGCCACAACAGAATCAAAATCTGTTTTTCTTGGATTGTACAGGTTAGAAACCTGCTCAGCTACCGTTTTCTATTGGGACACACTTTGGCATTCGTTCATAGATGATTTCTTTAGAAATTCATCATGACTGGTCTTAGCCAGATGGTTGCCAGAACAGAATCAAAATCTGTTTCTCTTCCGATGTGCAGGTTTGAAACCTGCCGACGACAATTTTTTTTATCGGAACACACCTTGGCATTCACTCATGGATGGTTTCTTTAGAAGTTCACAGCAACTGGTCTAGTCTGGTAGTTGCTCCGACAGAATCAAAATCCGTTTCTCTTGCATTGTGCAGGTTCGAAACCTGCCGACGACGAGGTTTTTTCTATCGGAACACCTTGACATTCACTCGTGGATGGTTTCTTTGACAGTTCACCGCAACTGGTCTAACCTTGTGGTTGATACCACAGAATTAAAATCTGTTCCTCTTGGATTGCAGGTTTGAAACCTGTTGACGACGAGTTTTTTTTCCTATCGGAATACACTTTGACATTCACTAGTGGATGGTTTCTTGAGCAGCTCACCGTAACTCGTCTCAGCCAGATGGTTGCTACAACATAATCAAAATATGTTTCTCTTAGATTGTGCAGGATCGAAACCTGCTGAGGCCGAGCTTTTTCCTATCCGAAAACACCTTGATATTCACCCATCGATAGTTTCTTTAGAAGTTCACTGCAAGTAGTCTAGCCTAGTGGTTGCTACAACAACAGAATCAAAATCTGTTTCTCAGGTTTGAAACCCGGCACCCTCAAGGTTTTTTATCGGAACACACCTTGACATTCACTCATAGATGCTTTTGTTAGAAGTCCACCGTAACTGGTCTAGCCTGGTGATTGCTACAACAGACTTAAAATCTGTTTCTCTTGGATTGCGTAGGTTTGAAACCTGCCGGTAACAACTTTTTCCAAGCGGAACACCTTGTCACTGATGAATAGTTTCCTTGAATATTCATCTTAACTGGTCTTAGCCTCTGTCCAAATTGTTATCGCAACATTAAGATTTGCTCCATGGCGAGTCATGCGTCCAAAACACTAATTACATTGGGTGTTGTGACTCGTGAGGCTGCCGCAGCTTTTATGTGGATCCTCTTCGGGCTTAGTCGATTGCATATTGGATGGATTGGTGTCTGTAGACGTGTCTGCGATATCAGACGCTGATCTATGGACCACTGCACAGAGTATCTATAGTGATTTTAAAATGCACTCGCGATCAAGGAGAACTCTGCTGATAAAGAGTCCTATGAACGTTCTTTGCTATCGGGGCACATAGAAGGTGTGTCTAAATCATTAATCGTTGCGATCACAGTTCACCGTGACCAAGGTAGAACATTTGTCTGACCCAAAACTTCTAGATCTGGAAGCCATCATTGCGTTTTGGCATGGTTTATGCTTCGCAGACACAAATTATTCATTGTCCGATATATTTCTTGCAGCCGAAGCTCCAGGCCTGTACACGCATTAAATAACTGAATGTCAATAAATTTTAAATTTTTCGAACAGTCGCGAGTCGCACAAGGTGTTCGGAGGTCAATAGAAGCTATTTACCTTACTAGAAAGGTTCTGAGAAGTTGAAGCCTTGGAAGTAGAGCACGGTAGTCTGGCTTTCCATACTTGGCACTCTAATTCAAGCCAGTATAATTAACCCAGCTGGATGGAACTCAGAGGCCTATTATCCCAATATTATATTGTGTAGTGGGTGAACTTCTAAAAGGAGACTCCCCTTACTACATCAGGAAAAAGTCGACTGACTAGTACATAGTAGTACTATATAACCAGGGTAGTCCGTGTAGCTATGTAGCTAGCTACCCTCTATATAGCCCCTGAGGTAACTATGTAGTACTACATGGTGCTACATAGTACTATATAGCGTTACCAGGTACTACTGTAGTAGATTGTAGTTCATAGAGTACTACTACAGACAGCTACCAGCCGCTATATAGCACACTGTAATGGCTCGAATAATAGCACACAAAATAGCGCAAAAACCAATGAATTTAAATGATCAATACAAGCTAGTAGATTCACTGGCAGTTAATAGCTAGCTCGATCTTCTTTATTCCCATTTACGAGCCTCAGCTGCTGCCCTCGCTAGCCTCCCCGTGCATCATCCTCCTGAAATTAGTGCTCTCGAATGTGCAATTGGGCCACGTCATGTTCAGGATACATTCATCATTCCAATGCACCAATTCAGTACTCTATAAATCCTCGTAAGCTTTGCTCCAAGCTCATGGTGTACCCCGACTTCCGGGATGCCGGATGTTATTTGCTGCATGCGCAAACTTTGAAATTGATAAGTAGTACCATTAAGTAGTAGTGGCTGAAGAACTCAGCTGGAAATCACATCAACTGTGCGTCTATTCGAATAACACGATCACTTCACCTCCTTTGTTTCTTATAGGAGCTTCAAGCGCATAGCTCATCGTGCAAGCAACATCCAACGCAACTTACGTCTTGATGTGTTGTCAACATACCAATTTCTGAACAAAGGATATTGCGGATTATTACCGGCTTGGTCCAATGTTCGGACACTTTCATAAGCATAAGCTGCTCGGGTTTTTCCGCGCAGGTGAACTAGCTGCAGGGTCAGCAGCTGCGGCGTCAACACACTGACTCACTGACTTCAATCCTCTATTTGTCTTGTAGGGTCTTTTGAGTACGGCTGGAACTACAATATGCCAACAGCCATGGGAAAGATACTCGCCTATCATCGTTGTACCACCTGAAATTTGACTATATTATATTTTCTTGGATTTTTAGCCTCCCAATCGCAAGAAATTCCTTGTATAATTGATAAATAAATCAAGGGAGAATAGAAATAGTTGGTAGTTGGCCATATGAATACATTACCTCGCTCAGAGGGCGTGGCAGTCGAACCTTGTAGATAGAATGTCCATTCAGACTATGTATAGAGCCGCCAAGGCTGCAACAGTCAAATTCACTCTTTTTGTGGCACTGAAGAAGGTGTCAGAGCGCCATTGGGTTGGGGAATGGCCGTATTAAAATCGGGATTGCCCGAATCACATGGTTGCAGGTTTGGCGTCGATTGGTCTAGCATCCCAGTCAAGAACTGAAGAAAACTATAACAGCATGTATATAAATGCTCACTTGGAGTGTCATTGTTCTTTTCGCCCCTGCCTGCCGACATGGTACGTTCCAGGGAAGCACGTATGCCAGCGATGAATGATTGATCAGATAATAAAGGAGCGTCAGCCACCGCTCGTTCAACAATGGGATAACTGAGAAAGGTAGGCTCCGCCATCAGCACTGACCAAGCATCGATGAGCGGACAAACCGGTCAATTTCCCCTAACAGTTCACGCTGGACAGCATCATTGGGCATAGATATCAGTTTTGGGTCAGAAGACAGCCGTTGTCGGGCTATATCATCAACACGAGATTTAAGGGCCTCAGTGCGGTCCTTACGGTAGGCTGGCTGAGCGATTGTGCCACGTATATTAGATGATAACTCACACTGCGCTGGAAATGTGAGAGGAGATCACGTCTCAGACGGTCAAATTCGCCCGACTTTTTAAACCTGCCGCGTAGCTCTTGAGTATTACCCCGGTAGCATATAAAGAGACTTACTCGTCTATCAATTGAGTTGGATTGGTAATGGTCATGATAAAAAGAGCGCATACTTAGCGCTGAGAGATATCGGTCAAGGTGAGAAGGAAATAAAGACTTAGGACCCCGATTTGGGAGTCTGAACAATGATCAAGAGCTGAGATTACTACGCGCTGGGACAGCACTGTTAAGTCCCCTCACGGACCACATCCATCGGTATCCGACTCGTTACAAAAGTCATCACCTAATCATCAAAATGGCACAAGAGTTTCCGACTCTACAAAACAACCTACTCCTCCGCGCAGCTCGTGGCGAGCAGACAGAACGCGCACCCGTATGGGTTATGCGTCAAGCAGGGAGATATCTTCCAGGTACGCCATTCGAGACACCCTCTCCATCCAATCGCCATAACCTGCACCAGAGTTCCGAAAAACTCGTGAAACCCACGAGTTTTTCGAAATATGCCGCTCGCCTACTCTCGCAACTGAGATCACCATGCAGCCCATCCGGCGGTATGCCGGCCTTCTCGATGCAGCTATCATCTTCTCCGATATCCTTGTCGTGCCACAAGCCATGGGTATGGAAGTGATTATGAACCCAGGCCCGCACTTCACCGACCCTTTGAACACGCCTGCGGACGTCGAGAAGCTGCCCCGTGAGGTAGATGTAGAGAAAGAACTCGGATATGTGTTTGAGGCACTCACCCTCACGCGGAAGACCCTTGCAGGGCAGGTTCCCCTCATCGGCTTCAGCGGGGCGCCGTGGACACTTATGATGTATATGATTGAGGGCGGCGGAAGCCAGACGCGTCAGAAATCAAAGACATGGCTCTTTAAATACCCCGATGCTTCAAAACAGCTACTTGAACGCATCACAGATATCTGCGTGCAGTATCTCATCGGGCAGGTGAACGCCGGCGCACAGGTTCGTTCGCATTTGTCTTATCGTGCATCAGGACAGTGAGATCATATAAACTACTACCAACAGCTTCTGCAGGTATTCGATTCAAATGCTGGAGATCTGTCGCCCCACGACTTTTCTACGTTCGCCCTGCCTTATCTGAGACGTATTGCGGATGAAGTTCGCGAGGGACTCAAGGCACGACAACTCCCTGTCGTCCCTCTCACCTTGTTTGCAAAAGGCGCATCCCCACTCCTCGCTGCAAGCGCAGGATACGACACTATCGGTCTTGACTGGACGCTCGACCCTCGGGATGTTGCCAAGCTTACCGATGGCATTATTGATGGTAGAACCGTCACTCTACAAGGCAACCTCGATCCCGTAGTGCTTTATGGTGGCAGAGAAGCAATTGAACGTGAGGTGAAGAGGATGTGCAATGCGTTTCATGATGCTAGAGGCGGTGCATGCAAAGCATGGATTGCGAATTTGGGTCATGGCATCACTCCAGGGGTTGATCCAGAAGATATGAAGTTCTTCCTAGAGTGTGTTCACAAGTACTCAGCAGTACCGTCTTCGTGACGCGAGAGATGCATCAAAGAAGTTGTAATTGTACTCATTTCACGCTGCTAACAGGCGAGATGTCGTGAATGGGATCTCTCTTTCACACATCATTCCATAATGCCTTCTGGTGAGACAGATGACACGGAAAGGTGAATGAGATCAAAGCTACACGATATGGATGCTCGATGGATGGATGATTTGGGGGTAATGTGGACAGTGCAGATATCAAAAGATACTGAGCCTATACAACGCCAGAAAGAAAATTCGACATTAAATACAGAAAACAAATGATGATTATTGTCGATAATAAAAGTGCGAGGCCTGACTGAACATGAACGCAACAAAGCAGGAATACAGCTTGCGACAAATTCAATGGTATGGTGTCTATGCAACGACATCCGCAGCACTAAAACTACTTCTTCTCCGTCTAACAGGACGTGGACCAGGGCGTTGTGTAGACTTTGAGGGAGGCATGACGATAGCAGAGGCTCCTGCCTTCATCCAAGATTCAGATTTGCCTGACC
The DNA here is from genome assembly GCA_016695475.1 of Suillus decipiens. NCBI lineage: Eukaryota > Fungi > Basidiomycota > Agaricomycetes > Boletales > Suillaceae > Suillus > Suillus decipiens. The sequence goes on along the minus strand of MU172920.1, from coordinate 1,209,351 downwards.
GTGTGGCTGGTAATTCTGCCAGCGAAGGTACAGGATTATGTTTCTTGGTAAGCGTCGGTAATCGCGAAGGGGTAGGTGAAGGGGGTTGGGGTACACGGCGTGTTGATGGGGCACCAGGCCCTCTTGCGGCAACGACAGTACTTCGCGCCGCTGGACCTCCGGCCAATCGGGGTATCTTGTTAGGAGGTGGAGCTGCCGCTCGACTGCTCCTGGCAGCAGCAGTCTTCTGATGTACGCTTGTCGCGGATGATCGTAACACCCGCGTCGGGCGTTGTTCAGACGCTGTACCTCTTGCGCCCGAGACTCGAGTCGTTGTCCTAGCGCGAGGCCGGGTAACGGGTGGTGCTGCTCCAAGAGCAGGGAGAGTATCATCCATTTCCACATCTTCTTCGTCCGATTCAATAGCAACTCGTTTTGCCATAGGTGTCTTGCGTGGCTGTCCTGGCGGAGGTGTCTCACGGGTCCTCATAGCTACAACAGCACGACCGGGGGTGACGGGTGGTAGAGGTACTGCAGGTGGCGTCAATGGCCTGGTTTCATGCACGACTTCATCTTGTTCTGCGGGAGGTGTAGCAGGAGTCACGACATGTGCGGCGGCTGCGACTGCAGCTGCCTGCAAGCGTCGTATCTCATCTGCAGCTGCCCACTTGGCCCATTGGAGCTGCATCTGGTGCATATAATGTTGCTGTGGACCAACGACACAACCTGGCCTGACGATGCGCATGAATGCGATCGCCTCCGATGCTGTGAAACCATACTTCCAGATAAGATATGCCCCAATGAGGCATCCAGTGCGACCGAGCCCCGCTTTGCACTAAGTATCATATAAGCATGTCAACAGTGAGAAAAAATATACACGAAATAACCCACGTGTACAGCGACGACCCCACCGCTCTCAACGACGGTGTCTGCCACATCAATGAAAGTGCGGACGATTTCGTCCGACGGGTTTGACCCATCTTCGAAACAGAGATCGAGATGTTTGATTCCGCGATCCAAAAATAGCTGTTTATCGTAGAGCTCTGCATTGAGACGAACGACGAGGTCGACTTTATGCTTCTCGAAATATTCGAGGCAATTGCAGAAAGCTGAATTAAGCTTACGTTGTAAAGCAAGTTTGCGAGGTGATTTTGGTGGTGAAGCTACACCGGGTCGCACAGGGGATGCAGGGACGGCAGCAGTAGCAGTCTCGATTTCATTCCTCTGTTTTGTCCACGCATAATCTCTAGGTGAAGCAAATGCGATGAAGTTTGGTGTTATCCAGTTCCAGTCACCATTCTCGACCTTCTCATAGAACTCGTAGTCTTGAAGGTCGAAAATATCTAGGTCGATAAGGCGGTTTTGGATTCCTTTCCAGAAACCCCATAAACAGTCATGAATGCTAAGGTTGAAGGTAGAGGGACCACGCCCTGCGTCTCTGAAAGACATGAACTCTAGTTCACTTATGGGTTGGAAACAGCGCCATGGAGTGTAATTATGGACGATCAACTGAGAGTAGGTGAATATGGTAGGATTTTGTGAGATAACGAGTCATACCATGTACAGGGCCATCAACAAGGCAGCATTAGCTTTACGACGTGGATCATCTGAAGAATATAGAACGAGACGGTGTGCACTGAGATCTTCATCCTGTGGCGATCATGATCGTGTGCAAACGATCGAGGAGAATTGGTGCGTACCTTCAAAAGGCCGTGGATTAATAGGCACGCTTTGTAGACCATTGCGAGGTTTAGTGGGCCCCAGTCCTGATAGAATGAGGTGTAGAGCAGTTGGTCATCGATTGTGAAGTAATAGTAAATTGCGTCATCGTCCGGGGTGGTGACTGAAGGACCGAGTGGTACACCCATGTGTGGTTGGGGGCGAATCTTTGGGGCATTCCCTGAGTTGGAGGCTGCGCTATTGAGAGATTGGGGAGATGGTGCGGGGTAGGGGAAGGTAGTAAAGTAAAGTCTAGAGATAGGATTAATTTAGAAAATTCATGACCGGTCGTGAGTGGACTTGCCTGTCTCCAAAATAACAGAGCGGTTCGCAGGCTGGTGTCATGAAAGGAGCTCACTGTTGTGAATGGTGACTAGAACGGTGGAAAGCCTCGTGGTGGTCAGAGAGAAAGACGCGGATTGTGAGGGCAGGAACAATTGCCGCTATCAGCCTCGAGGAAAGAACTACAAAAGGAAACGGGTCCCGTGACCGTCGCGTCAAGTCTTTGCTTTCTCACTCAGTTCACATCCTTTTGTTCTTGTCTGACAGATTTTGAAATCAAAGCAACCGCTCTCAACTGCCACAGGCAGCATTCAGACTTATAAAGAGGAGAGTCGACCAAGGATAATCCTAGCTCCTTGGAGGGGAAAGCAGCGCGTCTGCAACGAGGCAACCTGCAAAACAACGTGGTGTGAATTAACTTGAATGTGCGGCAGCATCTAATTCTAGGCAAGCAGACTAGGAGGCCTAAATGCAATACCAAAGAAGGGGGTTATGGGCGTAACTGAATCGAGATAAACCTGTGAAGAACGCGAGTATCGGGTCTTATGATGTATTGTCGGGGATCAGGCCTAGGTTTCACAATGCATCAATTGAGCCTGAGGCGGTTGAAACGCACCCTTGAGACATTGTAAACCCGTGCTGTAGCGTTTCAGACCTGTGAGAGAAGCTTCCAGGGGTTTGGAAAGCTAGAACAAAGTTACGGTTGCCAGTCTATTACAGCATGCAATATTACTAGCAGTATTTACTGCTCAGTTATACATGCTCTCTATAAAGCGTCTATGAAGTCCTTATATATGATGCAACACTGAACTGAGATATTCTGAAGGCTGTCGCTGTGGGTGACATCGCGTTGTTTGTTCTTGTTGAAGCACGTGTATGTATCGGAAACCGCGACGTCCGTCAGCACCAGCACGCCTGAGAGTCCACCATCAAAATCGTGTGGATAGCGGTAATTCTTTGGAATCACGCATAAACGCGTTTAATTGTGTTCATCATGCCTGAGGGTCAGATTTTCAAGGTACTACTACCTGGTACCCGCTAACCGACCCGTACTGACCTCATCCCTGTGGCCCGTAATCCTAGGCAACTTACAGCGGAATTCCCGTGTTCGAGATGTGAGTCATTCATTCCACATTCAGGTCGAAGCCTCATTCATGGCTACGCGCCCAGGATGTGCAAGGGCGTTGCTGTCATGCGTCGGCGCGCCGACTCGTGGCTCAACGCGACTCAGATCCTGAAAGTCGCAGGATTCGACAAACCTCAGCGAACCCGCGTGCTTGAAAGAGAAGTCCAGAAGGGCGAGCACGAAAAGGTTCAAGGTGGATATGGAAAGTACCAAGGTAGGTAATCTATGCGACTCCTTTTTTGTGATCACTTGAATAACACGCCCCACTACAGGAACGTGGATACCTCTTGAACGAGGTCTCGCTCTGGCAAAACAGTACAACTGTGAAGCTGCTCTGCGTCCCATAATTGATTTCCAGCCAGCAGCCAAGAGCCCGCCTCTGGCTCCTAAACACCTCGTCTCTACAAGTACAGCAGCTCGTCCCCCGCGTCGCACCGCTGCAGCTGCAGAAGCAGCGGCCGCCCTTGCTGCTACCGCTCGCTCGCGTCGTAATGTAGAACCCTCAGTTGAATCCGATCACGAAATATTGTCCGTTCATGCGTCAGAGGATGGATCCATGACATCCTCGCCTTCCCGCGGCTCGTCAAGTTCACGCACTCCCTCACCCATCGGAAATAAGTTTGGATCGACGGATGCTGCTAGAGACCGCCGTAGTGGCAATCGTCGAAAACCACCACAACGTCACATAGATGACCGCTATGATGACGAGGGTTCAGATGAGGAACCCTCGCAGCCTAACGGCTCGACCGACCCACGCGCATACGCGGACCAAATCCTCGAGTACTTCATCTCTGACTCAAACCAAATTCCACAAGTTCTCATTTCCCCGCCGCCTGATTTTGACCCGAACACCGCCATTGATGACGATGGACATACAGCATTACATTGGGCCTCAGCAATGGGCCGCCTACGTATTGTCAAGTTATTGATCACAGCCGGCGCAGAAATATTCAAAGTGAACAAAGCAGGCCAGACTGCGCTCATGCGAAGTGTCATGTTTGCAAATAACTATGATGTGCGGAAATTCCCTGAGCTGTACGAACTTCTTCATCGTTCCACACTCAACATCGACAATTATAATCGGACCGTATTTCACCACATCGTCGATGTCGCGATGTCGAAGGGGAAGACACATGCCGCACGATACTACATGGAAACAGTTCTCAACCGCCTAGCTGACTACCCAAAAGAACTCGCAGATGTCATCAATTTTCAGGACGAGGACGGTGAAACTGCACTGACAATGGCTGCCCGATGTCGGAGCAAGCGTCTTGTAAAACTTCTTATCGATCACGGGGCTAATCCAAAGATCATCAACAATGATGGCAAGAGCACCGAAGACTACATCCTCGAGGACGAACGTTTCCGTTCGTCTCCGGGCCCAACCTCGCGCCTCTCATCGATGTCCTTCCGCAATGCCCAAGCGACGCTCGGTCCCACAACTTCTAATGCAATGACGTTAGGCTACCCTATGAATGGTGACAAGCTGCCGCTCCATCATTCTGTCGTAGGGCAGAAGGCAAGCACACGCTGTGTCAATGACATCACGAGCATGCTTGACAGTCTCGCCTCGTCATTCGACCGTGAACTGCAAGAAAAAGAGCGTGATATGACACAAGCGCATGCACTCTTGCAGAACATTCAGCAAGAAATTCTAGAGAGCCACCGCGCCGTGAACCAACTCAAAACGAAAGCGGAGGGGCTGCAGCTGGCTAAGAGTGTGCTTGTAGATTTGGAAGGACGGTTACTTGACAAGATGGGGAGGCGGTATCGTCTGGGTTGGGAGAAATGGGTCAAGGATGAGGAGAATCGTGAAGTGTCGATACGGGATGCCGCTGATGGAGAGTTGAAGATCACAGCAGCGACTGTGCCTTACCGAACGGACGACGACGTCGAGGAAGTTGCAGAGCCTGGGAAAGACAAGGGGAAAGGGAAACGAAAGGCGTTACCCATAGAGGAGGACATCTCGGACCTGTTGGAGTTATATGCTGACGTGCCTACGGATCCGGAAGCACTGCGAGTGGCCTGTGATGCTTTACGAGAAGAGATTGGATTGCACAGGAAACGAAGGAAAGATATGTTTGACGAGCTGGTGTCATTCCAAGCAGAGGCGGGGACTGGGGGACGAATGGCTGAGTATAGAAAACTGATTGGGGCAGGATGTGGTGGAGTGCAACCATCGGAAGTGGACAACGTGATTGGAATGTTACTCGAGGTGATCACATTTCTTCGAATATTGACTGTACATCTCACCATTTTTGCTGTAGACGCTAGAATCGGAGGAACCCAGCGCGTCATCGACAGCATGGAGCGGGTCCAAAGCTGGGACAATGAGTTGATGGCAAGGTTTGTTGAGGCATTGGTAATTTATGATATTCTTTTCTTGTAATCATACCGAGCCTTTATTGCTGGATTTCGCCCTCAATACAAAAAATCTTGCATCAATCGTTGACTCGCGTCTTTCTCCTTAAACATAATTTTGAGTATGTTTTAATCGTGCAGTCTTTTCGCTTGCCAGGAGTTAAGCTGAAGTTCTGAAGTGCATGCTTCAGGGGATGTACCGTAAATTTGCTTAGTCAGCTATTACTTACTTTTCCTCTGATTTTGAACGCACTGGACAGTCTCGGACTCGATGTCACTTACTCGCATACAGGTCCAGCGAGCTACTACTGTCTCTCCATGGACGAGAGATTTCCGACACCTCCTCCCTGTCCCAAAACACTTCCAGAATAGACAGACATGGTTCGACCCCATAACGAAAGCGGTACGCGTCAAAGACCGTATAAAATACTGGAACGTCGTTCCAGGTGATCAAATTTGCATACGCGGAGATACACGCAAGACCATCCATGAAGTTCTCAGCATAAATAAATTTACCAACCGCGTCTATTTGAAGGGTGCCAACCTCGTGCGTGGTTTATTCTACTGACTGTATTGTTCTGGCCAGTGTCCTTCAGTACTGACTGAATGGTTTTACAGCATGAGGGGAAGCCATACAAGACCCCGGTCAACCGCAGTGTGCACTACTCAAGATGTATGCTCTACATCGGCGAACAAATAGGAAAGGCTACCTCAGTTGGTGACCAGCCCAAGGCAATCTCGTAAGCGTTTACACCTGTCCATGCTCTTGTCTTTGACTTTATCTTGCCCACAGCGTGTTTGCGAGACGTATTGGTGTGCGAGATCCTCATTGGGATCCCATTCTCCACCGCTGGAACTGGAAGCGTTTGATACTCGCCACTGATCCATATACCCCGAAGGCAAAGATCGAACTACCATGGCCTCAACCGGAAGAAAGAGACCACAAAGAACGTCAGACATTCATTTTATTTTTGTTTCTATTTTCTGACCCCGGGGGTGATGTAGCTAATCCACTGTTGGACACGACACCAGAGGTGGTTCGCGAAATAACATATAAACCACCCGTGTTCTCTTTGTCCAAATTACTATCCCTCCAAAGCGGTGCTACTGAAAAGGCATACCTTAGGATGCTGTTCAATCCCTCCGCCATTCCTTTGGACACGTCAGCGCCGATGGAGGTATATCTTACAAAAGAGCTGAGCAACCCTCATAGCAGGGCGAAGAAGCAAGCGCGCTGGCAAGCTGCTGTAAAGCGCAAGAGCACGCTCTTCAAAAAGTTCATTGCGCAAGAACTCAGGAACATTAATGGGAGAAGTATTCGGGATGCGCGTGCAGAAGCTGCTTTCAAATACCGACAGAAGCTGGAAGAGGAAAGAAAGTCAGAGAAGAAGCGGAGGTGGTTGACCAAGGACCGTCTTGCGAAGATGGAGAGAAAGTCCAAGCGCAAAGCAAGGAAGGCGGAGAGACAGAAGGAGAAGCTCAGCCAGTTGGTCTTGCGAGATGCGCCAAACCAATTTATCCCTGGCAAGTCTGCGAGGAGACAAGAGGCATGACACTGTCAGGGGATGCTTTCAGTTATAATATACACTTGGTTGGTTTTCAACTGCTGGTTAATTGATTCTCCGGTTATCTGAAACCCTTCATATTTAATTCAACGTGAGAGACCTGCTTTCGGAGGGACTTGCCCTTACTAGTAGTCTCGCGAACAGAATGCAGCATGTTGGCATCACTCTTTCGCTTCCACCATAGCTTTACTAGTACTGGCAACGTCGCTGCATTCATAGGCACAAGCCGTACAACCTCTCAGAAATGAACATTCGTGCGTCTGCTACAGCTTCAGACGTGAGAGGTGGCATGTCCCGTATAGTCACAACCACAGAAGTCGAACACGACGATGACCGAACAAACATAGAGATTTCACCCCCGCAAGATATACCTAGAGACGCTCGTATACGCTGGGTATATTTTATGCTAGGAGCCGCTACCCTGCTATCATGGAACGGTAGGTTCCTGAGAAGATATGAATCAATCAATGGCTGATATTTTCCGCCAGCAATGATCAATGCGAATCCATTCTTCATGTCGCGACTGTCGGGTTCACCACTGAGAAAGTCATTTAGTTCGTACTTGTCCAGCGTATTTACCGCCAGTAACGTGATTACATTGGGACATGCGACGATGACGTCGAAACAAGTGGGCACAACGTGTATGAGGGTGGCCTGTCTCTGACCATGGTGTTCCCTTTAGTCTTCCCCTTCTAGGCGTGCATTTTGGTCCACCGCGCTCACCTCGGCCATCGTCACCATGCTATTTTTGACAACGTTCCTCCATCCTAGCCCAGTTCCATTATTTTACTTCATCATGATAAGCGCGTTCTGCTTGTCGGGCTGCGCGTCTTATCTATCGAACTCGGTATTCGCCGGTGCGGCACTCTTTGGCGCACCTTACATGCAATCGATGATGTCTGGCCAGGCTGCAATAGCCGTTGCCGTCAGTAGCGTACAAGTCATTAGCTCCGCCATCTCGGTTTGGGGAACCACTCCAGCGACTGTAGCGATCAGCGACATCGATCTTGACGGTAAAGCTGAAGAGAAATCTGCGCGTATATTCTTTGGGATTTCCGCATTGTATATGATTGCTACGCTTCTCGCGTATAGGTGGCTGGCGTCATTGCAAGTATATACAACTACTATGGGAACTCTCGAGAACAATCTCAAGGCTCGAGTTGTCTCAGATGAGGTTGATGAACGGCAACCTCTTCTACCTGTGGCACCGCCAAGCATATTGGAAGAGAACCAGATCTTCCGTGTTTTTCAGGCAAATTTTATTTATAATTTTGCTGTGGGATTTGTTTTCACTGTAACTTTGGTATGTTTTCTCAGACCGTCTGCCAGCGTCATTCTCCTCACCAGCGTCTGTAGGCTGTTTACCCAGCCATCACTGTCACCATCAAGCCAACGAACCCGAATACCCATCCTTTACTGTTTAGTGCCGTACACTTTTTAGTGTTCAGTTCCGGTGACTTTCTGGGACGATATATGTGTTCCTTGCCACAACTCATAATCTGGTCGGCTCGACGTGTTTTGGCTCTGGCACTCCTTCGGACCTTGTTTATCCCTGCGTTCCTTCTATGCAATGTGGAGCTTTCACTCCATGTTGCGCCGTTTATCAGCTCTGACTTGGTCTATATGCTGCTGTTGTGCGCTCTGGGCGTATCGAACGGTTACGTGTCTACTTTATGCATGTTAGGCGCGCCATCGTTGGAACACAATAGGAGATTGAAGGGTCGACAGGAAGATGTTGATGTTGCTAGCACTGTAGCAGCTTTCTGTCTTATTGTTGGATTAGCAGTTGGTGGATTTGCGAGCTTTGGAGTAAGGGCTGTTATTTGTAACTGCGACCCATTCACGTCCTAGATTCTGGGTGGCTTCCCTATATATGATACCATGGAATATAATTATAATTTGGGATACCTTTTCTTTCCCGTGGGCCGTGGAATGAATTGAGGTCCCATATGTATGGCGCTACGCCCTCAGAAGTTCACTATCACACAACTTTCACAAGATTCGTCACTTCACTCAACATGGATCTCATTTTACAAGTTTGAATGACCATATTAAATGAAAGAAGAAGAATCGAGTGAGATAGCAAAAGTCGCGCAGAAATGTCACCTGCGCCGTGACCACTGACACTGAAAGTGCCAGCTGGTTCGCATTCGCAAATCCTCCTTACATATCCATCTAAGTTCTACAACTACGGGACTAACAATGGTTGCCCTCGTAGTATTTAGATATATCTACTACTGGTCACGCCGATTCAATATGACTAATTGACATGTTGTGACTTACGGTCACATTTACGTGACTGCCGACTTCTAATTGGCAAGTCTGGGGGGTTACTGCCGCCGACAAGTTGCAGTGGAAGGTATATTCATTTAGGTTTGTTCGATATCAGAAGTCGTTCATACCATGGTTGGTCTGGTGGGCTCTCCGAGCGAATGGAAGGCAAAGGCGCTCCTTGGTTCGGATGGTATATCAACCGGAAGGCACCCTTCCGGCTGTATTCCACTACATTCACTTCACACCACCCGTTCGTAGTCCCCCACCTTGCATCGACTGCTGCTGAACCAGCTAACCAACTCATTCATGCTAATAGGGCCTAGCAGTATGCTGCCACAGGTTGCGACCATAGATTCAGGGGCCGTTTATCATGCTCTTCCATCAGCCGCGGTCGATGACAGTTGTGACAACGAACTCGAATTGACATTCGATGATTCTACAATAGATCACTTCGTCGTCGATAATAGAATACGGTGGGTCTACTTTATGCTAGGCTGCGCAATCCTCCTCCCTTGGAATGGTGTGTACCAATACTTATCTCTCCGGTACGCGTCGTGGTCCTAAACCGTATAATTTTTCACAGTATTGATTACCGCCACCTCGTTCTTTTTGTCTCGCTTGGTCGGATCCCCATTACGGGCAACCTTTGCCTCATACATGACCACTACTTCCAACGTGTTCAATGTATTTGCGTTGGCACATGCCACGGCAACTTCAAAACAGGTTGGAGCCTATTTTTCTTCTTCGAAGCCTATATTACGCTGACAAACATATTGCCAGTCGTCGCCTTCCCGACGAATTTTCTGGTCTGCTGCATCAGTTACACTCATTATTGTTCTCCTATTCTTCAGCACCTTCGGACGCTACCAACCATCAACCTTCTTTTTCTTTGCAATCCTATGTGCTATTTCTTTGGCGATATGCGTTTCATATCTTTCCACAGCCACCTACGCTGGAGCCTCGCTCTTCGGGGCTTCTTACATGCAATCTATGATATCCGGCCAGGCTGCCATTGCTGTGGTTGTTAGTGTTGTTCAGGTGGTCACATCCGCTTCGTCCGTGTGGGGTTCAACACCGGAGGCAATTGCTGCGTTTATATCTAACGATGGCATTGAAGACGGAACGGCAGAGCAGGATTCCGCCCGTACTTTTTTTGGAATATCGGCATTGTTTATGATAAGCACGTTCATGGCCTACGCCTGGATGGCGCGGTTGCCAACCTACAAGGCCACCGTCGGTACTTTGGAACAAAATGTCAAGCCTGAAGGGGTCCTGGATAGTGCCGATGGAACAAGGAGGCTCGTCTGTCGTGATACAGATCAAGCAAGCCTTGAGGAAAGAAATCAAATAATACGTGTATTCAAAGCGAACATCATCTATGAATTTGCTCTTGCATATGTCTTTGTGATCACTTTGGTGCGGTAACTTAACTCATTACCTGGTCACGAGTTAACATTTTGCTCCAAGGCCATCTTCCCTGTTATTACAATTACCATACAACCGACTAACCCCAATACTCATCCATTACTATTCAACGCCGTTCATTTCTTGATGTTCAATCTCGGCGACTTCTTGGGACGATACATCTGTTCTTTCCCGAGAGTAATAACATGGTCCGCTACACGCATACTGGTGTTCTCGGTTGTCCGTACCCTATTTATCCCCATTTTCCTTCTATGCAACACAGTACAAGGCCCTTCACGTGGTTTTCCCGTAATCAGCTCCGACTTTGTCTATATGCTCCTTGTTGGCGTTCTAGGCCTCTCAAATGGATACGTATCTACACTCTGCTTGCTGGGTGCATCCTCTCTAGAGCACAATCCACGATTACGGCGACGTCGCGAAGACGTCCCCATTGCGAGCACCGTGGCTGGTTTATGTCTTATCGTGGGTCTTGCAATAGGGAGTTTTGGAAGTTTTGGAGTGAGAGCTATTATTTGTCAATGCAATCCTTTCGTGGATTGAGCGGGTATACCCTAAAACCATACATGCATATACCAAAGTACCACAATCTACAGTGGAGTAGACCTAGTACTTATCACGACAGACTGCTACTCGGTGCTCCTGGAAGACGAGGCGCTAGATCCTTCACCTGTGAGGTTTGCCTCCGTCGTCGGTGCTCCGAGACTCTCAGGGCAAATATGTCACGATGTAATATATACTTCTCGTGGGTAGGCCTTGGTAATAGAGAGCCCGACGTGGGCAATGATGCCGGCACCTTTGGCGACTTCTCTGACTTGCTGTTATCCTCCTTTCTTTCACCTTCGTCAGCTGTTTTGTCCTTATCCTTCTCTTTCTCTTTCTTGCGTTTCTGTTTCTCTTCCCACTCCTCCCTGAGCTTAGCAATTTCCTCAGCGCCAATTCCTATCTTGTTCTCGCTCTCAGGCTCGAGTACGCGGGTAGCGAAGCCGTGGTCTGACAGGTGAATCGTGCATGTATACAGGAAATCGGAGGTATCTATGGTGGCGAGCACGACAGTCGTCGGCTTATAACAGATGTAGCATGCTTTTGCAGTCGCTGTGGTCTAGTTTCTTTGTTATGGGCGAACTCATCAATGAATATGCTGGGACATACTCGCTTGTAATAAAGATTCGGGAACGACATGGCTGCCGCTACGGCAAGCTGCTGGTATTTGTGGATTCGGCTGTGATCAGAAGTCGGTTCGGTTGGAGTTCATTCACAGCATCCAGAGATCGATGCGTGAAAGAAGACGGCAAGGATCTTGGCGCTGAAAGATGATAAGGATCTGTTTTGTCATGTGCAAGCAACAGCTGCAATGCCTTGACTCAAGTGACCCGGGGGCCTTGATAATGATCACATTATTATTTCTCCGGCCCGTAAAAGGAGAATAGAAATATATTATACCCTAGACCACCTTTCACACTCACAAACGATTACCATCATGAGCACAGTTGGCAAACCCATCATCTGCAAGGCCGCTGTTTGCTGGGGTGCTGGTCAGCCCCTCAAGGTTGAGGAGGTTGAGGTTGCGCCCCCGAACGTTCACGAAGTCCGCATTAAGATCTTGTATACCGGTAAGAGGCCTACCAGACGGTTATCTTATCTGCTGATGTGAGGAATCTTGCAGGTATATGTCATACTGATGAGTACACCCGCAGTGGCAAGGATCCTGAGGTGTGCTCAGAGTTCAGTCTTGCGGTAACCTGAGCTCATCTGTATCACAGGGTCTCTTCCCCGTGATCCTTGGTCATGAAGGTGGAGGTGTGGTGAGTCAAAACACTTGCTATTGTGCCTATTGCTTCATTACTCTTCGGGGTTCTTCAGGTTGAATCGGTTGGTGAGGGTGTCACAAGTGTGTCGGTTGTAAGTCTCCATCATAAATATGCTGCCATACCCTTCCTGAATACCCTTTACTAGGGCGACCACGTTGTCCCGCTTTACACTGCCGGTGAGCCGGCCCATGACGGCCCCTGAATTCTCTGCTCAGTCCAATCTATCAGAGTGCCGCGAATGTAAATTCTGCAAGAGCGGGAAAACCAACCTGTGTGGAAAAGGTTAGACTTCTGTACTCCATCGTTTGCTTGAGTCTCACGATTATCGTGGTCAGTGAGAACAACACAAGGCAAGGGTCTCATGCCTGATAGCACTAGCCGCTTCACGTGCAAGGGCCAATCCATCCATCATTTCGTATGTACCCCACTCCCTGTCGGATCTGACGAAATTTATCCACAAGTATAGATGGGAACTTCAACGTTCTCGCAGTACACCGTGGTGGCAGATGTTTCTGTCGTCGCTGTGAACAAGGCTGCACCTCTCGAAAAGGTCTGTCTTCTTGGTTGTGGTATCACCACCGCATGGGGTGCGGTCGTGAAGCAGCAAGGCATTAGTATGTAAAGATATGATATTCCTGCTGTCACTCATACGGTACACAGAGGGTTCCAATGTCGCTGTTTTCGGATGCGGTGCCATCGGCCTTGGTGTCCTTTCCACCGCGTCAGTTGTCGGTGCTTCTCGGATCATTGCCGTCGATACAAACCCCGGGAAAGAGTCTTGGGCAAGGAAGATGGGTGCCACCGAATTCATCAACCCTACGGCGCTCCCAGAGGGCAAGCGCATCCAGGATCACCTGGTAGAGATTACCGATGGCGGGTTGGACTTCACCTTCGACGCTACAGGCAATGTAAACGTCATGCGTGCTGCGTTAGAGTCATGCCACAAGGGCTGGGGTGTGAGCACCATCATCGGTGTTGCTGCTGCTGGCCAGGAGATATCGACACGTCCGTAAGTGATCTGGCATTTTTCACGGAGCTTCCACGTGCTGAAGGTTCATAAAGATTCCAACTGGTAATGATCCAGCCGAAGTAGATGGTCAGCTGTGACTTATGGATGGATATATTCCAGGTTACTGGTCGCACATGGCGAGGTTCTGCGTTCGGAGGAGTAAAGGGTCGGACTGAGCTCCCTGGTCTCGTTGAAGGTGACTCAATCTTGTGTGCTTTCGATTCATGCCCTTAATAATGTAATCTACCATCCAGACTACTTGCAAGGCAAGCTCAAGATCGATGAATACGTCACCCACCACCGCAAGTTTGCAGAAATCAACGATGGTTTCCACGACATGCACGTACGTATCACCCTCTTTATAAGCCCGACGGAAGCATAACCTAACTCCTAGGGTGGTGACTGTATCCGCTGTGTTGTCGATATGACGGAGTAAAAGGATAGGACCAGCTGTATCCACGAATAGTAGTCTTGAAAACTTGAATAACTGTTGAACACGAAGTGAAAATATTATTAGCAATTGTGAAGCTCAAATAGATTTTTAGCGAAGTAAACGATTCTGGGCATCGAGGTATAAATGCAACAATGGCTACTCTTAAGTCACCCACGGGTTCAAAGAAGCGAGCACTACACACCACTGATCATCTGTCTTCCCCTCTTCGTCCCAGACACAGCAGCCCATAGTAATATGAGGGCTGCATTGACCTCCCTCCGTCTTGTAGCCGTCTTCTTCCACGTCAATCTCAGCAATCCGAGAACTGCCAATGAGAACGATATATCAAGGAACAGTCTTCGCACGATAGTAAGTACCGGAGACCGGTTCTCACTCCGACCAAAAAATATAAGAAGCTGTTTCAATGATACCGTCACCCGTAACAATGGTTTCAGAATGAACGACCACATTCCCATATCATCCAAATCCCATTCGAGTGCTTCAGGACGGTTATCTGTCGGACTGCCTCTACCGGAAGAGCTTTTCAAGGGAAGGGAAACAGTGGATCGCTGTGGATGCACCGCGTGGGACTCGAGCATATCAAGCCGTTCTGTTATTGCGGCAAGATGCATCTGAAGATTTTCAACGGCTTGCTCCAGGGACAATCGTGAGAGTGCTCGCATAGGTGCTTCAGCGCCATGAAACCGGCCCCCTCGGAGGGAGAGAGCTGACTGAATTTGTGGTGCAAACTCAGGCGACTGGTATGTCCCAGAATAGTGCCCTGGTGGATGGTATACAGATGAGGATGCTATTGGTGCTGGTTGACCAACAAAGGCAGATTGCGTCTGGTATGTAGGCATTGGTTGCATTGGCGGAACGTTTGCGAGCCCAGAAAGTGGCGGCGACATAGCAAGTGAGCCAGTTGCAGGAGTACGATATCTTGAAGACATGGAAGAAAGTGGTCTTGGTTGTTGAACAGGCTCACGCACAGATGGGAGTTCATGTGCTTCATCATCATCTTCAGAACTCGAGCTGCTGTCCTTAACTGCTGATTGTGCCGCTTGTTGAGCCTCAGGGTGGGCGGAGGAAAATAATTGACCGGGAATTCGATGAATATTGTTATCCGAGGCACTGGAGCTTGACGACTGCGAGGTCCGAGACCTTGAAAGGGAATCTAGGTGGAATATATCAATTTTGCGCAGGGAAAGTTTGACGTTGAACATACGGCTTATCACCAGATTTGACGGGTCACCACCATAAGATTGGAGTTCGTTCATGAGGTCACGGGCAACAGTCTTATCCGAATATTTACTTAGAACCTGTACTAAAATTATTGTCGGGTATCATGAATTCATCCAAGATCATACCTTCAGCAAAGCATCTACGTAAAGCCATTTGGCTTCATATAGATCGAGATCCTTATGCTTTGCCCATGCGTCCCTTGAGTACTCGTTAACACGTGATAACGGAAGAGTGAGAACGACATTGACTGACCACTTTGCCCGGCCTAGCATATCCCACATGCCTGGACGACCGCCTTGGACATTTCCAACAGTTGCTGTGCATATAAACAGGAGTCAAGAGGTGTTCTGAAATGTGATGTGAGGGGAATATCCACCTTGTTTGTATAAGCTGGTAATGAAAGTCAGCAAGTAAATATGAGCTTGAAGATGCAAGATCATGTAACACACCTGTACATTGTTAGTTTCTCCTCGTAGCCTGTTTGTATGGGCCCGGTCTTTGGGAGGCCCTGCACTATCTCTACTGCCCGATTGAATTGCGTATCAATAAGGTCACGCGAATCCATCCTAGAGAATAGTGAGACGGAAAGGGATGAGTTTGTGGACAATACGATAGTGTGTCCAAAAGATTAACAGGAAGATAGAGCAAGGAAGTGACAGAGGAATTATGAGCTGCGTCCGTGATTCTCCAGGTGTCCAGCAATAAGCGTCACGGTGACGCAAACTGGCCTGGGCTTATACTGCCTCAAGTTCAGCCGGCGGGCGCTTCAGTGAGGGTTGTCGGAATTTGCCGAATGTACTCATGACACAAGTACAGCATGAACAAAGTTGACTAGCTAAATATTTGGGACTAGCGTAAACCATTCTCTTTAATACATGTTGCTGCAATATTTGTCCATCTGAAAAAAATTACAAACAATATGGAATTGGCTGCGCAAGTGCGAATCCGGCAGAACATTGGCATCTAGCAAGAAGGCATAAGACCGTCATCCCTGCATTTGTTGATGAGCTGGCTTGGAAATTAGGACGTATCCGATGATCTGTAAGATTCACTTGAAAATGATTTATAATATTGGTAGTCGGAAATAATGCCGAGTAGTAGATATGCAGGACGTTTTAATTAGGCGGTGTTCATTGCGCGGGTAACTGAACTTGAACAGTCCCTTTGAAACGTCAGTGTGAAGGCAAGCCTGCGTAGTAATCTTGGAAGTTATATGAGCGTAAATTCCACAAACGGATGCTCTCACATACATTTGCATTGGCTAGGATGAACCTGCTGACCATTTGTATTTCAATGAACCACCGATTCTTTCCTCCTGCCCACTAATTTGTTTGCCTACATTTACCGGTAAGTCTACATCCAGTTCTCTTACGAGATAGGAGCTCACCTTTCCAGTACAGCTTCCCCCAAGCCTTTCCGTGGTTCCCCTCGAGCTTGAGTCGTGTCCGCGTTACCTGCCAGTAACAGTTTCTTATACCTTTTTCTGTCCAACGGATTTGGTGTACGCGCTGGCCAATACCACCTCCAGGAGTTCGAGAAAGTACCTGGTAAAGGTTTGCAGGTGTTATTCGTAGAGATGGGGGAAGTGTACTCGGTAATAGGCCCTGAATAGCACGAGCTGCTCGTTCCATGTTACTGCTGCAGATTCAGAAAGAGTTTGAAATATTGGAAATAATTTATTACATCCGGTTTCCTATAATTCTCACGCTATTCTACCATGCTACTGCGTTCAGCCAGACAAGCAGGGCACGTATGGCGTCGTTCTCTGAACGTCTCGTTGCGGTACTCGATATCTAGAGCGACAGTTGAAACCGACACGTATGGTATACCTCTTACGCCCACCTGGTCCGTTCAGGAATTGTTGTCTTCTTATCCAGCCCCATCGATATCACCAGCCACACTCAAACGATTGCATGAACTGTCTGCATTATTACCACCCGAAGAGGGTACAGCGGAATACGTAAAGCTGAAGCATGAACTCGAGGAGTTGATCAAGCTTGTGGAGGCCGTGAAGCTGATCAAGGTGGAGGAAACGGACAATATAAGCATCCCAGACGGGAGGGTAATGGCCGAAGGGTCTGGGATACCCCTCGATAGAACACCACGCGAGGACGGAGATGTCAGAGGCCGGGATCTACTTCCATATGCGAGTCGTAGTGTGAATGGGATGTATGTTGTCGAGACAGATCGTTCCAGATAATTCGCTCTTGGAGAGCATATGTAGCATTCGGGTGAGTACGACCTCCAAATGGGCTCTCAAAGATGTTGACATATCTAGGAATCAGGAGACATCCACGCAGTAATTCACGGTCAACGTCACAAGCAGGACCGGATCAACTCGCAATAAACCTTAATCGCGTCACAAAAAATTAGGCTTTCTTATGATAATACAAAGACGGTACAGTTGATATGATGAGTTACAGCGAGCCGTGCCCACCTGTGGAGCCGAACCCTCCCGCTCCACGTGATGTTTCATCAAGGTTCTGCTGGATGATTAATCACATAACTGACGCGGGTGAACAAGACGTACTTCCACTTCCATAATCTCAGGTGTATAAATACGCTCAACAATCAGTTGAGCTATCCGGTCGCCTTCTTCGACTGAGTACCCTATTAGTAACACACAATGATCAGGTTTACTTTTTTACAGACCTTGGAAGTCTTTGTCTGAGAGGTTGAAAAGCAGAACAAAGACGACACCTCTGTAGTCCGCATCAATGACACCAGCACCCGTATCAATCATGAATTTCGATGCTGAAAGGAAATTTTCTTAAACAAACACTACATAGCAGACAAAACACAACCTACCAAGACCGCTGCGAGGCGCAACCCGTCCATAGGTGCCCGCAGGAACAGCGATGGAAAGCTGAGTGTCAACCAGTGCCTTGCCGTGTGCTGGAATTACTTTTTTTTCTGCGCTACATTGTATTTTATTTCCTGGTCAAATTACTACGTCTGTTTGCTGAATGCGCGTTACCTGTATAAATCGTACCCTGCAGCCAAACTCGATCCTCTAGTGGGCATCTTGGCCTTGTCAGAGAGTCTCTTGACCAATAGCTGTAACGTGGGGGCAGGAGCGTCATTATCAACACTGTCGGACATGGACATCCTACGTTTCTTGAGCTGCGGTGTATCAATGCCTCCCATAATGTTACTGATAATGTTGATGTGTTTTGTGAATAAAAAGCGCGTGACGAGACGCGTCGGATGTATATTTCTGAGTCTTAAAAGCGTGTCAACTCCGCCCTTGTTGCCCTTGCTCTTAGTGAAGAGAGCCGAGCCAAAAGCTTGAATAACTCCTCGTATGGACTTGTCGCAACTAGAACTCCCTATCACAGCCTACTTTGCACGAAATAAGAAGGACAAGAAAGTAGAACTAACCAAGAAGAGGAAACTCTCGGTGGTTGCGGATGACAGGGGAGATCCAGCAAAGCGGGAGAAGCAGGCAACAGTTTCTACTGATGCGCGTACGGGTTCTCAGGGTAGCGCCAGACAGGTAAAGAAGATTAAGAGGCAAATAAAGGTTCCTACTTTGAAACCTCCGGTCGTGTCGACCTCCAGCCGGGGAGAGAGAGCATTACCACCCAAACCAGCTCACGATGTAGTAGTCATCGACTCGTCACCCGAGCGGCCGGTTACAAGCAGCTTTCGCTCAGCCAAGGGCACCTCAAACACTGCTTACCTTAGAATACATGCACCAAGTTTCTCCGGGATTGAGGGACCTGCGCATCGCGCTAGTGCTCCGGAGCAGTCTCTAGCCACACCTCCCCCAACAAATCAAACAAAGAAGCGGACATCCGAAGTAGCCAGCACTGCCGTAATTCAGCCTCCCCCTCCGAGGACTATCCCCACTACCATCATTCCCGCCATTGCTTCTTTACCTACTCCGGAGACCAATATACGCAAACCCAGCAATATACATGCACCGTCCGGTTTACGCGCATTCGTTGGCGTGACATCGCCGTGCAGAACCAAGCATGGGGCCGACCCTCGTATATCATTGAGCCCCCTTCCAGCTCCTGCGTCGATCATTAAGAAACTCGCTGTCTCAGTAAACACCGACAGAGACACCCAGCCAAGGGGATACACGGGTGACTCCAATGGGACAATGCATGCAATAGATCCTGACGACCCTTTTACCTGCGCTTCCCGAGACAACCAGGCGGTCCATGCAACCCCTATGTCTTCTCCAGATTCACCATTTAAGGACCTGCAGTCTGTGTCTACCATAATTGAAGAACTTGTCCCATCGTCGCAAAGTCAATACTTACTTGCATTAGATGCGACGCCTAGTCACAAGCGGATAGCAAAATCTCCATCAATCAATTATGAGCCTATCCCAAGCTCACAGTCGCAGGAGGAGGGAGCAATGACCATGACATCTTTGTGTAGAAGCTCGCCGAACAAGTTATCGCTGGCAAGGTCAGCTAAACGTGTTCTTGTCACAATTTGCTACTTACCGGCAACTTTCAGAATCGAAGCAGATATCCCAACACCGCGACCCATTGCGTACGTCCGTAATAATCGCAGCGAGCGCAAACCACTGCACCAGTTTACCCTTGGGTCGAGTCCTGCCACATCCCCCGTTTCCCCATCGAAAGGATTCACTTATTCGTTCTCAGCGGCAAAATCTCCAAAAAATAGGTCACCGTTTGTTGCGTCGCCGTCTCCTAGCCCTTCGAAAGGCACTCCACCCCGCATGTTAGACAAGGTCTCTCCCCTCAAGGAGCCTATGGAGTGTCCAGGGCCTGTGAAGATTGTTTGCCCTGTTGAGGATGACTCTGTCACGGAGCCGGAGTCGGAACCAGAAGCACCCAAACCTGCTCAAGATGACGATTCCGAAACCGAGCCCGAATCAGAAATACCGATTGTCAGACCCCCAACAAAGATAGCGAGCCGTAAACCGGAAGACGTGGCTCAGCGGCCTCAAGCAACTACATCTAGAACCTCCATCCCACATTCAAATCCATCTGCCAAACTTTCTCCCTACAGAAAGCGGCATACACCCAGTCTGTCACATACGTCATCGCTGGACGATTTAATGCAACAGGGCGCTGGAATGAGTGTTCCGATGTCACGTAGACCTTTCTTATTACCTTCAAGAACCCCACCGCCGGCTGTGAGAGATTTCCTTGAAATGTTCCAGGACGATGGAAGTTACCCTGACGATTTCCCGGAGTCCCTGCGTTGTTAAAAGTCAAGTTGAGTTTTGGTTATCAGAGCAGACAAGCAGCCGTTGGATTAATATGCATGGACGTTGGTTGGATCACTTATGCATCGGTGTTATTCGATTCAGTAGTCTATTAAGTTGAATATCGGTTAATAGAGCAGACAAGCAGTCGTCAGATCAATGGACGTTGGTTGAATGAAATCATGAATTAGTATTACTGTCCGGTATACAAGCTCAGTGGGTCTACCAAGTCCATCGGGGCCAAGCTAAACGTCAGACTCGATCGTAACTACACAAGACCTTTCCCTCATGACAATTGAACCTTTGTCCTTAGCTGTTGGTGTAATGGACATGCTGGGTTGAAGAGTGACCTCTGAATCGGTGATGACAGGTAAACCCGAGCGTTCCCGTTGGATCGCGTTGGCACTCCGCTGAGCCTTTTCGCGCGCAGGACCTTCATCATCCATGACCTTGTCGCCGAATACTTCGCCAAGGTCTTCCAGAGTATGGTGGGCGGTTTCTGGATAAATGAACCAGACGACAACAAGAGAGATAATACAGAAGCCGACGAGGACGAAGTAGTAGCCTGCATTGATAGCATTGAAAAGCGGGGGAGTGATGAAGGCGACAATGAAGTTGAAAAGCCAGTTGGTGCCCGTACTCAGCGACATACCCTTGGCGCGAGCGCGGAGGGGGAAGATTTCGGCACCGAGGAGCCAGGGGCCGGGGCCCCAGGTGGCACCAAAGAAGAATAGGTATAGACAAACACCTAGAGGGGATGAGCTTTAGCGCGAGTTTTGCTTCCGAGGAAAATGATGGCATACCAAAGAAGATAGCGTCAGCAGCAGAAACTCGGGCAGATCCCACTGGGAGACTGTCTGCATAGTATTGCAGACCACCGACAATAGAAAGGGACGCGGCCAGCGCAACACTTCCAAAAAGCAAGAACGCCCGGCGTCCAAATTTGTCGATCAAAAACATCGCGGGAATGGTTCCGGAACAGTAGATCAAAGCACAAGCACCGGAGTAGAGCAGGGAGCGGGAAATCGTGAAGCCAGCACGAGTAAGGTTGGATGGTAAGAAGTACAAGATGGCATTGATCCCGTTGAGCTGAGCAAACATCTGGCAGGTGATACCGACGATGCATCGACGGGTGTATTGCGTGAAGAGTTGACGCCAAGAAGCTTGACCCATGTGTGCTTCAAACTCAACAGCACCAACAATCTCAGCGTAGGTAGCCAGAATTTTGGGGTCTGAGACGTTTCCAGCACCATGCAAGTCCGCGAGAGTTATCAAAGCCTCCTTCTGGAAGCCATTCTGGGCCAGCCAGCGAGGTGTCTCGGGAAGGAAAAACGTCCAGACGATGAGAACAAGTGCAATAGCGGCCTGTACGATGTATGGGCCACGCCATGAGATCTCGGAAGGCATGGCAAAGAAGAAGCCATATCCGACCCAAGCCGAAACAGCGTAACCGATATTGAGGCAGATGTATTCGATGCCGACAAACAGACCGCGAGCATGAGCGGGGGCGATTTCGCACTGCAAAATCGGAACAGTCATGGAGAGTATGCCGACACCTAAACCCTGGATACACCGGCCAGCGATAAGGGTACCGAGATTTGGAGCAAAGACCTGAATGAGAGCGGCAATGAAATACATCACGCCTCCGATGCGGACAGACATCCGCCTGCCAAGAAGATCACAGAGGTAGGCAGCAATGAATGAAGCCAGCAGTGCTGTCAGGTTTAAACAAGAAACGGTTATAGCTAACAATGAGGTGTTTGAGTCACATGAGGATGGAAAAAAACGAGTCAAACCTTGTGTGAAAGGATCCACGCCGGTCTGGCCGGCTTGGATTTGCGCCATAGTAACTTCCCTGCCAAACATTCGGTGGATGAAAGAGGGCTGAACCTGAGCCGATGCGATACTTCCTTGGCCATACCCAAACATAGCGTCGCCAAGAGATGCCAGGGCGGACGACATATAGAGTAGAGGCCTCCCAACCATCCATTGTGGATAACGAGCAGTATAAGTCTTGGGACGAAGGAACATAGTGAGTATCGTTGTCGAAATGAAGTAAGAGCAAATAATTGTAGTGGAAAGGCAACCTGCACCTGTTGGATAGAAAGTGAATGAAAGACCAGCTGGCTGGCTGAGGTTGAGGGGTTTTATACTAGTATGGGCTAGGCTAATTGGAAACATGATGACGCACTAGACTCTAATGTTTCAGACTGGTCACTGGCATCCGACCCAAATATGAAGGCAGATGATCCAACATATCAGAGCCCGACACCAACGCCAAAGAGCGTTGGAGGCTTGAATTCAAACCAGGATGATGCCCGGAGGCTGCGAGGGTAGGGCCGAACAAGATGTGTTGGATCGATTATCACGAAGCTGACCTTAGTAATAATTTCTGAGTTTAACTTCCAAAGGCGTTGTTTATAAGTATGTATTCGACAAGCACAGCCTCGCAGTTGAAGTTGACCTATAATGAAGTTCTTGATGGAGTCGACCGTATACTGTTCACACCAAACGACGAATAAAAAGTAACCGACTGGGGCATCACCAATGTCACTAGCGAGGCGCTGCTCGTCAAAAATTCCAGACATCCAGAAGATGGAATAGCTTTATGGGAGAGGAGAATCGCTCTGGCAAACCAGAAATCTTGAAAATGGTCAAGGTGATCGCTCAGCTGGTGCCGTCTGCGGCATCTGAAAAGTGTTTGACATTCCAGAACCCACCATGGGCAGTCGTGTGCTCTACATCGCAAGTTCCACCTCATTACAACACTACTATATAGCAATGACTTTCAGCGTGTGGCTTCAATATACGTGCAGGCCACGTTACTCTGTGGAAGGAAGGGGTCTGTCATCGGGATGTTAGCCATAGAAACATGATGTGGTACATGAAAGATGACAGGCTTAAATGACTACGATGCATCCGCGCTGACAAATGACATAGGTCCTCGGGGCAATGAGCACACGGGCATGGTGCCGTCCATGACACTCGAGCAGCCTGGCGTCGAGCTTCCCAACCAAGAGGATCAACAAGGCGAAGTCAAGTATCTACATCACTTTGATACGAGTCGTTTGTGTGGTGTTTCGCCTGGATTTGCTCGAGTTACAAGGTGGGTGTCATACTACCAGGAAAATCGTGCCCTTTCAATGAATGGGCAACTTCAGATGTTGTTGCGTGAAGAAGTACCATTTCCCGCGTCATGTCCCAGCCATCGGACACAAACCAAAGCATATAGGATCTTCTCCCACACTGTTTTGTGGTGCTCAAGTCTCTACACAGACGGTCTTAATTGTCGGAGACGTCCTCGCCGGTGAAACAGAATCAGTATACTTAAGATATTAATGATTTTCTAGGTAAATACACAGAAGCAAAGGGCAGCTGGGCTGAAATTAGCGGGTGATTTTCTTTGTTTGTTCCGCTATAGGACTCCCTTTCGGTAGGTTCAAGTTGTCTTCAGACGAGTGATTATTGATTACCGCAATTTATTCATTATAGCAGTAGCTTTGGGATTTTGAAGAATAGTGGATGTTATTGGGGATAATAACAACCTGCAGACCAGCAACAATATAATGATAAGAGTTATAAATAGGCACTTATTTGATCCGTTTATCTGATGACAATTATTATTATGTATCCGCGCACATTACACAACTTGAACGATTTCATTTTGAACTACGATCACAGCTTATCATCCTAGTCATGTCCCAACGCCTTGCAAACAAAGTAATGTAGATAGATGCCTTACAATCAGGCATACTGCTGACAGAAAATTTGAATCCAGGTTGCCCTCATAACCGGAGCCGGCTCGTGAGTCTGCTTGAACAAACTTTGATTTTGATCTTAATGAGATTACAGTGGCATCGGTCTTGAATCGTCCCTTCTCTTCGCTCAGGAAGGCGCCAACGTTTTGTTGGTCGACATCAATCTAGCAGCTGCGCAGAAAGGTGCTGCACTTATCCAGCAACGCTTCCCAAACGTCAAAGCACTGGCCGTTCACGCTGATGTCGGGAAGGAAGATGACATCAAAGGAGCTGTTGATCTCGCTGTCGCAGAATTTGGCAGATTGGATGTGATGGTAGGATTTCATATCTTGTGAATGTCTCAACGAGTCTCAATACATCCGCAGTTCAACAATGCGGGCATCATGCACCCAGCAGACGATCATGCCCTCAATACCGAGGAGAAGATCTGGGATCTAACAATGCAAATCAACGTAAAGGGTGTCTGGTGGGGCTGCAAGTATGCTATTATGGCTATGCGGCAAAATCCTATCGACGAGGAGAAAGGCCTTCGTGTCGGGGGCTCCATCATCAATACTGCGAGCTTCGTTGCGCTTATGGGTGCCGCCACCCCACAGCTAGCATGTACGTAAACACGCTGCATATTTTTGTTTTTCTAAAAAGAATATTTACCGTCTTCTTCAGATACTGCGTCCAAGGTAAGTATAACTGTCGTTTGCTAGGATACGTTAGTTTGAAAGAACATCAGGGTGCTGTGTTGTCCATGACACGAGAGCTTGCGATGGTTCATGCGAGAGAAGGAATTCGTCTGAACTCCATATGCCCGTAAGCTGAAGTAAGACTTGCATTGCTACGTGCTGCTGACCTTAATGCCGACAGCGGACCGCTGAAGACACGTCAGTGCACAATAACCACATAAAAGCGATGTTGCTGACATCATTTTTGAAGCTCTTTTGATGGATTTCCTCAACACGCCCGAAAAGAAAGAGCGCCGGCTTGTTCATCTCCCTATGGGTCGATTCGGTGAGGCCGTAGAACTCGCCAAGGCTGCACTGTTCCGTACGTTTTTGCTTGGGTGTCACTATCTAGTTGATATCTGATCTTACCGTCGCATACGCAGTGGCGAGCGATGATAGTAGTTATATGACTGTATGTTTCTTTCCAATTAGTGCCAGATGCTTGTTTAACGCCACGTCAATAGGGCACGGACTTCAAGGTTGACGGAGGCCTCACCTCGTGCTATGTTACCCCTATCGGGGAACCAACCCTCCAGCCTCCCGCCAGTCTCATTTGAAGGGTAAACCAACTAACAAGTAACCTGGTAGTGGAAACCAGTTTCATGATTGAATGAATGGTAGAGATGAGAATACCCAAGTCTATGCATGATACAAAAGGATGGTCAACTATGGCAATGTAGGAGAATAAACAATACAGAAAATCGAAGGCGATAGATGTAACCAGGATCCCGTCATCGATCAGATTAACTGGCCTTCTTTTCTGCGAGGCGTCTCTTGTCGCCTTGTGCCTTTCTCAATTTTGCGATCTCAATGCCTATATCATTTTGCAGCTGTTTGTGTAGAGCGGGACGATATCCAAGCATGAACAACAATTCCAAGTGCACAAAGAACGGGGCGAGTACAAGGGCTACAAAGGATTGTTAGCAGCCAACATACGGATTAAATGCTTGATCGATGAACCTACCACCAACAATGTTGTCTAGAAGGGCTGGAGCACGGCCCTCAGCAAGTCCATGCCCAATAAACTGTGCAATCCATGAAACGACTTGAACAATAATCGCGTCTCGAATACCATCAGGTCGGTGCGCGTAAGCTGTTGCCGTCAGTAATGATAGCACCATTTGCGGTGCGTACAATAACTGGAACCAGTGTCAGATGGTACTACAGATGCTACCGATGGCGTGGGAGACTGACCGCAGCAAACGGTTCAAGGGCGAGGTAGTATACAAGATAGATGACGGTAACCACCGCGGGAGTGTTCAAATCGAATAAGAGGTACTCATTGAGCGTATAACGAAACGCTGGCAAGAATGCGGGGGTTTGGATGCAAGTTGCCAACACCAGTGAACTCCTGGATCGGACCAGTGTAGGTGGTACATCATCCATACTCTACGCAGTGAGAAAATGACGCACCACAGAATAGCTGGGACCCCGAAGACGTGAATAAGGATGTTGATTGGATTGGAATGGTAGGAACCGTAGAATGTAAGCTGTTGAGACGATTGTCACGTAAAAAGTCGG
Organism: Suillus decipiens; assembly: GCA_016695475.1. NCBI lineage: Eukaryota > Fungi > Basidiomycota > Agaricomycetes > Boletales > Suillaceae > Suillus > Suillus decipiens. Next base: position 1,182,942 of record MU172920.1, on the reverse strand, counting down.
TGAGATTCACATTTGGTACGCACCTGCTTGCGAACGTCGAACAAGGAGAGAGTCATGATGATGGTGGTGGTCGTGAACAACTATTACTAGTTTGAAATATTTACCGAACCAACCCTGATAGCTGTGAAAAACACACCCTGTGACAACGGATCCAGAGGCTGCCGGCGGCAGACGCCGAGCAAGACATCTTCCTCGGACTTTTTTCAATAAAAGGCTGCCCGGCATTCTGTGCGTGACAGTAAGAGATTCACGTCCCTTCACCGGTCTTGTATCCAATTCAAGAAGGTTTTGAAGAACTCGGTCTAGCGCAACTTACCACATTACACTGCCCAAGGTTTCCTGTTTTGGATTCACCGCCGATCACGTGAGAATTCTACTACGTCCGCCACTTGAGCCACGACAACATCAAACATCGTCATCTCCCACCATGGTCCGCTCAACAATAATAGTCCGCGCAACAGATGCTTTGCCAATGGCAGCAAGTGTGGATGATGAACAGGTTAGTCTCATTAATATCTCGCTTACTGAGGAGGTTTGTTTACTCTAATAGACCGAGCAGGCTCTTCAGGAGCACAAGCAACAGTCAAAACTGATTTTTCGGCGCATCACTCCCAACTCGGAACCGCGGTGTTCCATAGAAAGTGGGCCGTACACGCTTCAGTAAGTGTCCGTTCTCATCTCGATCAAGTTCCGCATCCTAAGCCGCCGGCTGCTATAGCTACCTCCTCGCAGATAATGTCGTGTACCTCACCATTGCGGACAAATCTTACCCGCGGAAGCTTGCTTTCTCGTATCTAGAAGAACTTTCAAAGGAATTCTCCGTATCTTACGGACCCAAAGTAGAGTCTGTGCGGAAACCTTATGCCTTCGTCGGGTTTGGTGCGCGATCCTACTACATAATTTCTTACCGAGGTCTCATTCGCGCTGTATTCAGATACCTTTATGTCGAAAACAGCACGACTATATCAGGATACACGCGCAGCTGATACAACTGGATCATCAAACTTGGACAAGTTAAACAACGAATTGCAAGATGTCACTCGCATCATGACTAAGAATATGGAGGAACTTTTGTGGAGGGGGGACTCGTTAGACAGTGAGCATGGAGATTCTTTGGGCTCTTCTTTCATGCTTTGACACTTTACAGGAATGTCGCATCTGTCAACTTCCCTGCGTTCTGAATCGGAAAAGTACCGCAAGGCGGCAAGAAACATAAACGTTCAGGCGCTCATACGACAATATGCACCGTTTGGTGCTGTGGCACTTATCCTTATCATCGTGTTGTGGTGGCGTTTCTCATGACCTGTCCTTCCGCGAAGAGTTGGACATCATTTATTCAGGCGAAGTAATCTATTACCTTTTGCATGACTTTCGTAATATTATGTCTCCCATCGGACCAGTATGTCATATCTTCTGTTGCCATCTGAATTCTCAGATTCACAGCAAGTTCCACCTCGCCCCTTCACATTGCTGGTCAAGTATAATGGAAACGGGCCATAATTTATATAGACGTCAATTCACATGATTTCCTCGTTCGTACCCTTCTGCACTGTCAGTAACATTCTCACATAGGCTGCTGAATCGGATAGTGTCGATGATAAACCGCATCTCCCTCTGAAGGATATCGTCTTCCACGCAAAGCTTTTGAATATTCTACAGGAGTGATCTTTAGGAGCAATGTTGAATCTACAAGCGATAGTCGTCGTGTTCATCATGGGGCATTAATGGCACATTGCCATTTATTTCGGCGGAGATTTGTGACGATCAGAAGCATCACCGGTTCTCAGCTTTTCCGCAAGACGAATCGTTTGACCGCATGGAACTCAATTCGCAGTGGCAGCGTGGCGGCATGTACCGCCATATCCAGTCAACTAGCTGTCTCCTTTCATTCACAGCAATATGTCTATAAATTAAAAAAAATCTCGACATGGCCATGAAGAGGCTTGGACGCCAAAACAAATAGGTGTGAAATGCCCCCTTCCATAAAATGGACATACTTACCCTTCAGTTGCAGTCTCACGGAAAAGGAAGTCAAGTGCTTCCTAGGAGCCGCGTTTCCAGGTAAACTCGCACTCATCGGTGCATCGCTAAATCCTTCCGGGAAATCGACCACTATTCTCAGAGCGCCGTGAGGGGTTGTATGATATTACCAATTGGTGCTATCGCTTACCGGCCGCTTCCTCTCGCGACTGGAGTGTCAGAAGTTTGAAAGGGAGAATCGTTGTGTACACTGATCATGATACTCGAGAGTCGAGAGTTCCATCGATGTCTCGTTAACACCGCAGCTGCTGAGACCCAACGTTCTTCATCACCGTGTACTCGATTCAACCATCGAAAGACCACAGCTGGCATTCAGTTTGTAAGAGTAAATTACCGCTTACAAACTTGCGCCAACGGCTGACGACTTGCGTAGCTTGCAGTAAACATGCCATGCTTGGTTCATGTCATGATCTTTATCCACTCAGGGCAGCTCGCGAAAGCGCAGTAACTGTACCGCAAAATGCTTCCGCGGAACCGACCGTTGCATTTTGTAGATGATAATGGAAGAACTTCCTTGTTTTACCGAAACACGGCAATAGGCTTAAAGTGTGCCGCCTAAAATTGCCGTATTATTGGCACTGGGCGAACATCATGCACTCATCGACGCCAAGGTGTGTCGTTTCCTTATCCGACGAATTCCCTGGTAATAAATATCGTTCAGCAGAATGCACGGCGCAGCGCAGCTATTGTCGAGCACGAGGATGAGTTTTATTCTCAAACTTTTAACAATTCATTTGGTAGATGTAGTGGGTCTATCGTGCATCTTTTTCATTATTCAGCGACGGCGCTGACGGCTGGTAAATTGTGGGGCACCTCCGTTGTTAGCCCCTGGAGCGTCATTCCATAAGGTTTTTCGTCAGAAATGGTCGACTTGAGAAAGTCACGGTGCGGATTCTCGATCTTTCACTGCAGCCGGTTGCCTAAGTGGAAGGGACTCAGATAGAGGCGCGACGTGGGCTGCCATAACGCCATATTATTTCTTAGTTGAAGTATGGACGATGTTTGGATACAGGATGCTGATAATGTGAGCGATGCGATGACAGGTGGCCCGACCTCCGTTGACCATTCTTTCTTCCTAATCATAAGGCTTCGCCCCTCAGCTTGACAAAAAGCGACATGACGGAGGGAAATCTCTCTTATCTGATTGCACTAATAAATGAAGTGCTTTGGTGGTACGTCGTGGTATCGAGAAGCGGTCCATCAATATATCAAAGTCCAAGCAATGGCATACATGATTTGCCCTCAGAAGACGGTTATAAGCCTATCAGGGATACTTCATTCCCAAAGGGTGCTAACGGTGACAACTTATAGCTCTAGTATCAATCATTAATGATGGCTAGGTAGATGATGCAGATCCTGACGTATACTCGCTTCGATAACTACATAGTCAAACCTGACCCTGGGAATGCTGCGTCTAGCTGTCGGAGACGAGTTCAAAGGACGGACAGATCCCAATTTTACTGGAGCTTCTTAAAATGATGCCATCCTGGTACGTAGGACCCAGTCCTTCATTATGTATTATGCATACAGGAACTTATAGGATTCATTCTGACAGACTTCATTTCTTGTTTGCGCCGTGATAGTTCAACGCAACATAATCGCTCTTGTATTTGTGCTTGAGAACGGTATGCAGACCAGCCGGAGATGATCAGGTAAGCCCAATTCTTTCTCGGTCACAACACGAGTTCACTGATATCGAGCCAAGTATAAATATAGTTGCCATGAATTGTGCGACTACTCTCAAACTCTGAAATCAAGTTTTTGTCATGTCACATCTCTCGTTGGATATATATCATGTAGCAACGAACTATTATACCCAAGTGCATCCAAGATGGTGTTTGTGTGCTATACGAGTTGACTGCCGGGTTCGCTCCGACAGCCGATCAAATGCTATTGGTTACGTATAAGGTAGGTTTATTGTGATCACGAATGGACCGTAACCGATAGTAAAATCAGCGCTGAAAACTCGGCCATCGCCACTAAATGTCTCGATATGGTACAACACGAGGCAGGGTAGGGTTGCAGGGTCAATTTATTAGATGAGAAGCAGCCTCTTATCAGTGCGCTTCCCATCTTTCACAGTTTCTCTCATCTTCAGAACCAGAGTGTATCATGATGAGCGGAACAGGAGGGTTTACTTCACCCCAGCAACAGCCCCAGCCATATTCGCCCCCATCTGGCGGCCAGATTGCGCCCGGATCTATCACTTACACGACATCCACTAGTGCGGATGGTACAGTTACATATCATCCTTTCAGGTATGAATGATCGCATCTGTCTCGCAAACTAGCTTTATCGTAACCCATCAATGCTGCAGAGCGGTGCCAGCAAGGCAAGTGGTTGCGATGTCGATGAGATCGCACCACCTGATCAGATTATGATGTACAGCTATCAGACAGCCCAAGGTGTTGTGCATGGTATCCAATGGGTTCCTGCCGAAGCCACACAGATTTTACCAGCAGGCGCTCAACCTGCCAATGCAGTGAGTCCTCAGATCAATCGAGTTATGCCCATGACTACTGAGCATGTGGATCAGGAATTCGCTGCATCCTTTAATCGCGGCCAGCTCAACAGAGAAGAAGAGAGGGAGCTTGATAGATGGTACGGTCCAGTCAATATAATGCTGCCTCATACTCTACATCTTTTCAGGAGGCGCTCTGAAGAGAAGCGCAAAAAAAAGGAAGAGAAGGCATCCTTGAAGAACATGGCGAAACACATTGAAAGGAATGAAATAGAGATCCGCATGGCGCGCGAGAGGGATACTCAGGTCAGGGAACGCAAAAAGAGTTTCTACGGAGAAGCACCTCCCTCTGGACAAGCAATACCGGGGACCGCTGCATATGGCGCCTACAACAGTACTGCAGACCTTGACCGCAGATTCGGAGATCTCGATATAGAGCGCAAGGAGGTTTCCTTCGCTGCGAGGCCCAAGAGTACTAGCACAGGATACTCTTCCCCTTCCACAACGTACACCAGCCTAACAGGTTATCCTACAACCGGAGGCGCTAGCCCTTACAACCGTGCAGCCTCCCCTTACAGACCTGTAGGTAATTTCCCGACTTCACCAAACACAAGGCCGCAAGAATTCTCCTCCACGTACCCTGGTGGACCGGATCCTATGGCGAGGGCACCATCTCCGTATGGTGCTCGAGCGTCCTCTCCGTATGGTGCTACCGCGCCTACTCCTTATGGTGCCAGAGCGCCCTCTCCTTATGGTGGTGCCACAGCACCCACCCCTTATGGTGCCAGAGCGCCTTCTCCTTATGGTGGCGCCACAGCACCAACCCCTTATGGTGCCAGAGCGCCCTCTCCTTATGGTGGTCCCACAGCACCCACTCCCTACGGTGCTAGAGCGCCATCTCCTTATGGTGCCACAGCGCCCGCTCCATACGGTGCCAGAGCGCCGTCTCCTTATGGTGGGGGACCGGCACCCTCTCCATATGGTGCTCGAGCGCCCTCTCCAATGCCGCAGGGGCCTCCCCGTGGTGCTTCTCCAATGCCGCCGGGGCCGCGTGCTCCTTCTCCATACGCACGCCCTGTATCCCGGGCACCATCCCCATACCATGGTCAACCGGCGACATCGACCTATCCCCCCCCTCCTCACCGTGCTCCTTCGCCATTTGTCCCCCCTGGGCAAATTCAATCAGTATACCCTCGTGGACATGTCCTTGAAGGCCAGCCAATCGCGGCCCCTCGGTCGCGAGCACCTTCTCCAATGCCCGGTGCGCCTGCCGGGCCAGGATTCCCTTCATCCCCACGTATGCCCAACGCAGGATTCCCTTCATCTCCCCGTATGCCCAACACAGGATTCTCTTCATCCCCCCGCATGCCCAATGCGGGATTCCCTTCGTCCCCCCGTATGCCCGGCGCTGCCACAGGAGGGGAATCTTTACAACTCGCTGCTCCTGAGGCATTCTCCCGTCCGCCTAATGCTGCTCAGCCCTACACACCGTTTAGCGTGATGAGGATTCAAGAAATGGACAAATTCTACGATCAGATTCCTCGCATGCCACTTGTGCTCGACACTCATGACGTTTACCACCAGGATTGGATCAGATTCATGAATGTACGTGATGACAGACTTGTTCATCGGCGTGTTAGCTCACTTCCACTTCAGGATCTTGCTCTTGCGTGGGCCGGCAATATGCCCATTCATGAGTTCTCCAAGGGGGGAGTTCCTCCTAAGCGAAGCTCACTTGTTGCAGATTTGATTAATTTGTGGAACGATTCATTCTTCCGTGCCCGTCGTGTTGAGGTGGTCCTCTACAAAGGCCGTGAGCGACGCTCAGGTCACCACATAGGGACCTTGGACAAAAACCTTCCAATGCCCGACCTCGCCGACTCTGATTTAGATTCGTCGGATTCTTCATCTTCTCTCTCTTCGGACTCTGACGACGACGCGTACTACGGTCGCGGAGGTGATCTCGCTGACTCCAAGAGAAGGCGCCGGGAGAAGAAGGAGGAAAAGAAGTGGCGCAAGAAGGAAAAGAAGCTCAGGAAGAAGGTCAAGGAACGCGAGAGGCAGTACGCATTGTACTTGAACTATATCGCGCCTCGCGACATGCCTGTTCCAGGAAATTACTATGGTTGATAGAACATGAAGCGCGTGGATCCAGTAACGTAGAATTTGTTGATACTTGTGTCCTCTATTGTCATTGTACTACTACGGGCTTTGAATCAATTTTGTTACACGGTCGAGGGGTGCGAGGTTCAATTATACGAGGTCCATAATATAATTCACAGGTCCCACGTAAATGAACCGAAGATTTTAGGGTCCGAGAACTCAAGCTTGCCACCGCCCCCGACTGCTGTATGGAGGAGATTGGTAAGTGTCAAAGTTTCAGCGCTGCACCGTGAGCTAGTGTATAATTAACTACACTGCCAAATTGAATTTCCAACGCCATGTATAGACTACGAGTTATGGCTGCACGTCACTCGATCTAAACCCACGATGTCACAGGAAGGTGGTACTAGGGAAGACACGATAGAAAATCAATGACAAGACACTGAACACAGCCCAGGAACTACAGGCATAGTATGATACAAATAGGTCGTGGTAACGTTCAACACCACAGCGTTTGTTGTTGATCCACTCTTTGCATCATCTTTATCGTCGCATAGAATATTCTATACTCGCTCCAGGTAAGTCAGGGGCATTTGCCAATCGAGGCGCCGAACTCACATATCAGACGGTCCGCAGCTGTACAATCTAGAAATCTCTAACAAACATCAGGCCATCGGCGGAACACCTCTCGACGTCAACGCAGGTGAGCGGCACGTGTGGTATGAAGTTATCATATCACGATTCATTACCACTATAGTTTGTGGCCCTTCTAAGGATTCGTCATGAGTGATTTCGAACAGCGCCTCGAGGAGTTCGACCAATATGTGATGAACCACATCCCAATCCGCCTCATACGCCTATCAGACATGACGTTTGCAGGGCGTGATGATGTGAGGAAGCACTTCAGGAGCTCTGTCCCTCGAACGAATTCCTTTGGGATTTATAAGCCCTCACGACTTGTCAAATATGCCATTCTATCTCACCGATGGCTGAATTCGGGAGAGCCGACGTACGAAGAGATGAAGGCGGGCAAAGTAGCGGCAGGTCCAGGATACGAGAAGTTGAAGAACTTCTGTCGAGAGGCCAGACAGTACAATGTGGAATTTGCGTGGTCAGATACTTGTTGTATCGACAAGAGCAGCAGCACCGAGCTGGACGAGTCGATTCGCTCCATGTTCCGGTGGTATCGTAACTCGGAGATTTGCATCGTCCATTTAGCAAAAAGCACGACCATCGAGGATATATTGCATGATGAATGGACGGAAAGGGGTTGGACATTGCAAGAACTCCTTGCGCCCTTCTCTATCAAATTCTTCGACAAGGACTGGATGCCTATGACAAAAGATTTAAATGACAAACGAACGGAAGCGACCACCAAAATACTGCAGACCCTGGAGAAAGCCACCGGTATTCCTCATAATGAGATTTACTGGCAATTCAATCCAGGTCCGGTCAAGGTGGATGAGCGGATGGTATGGGCAGCCAAACGCAAAACAACGAGGGTTGAAGATGTAGCGTATTCTCTGATGGGCATTTTCGACGTCAGCCTACAGATCGCATATGGAGAAGGAGGGGACCGCGCGTTCTACAGACTTATTGAAGCCATCATGCAGGCAGGCGACCCTTCTGTCCTCAACTGGAAGGGTGCGGCTGCAAAACATCACACTTCAGATGCTATTCCTCGATCGCCAAAAAGCTTCCTGGACCGGCGAGAGTTGAAGTTGGCTAGTGGTGGGCGACTGGAGATGACTATGACTAGTCTCGGCTTGCGGATGCCTCTAGTGATACTCCCTCTCAGTCTCCCTTCGGCAATGGCTGCTGGAACAGGACGTGCCAGCATTACATTCGACTGCGTGTTGTACCCCAACATCAAAATTGATCATATCAATGTGCACAACTCGTTGGCCCACGGCCAGTATCGGTATGCGCTCGGGATCATCAACTATTCACTTGTCAGGGATGGATCACGCGAGGTTGTGGAGATGCAGAGCAAGTCAGCCGGATTTCCCCTTAGATGCCGGCAGGTAAATCCGTTCAACTCCGACTTGGAGTCATCTACCTCCGAATCTCCGTCCAGAACCGGCATTGTTGGGTTTAAGACTCTCAACTTGAAACAGATGTTTGGACCGTGGAGGAAGATACGTGAGGAGGGCTTGATCGAAGTCAATTTCCCGGTCACGCAGCGTTTTTACATTGAACGTGAATACATAGAAATGGTCCAATTGTAGCGCTGGTTGTTGCTGTAAAATGCGATGAATTGTACCTATTCGCGGCACTGCGTGCGGCATCCCGGGACCTTTTCTTGGACCCTGTTATGTTCGGCGTGCAACAAAACTATATTTTTCACAGTATTCTTCTCCAGTCTGAATGCTTTCTGATGACGGACGTAGATTTAGACTACTTGGCACGCTGCGGCCCGCGGGGCTGAATATAATGAACGTTTGAACTCCGACTCAAGTACCAAGGCACTGTCTTCCCCAGACTGCATGTGCAGTCATCACCGTACCGACCGTTCAGACACACAATTCTGAAGGTAGCAGCCTGGCTCAGGACGATGGTTGTCGGACTCGTATGTATGGTCAACTGGCGCCCATTCTGTCATCTGACCTTTTACGTGATCAGTATTTCTCCGGTCACTGCGGTACATTTTTTCTTAGAAGGAATGGCTATCTTCATCATGTCATTTAAAGTTCACCTAAGGGCTCTGCAAGTCGGCTCGCGCGCAGCGCGTTGAATCTGATGGACCAATTATTAGGAAGACCTACCCTGAGGTCTGAGGCATAACTCAAGTATTCGAAACAACGATCGTGTCTTCCCTTCCTTCTAACATCATCATCATCATCATCACAATGGACAATGTAGGAGGATTCATAATCCCCGAGCCGCAACCACAGCTGTACCAACACCCACAAGCATCTCATTCTCATATCGCACATCTTTGGGCTGCAAATGGCGATATTGAGCCTGGAACTACTACCTACACTACGTCCACTAATGCAGACGGTCAGGTTACCCATCATCCTTTCAGGTATGAACAGTTATTTTATAGGTCTTGCTAAGCTCACTTCATCTCGACATTCATTTCGAACTTTCAGGGCGGTGCCTGTAAGGCAAGTGGTTTGCGACTCGATTTCGACAACATTGGCTTGATCCAATAATGATGTACAGCTACCAAACCTCCAAAGGAATTGTGCATGGTTTCCAATGGGTCCCTGCTGACGCTACACAAATCCTGCTCACAGGCGCTCAGCTTCCCTATACAGTGAGTCCTCAGATCACCCCGGTGTTGTCCCATGACCACGGAGGACTAAACATGCTCATCAGGGACTTGCGCCAGGATCCTTTAGTCTCGATCTTCCGGGCAGGGAAGATGATGTGGTATTTAAGAAGTGGTACCAACGTACGTCTTATATGCCTTCAGGTGCTTACTCGACTTCACTAACTGTAAGGCTGAAAGAAATACCCCATTCCACTCACCCTGGCGGACCTGATTCCATCATAATGGCAGCATCTGCACCCAGAGGGCTCTCTCCTTATAGTGCTCGCGCGCCCTCTCCAATGTTGCTATCACGACCTTCTTCATACTCACACCCTCCTTCCCATGCGCCGTCCCCATACCAAAGTCATCAGCAGTTGAGATCACCCTATCCTCCCCATCGCACTCCTTCACCTGATGCTCGCCTTTACCCCCGTGCGCCATCCCCATATCAGAGTCATTGGCACTCAAAATCACCTCATTCTCTCCACCATACTCCTTCACCTTATGCCCCTTCTCCGCAAATTGTAGACCCGCACGGGCATGTTATGGCTCCCCGGGTGCGACCACCCACTCCATTTTCAAATGCACCCGCCGAGCCAGAATTCTATTCATCTTCGCGTATGCCCATCGTTGCTTTTCCAAGCGAATTCATGTCGGACTCTGCTTCGCATCCGTTTACCCGCCCGCCAGATACCGCTCAGGCTTACACTCCGTTCAGCATGATGTGGATTCAAGACATGAATCAATTTTACAGCCAGATTCCAAGCATGCCATTGGTGCTCGATACCCATGATGTTCACCACCAGGATTGGAGCACATTCATGAATGTATGTGGTTAGAGACATCATTTCAGTGACATATCAGCTCATTTTCCGTTGTAGATTCTTGCTCTTGCGTGGGTGGGAAATTTGCCCCTTCCCGAGTTTGCCAAGGGCCATCCACCTTCGCGGAGCTCCATTATTACAGATTTGATCAACTGGTGGAACAAATGCTTCTTCCTTCCTCGCCGAGTTGAGGTAATCCTTTACAAGGGTCGCGAGCGACGCTCAGGCCCGCACGCAGGGACTGTAGATAATCAACTCCCATTGCCTGAATCGGAAAGAGCTAACTACTCGTTATATTTGACCTGTGTCATGCCTCATGTTGACGATCGCAACTACAGTCGCCACCATAGTAGCTCACGCCGCCATCATTCCTCATCCTATACCTACTATTCATGATAGAATAATGAGTTTGTGAGAAGGTGGATATAGACATCATCAACCTTTTTATCGTTATTATGCTACTCGTGATGACTGTATGGTTGACTATGTATCTTGGACCCATCGACAGGCTGATCAAGTTAGCCTCTTTGCGGCGGTGTTTCAGAACATAAATCTTGGCCGTTCTCATATCAATGTACCAACTCCACACTATTAAGTAGTATGGCTAGTCCGAGATGCCAGTGATGTTACTTTACCGGTCAGGCGAGTTGAGATATACTCGTAAGTTAATTCGATTCGATTCCCAAGAAAAACAGTTGCCCTCAAATGCTCCAACATACCTCTGCATTGTTTGGATTTGAAAGTGATATTGTGCGGTGTACGGTACGATATTTGGAACAGATCAACTGAAAGGGTAAGTATCTCCTACTAGTGGAACCATAAGGAAAGGGGATGGGACATTTTATGTCACGACCGGGAGAGATTTTCGTTAATAATGACCGTATGGTCAGCATATATACTCAGTAAATGCATAGCAGATAAAAAGCCAGACACGAAAGCACCATATACCACACAGAACATGCGCAACAACTAATCACTATTTGTACAACATGTAACAACATGTAAAAACACACACACGCACACACGCCCCGCGGTGGCCTTCGCTGGACGAAGACACCACTGGAAGAAGAAGAGATTAGACGGAGGGAAAGAAGGCTAACAGAATCACACAGACGTATAAGCCAAGAGACGCGTCAAAACAGCCATCTCACCACCCCGATTCTTCATACCACACACTCCCCCTGTACAAAATCAGCGTCGGCTTTTGCCCGACACCATGCTGACGGAGTACGCGTTCAGCTACACTACAGAGCTAGATTATATACACATACTTACGATAGTCATACGGGAGTAAGCCCCCCAAGTATAGGGCTAAGTCCAACATAGGGTCTACGACCCCAAAGGACAATAAACTGGTTTTTTTTTTTAAAAAAAAAAGCCAGAAGCGATTCCAAACGTTCAGCAAGATCTATTGTTACACGGGGAATAAGTACTTGAAGTTGTAGTAGCGGCAAGATCATGGCTGAGCCTAAGCTGTGCCGTCGAATCGTTGTATGACAATGACTCGGAATTCAGCGAGTCGTAGTTGTAAGCTACGTGCAATAAGTAGTCACGGTCGGCACCTGCGCTCAGACCCGCTGGCAGGACCGTACATGATACACCTCTGTTCACTAAATTGAAAAGGGCTGGGAGTATTCATTAGTCAGTGTTCCTAGTGACATTCAAAAAAAATATTAGAGGGCGGTACAGTCATTTTCATATCGATGTAGCGAATCCAGATTGTTAGTAAAATTGAACCAGCAAAATATAAGTATATCGATGGTTTAAAATACAAATATCTGCGAAGGAAAAAAATATTAAATAACGAAAGGTAGTATGCGTATAAGTAACTCTAGAATCCTCGGCCCCGCCCCCTTGAAGGGTTCTGATAACCTCCTCCATTGTAGCCGCTTCCATAGCCACCACGTGCCTGTCCACCATTCTGGTTTCCATAACCAGCGTAGCTGCCGTTGTTGCCTTGTCCTCCTGAACCACCATAGCCACCTCGGCTTGCATTGCCACCATAGCCACCATAACCCCCATAACCGCTATTCGTCTGTCCACCATACCCTCCGTTGCCACCGTACCCGCCAGAGTAGCCTCCACGGCTATATGCTGGTTGATGAGCGGTTTGAGCATAGGGCGTAGAACCTCCATACCCGGAACTACCGCCACGAGGAGGGCCGCCACGGGGAGGACCGCCACGGGGAACGCCACCACGGTTTGGTGGCATTCCGCGCGAGGGAGGGGCGCCTCCTCGAGGGGGTGGGCCACCACGTGACTGGCCAGCATAATTGTTACCATAATTTTGGATTGGTGGCCTTCCATTGGAACCATAACCTCCGAATCCTTGATGGGGCTGGGTGTATGGTGGCCGAGATTGAGTGCTGTACGATGAGACATATGATGTCGCAGTGTGGGATTGGCCATGAGTGCTGCCATACCCATGACCGTTGTTGTAAGAGCCGTTCTGATAGCTACCTCGTCCGCGACCGCCACGATCCATGCCGCCCCCTCGACCATGTCCTCGGCCCCTCCGAGCTAGATCCTCGCCAGTAAGCTGTCTTGCGGGTTTTGTAACCCCCGGAAGGAACATCGATCGATGGGGAGAGAGTTGCTTTGGGAAGAAGTATAACGCGGAGAGAGACCGATCATTTTTTATATCTTGCAAGTTCATCGAAGTCAACGGGGAGTAATACGTCGATCCAGGCAAACAATCGGGGTTTGGCAAAACACTACCGCTAATGCCCTTGGACAGGTTGGTAGGTATGAGTTGAGACTGGGTAGTTGTAGTCAGTAACGAAATCGGTTCTAATCGAACTGACGACACACCTCTTTCTCCTTGCGCTTACCATATAGTCCTTCAAAGAATGGATACATTGGATGTTCGTCAGCAACAAACATGATGTTGTGACCCCAGTTGTTTCTTCGGACTTCATCTTCAGTGAGCTTAGGGTAGTGCTCGGCCATCGCATCTAATAGCCTTTTCTCGTCTATGAAAGGCAAGAGAGCAACACCTTGCCACACCATTTTCTTCCCATTCATGTCGATCTGGAAGGTCGACGGGTAGAAATCGTTAATTGGAGAGTCTTCATTTGTCATGAGATCGTGGAATGCTTCAGGTATATGCTTGCGACTGGCGATACTGGTAAGCTATGTAGTTGAATCATTACTCAGTATGAACGTACCTAGAAGGGGGGAAAACACCCATAAGTTGCTCGTACGGTTTGAATGGCTGTCCGAGAGTAAAGTCCAGTTGCATGTTTTCCAAACCTTCGAAGTCCGACGCGAAAGGCGCAAAGTGATATGGGTAATACCATTGCCATGAGGGGGTCTGCTACCGAGTCAGCAAAGAAAGGTAAATCGGCGGACGGAGCTCACCCCTTGATAGTAGTAATGCAGAACCCACGCAATACCTTCTACATAGTGCTTTGTTAGCCTTTGCATAGCAGAGTCAGCCAGGTTTGTGCAGAAATCGATAACAAATGCGCCCACTTTTTACGGAAATCATCATCATTTTCTGATATACCAAACTTTTGCTGATAGTATCGCTTCTTATACCCGGGTTCATACAATCTGAGGAAATGTTATTCACAGCATCGGATATTTTCACAGCCTTTTCATACCTCACGTTATCGGCCTGCTCAACTGAGCCATCTGCTCTGACTACCAGGGCGTAAGACGCATCTTCGTTATCTTCAGACGATTCCTCATCAATGCCAGCTACTTCATCGGTGTCCTCTCCTTCGATATTTTCAAGCTTCCGCTTGATGCCAGCGACAGGTGTTACAGGCTCATCAGCTAGAAGAGTTACGGGATTATTGGGCTCGACATCCATATCACCAGATCCATCATCAACGAATTCAAGTGCTGATGGTGCATTCCCAAGACCTGGAATGTCTCCATCATCCATAAGCTCAGCGTCTTCTTTGGGTGGAGGGGTAGGAACAACCGTCTCAGGTTTAGGAGCAGAAGCACTCTGTTTCACAGGAACGAGTCCAGATAGTTCAGCCTTGAGCACCTCAGCAGCACTCATGTTCGCCATCCGGATAGCAGCTCGATTGGCAACTACATCACGATTCGAACCAGCCAGTGCTTGTACTGCAACTGGAGCGACTTCAAGAGACTGAGCATTACGCGGCGCTCCGAGACCAATAGAGTCGGCCTTTGCAGCAAAAGAATTATCTGCACGTTGGGGAAGAGATGATAGTGATGTAGTGGACGCAGTCAGACCAAGTTTCGCAGACGGGGCGGCGAACTGAATATCGCCCGCGTTCTCTCCAGACCCAGCCTTTTCAATCCTACGACGCTTCGCATCCTGATCTTGGCGTTGCTCAGCTGAGATATAGTTAAGTCTCTAGGGCGTTGACCGATCACATTATAAATACTCACTCTCTTGTCGTTTACGGAAGATCTCATCTTCTCGTCGCGCCAGTCCCTCTAATATGATCTGCGCACGACTAAGCACTAGTTGACCATGATTCGTCAGATATCCACCCATTCTGGGCAACTCCATTTTCCAGATCCTCAAGAGAGTATCAATCGCTCCTTCGCGAATCTCAAGTGATGGCAAATGCGGCAAGAAATCGTTGCCGACAAAGAATATGAGCAACACCCAGTCATCAATAGCCTGTTCCAAATCGAAAGGAAAAGGCGCATTGTTCACATTCAACTCGGATTCCAGATACTCGCGCAGAATGGCGACATCGAGGAAAATGAACGGTTTTTTTTCCGGTGGAGGAGGCTTTTTAATCTCTGATTTCACTGCTGTACATTGAGCGGCATAGTGACCTTCTTGTCCACATATTCGGCACCCGGAACCTTTGTCCTGCGCAAACACATCTTCCCGAAGTACTCGGAAATATGGTTCATGGGTTGCAAGGGCGAGCATAATGAGATCAGCATCCTGAATATGCAGTCAATAACGGAGAGCACGATAGAGCTATAAATCAACCCACCAAACCATAAATTACATGTCGAGTATTAGGGTCATGACCGGGATTTGTGCGCTGTCTGCGTATGAAGTCCATAATCTTATGCTCTCCTTCTCCAGGCACACTTGCATCTGAGATGATGACTTGGAGCTATGCAAGAAATGAATCAGAAGAATTTAAAAGAAATGCTCCCTGCGTACATCTTTCCACCCCGGATCAGTGTTCATCTTCTCCACGACCCAGTACCGTAACGACGCTGCTAAAAGGTCCATGAACGGTGTACCGGGTGTGATAGCGTTAGAGTCCCAAGACTCCTTGTTTTTCTCGTCGTCGGTGATAATCTTACCCATAGCTGCAATGATGAAATAAGTCAGAAACATAGCGTAGATTTACTCTGAAACAACGTACCTTCCCACTCAGCAACAGCAAGTCTACGAGCTTCCGCCTTGTCTTTTGCTTCTTGAGCGGCCCTGAACCGTCTACCCCGCTGTTGATTCATCTTGGCACGAGGCGCAACGCCGTCTAATTGCATTCTGCTAAGGTCATGGTATAAGGCAGCATAAATGTAGAGCGCACCAATAGCCATGAAAAGAAGCTTTCGCGGCCGTACCATGTTCACCACTCTGTCAGTGTATTTGAAGACTTCAAGCATCATTTCCTCCTCCGTTTCTGGAGCCGGCTGCGGAAGACGAGTTAGTGAGTGAACCAAGTTGGTAGAGCAATATATGCATACTTTGCCTTCGGGGTGAGTACAAGGATGAACCTGTGTGCATACGGGATGGTCAGCCATGAAAAATGTATTCACTTCCATCACCCACGATACCGTTCATATCCAAGTATAAGCTGTCGAATTCCGCACCATTGGGGTTAGGTTGTGTGATGTCAACGGGAAGTTTGATAGGATCTCCAGCTGCGTCGAGTACTTCCTCCTCCTCCGCTTCAATGACAGATGTTACTACTAGTTATTAGCCAAGAAAACACAAGTGAAGTACCGGTTACTCACCAATTTTCGGATACTTCTTGCTCAACCAACGGAACAGTGCGGGAACACCCTATAAACATGGTTAATGGAAGCCCAATTCACCAGTTTTTCAGGCCATACCATTGTGCAGTAATTCCGATATAGACGAAGATAATAATGTGATCGTCTACGAGCAAGAACTGTAACGTCGGCGCCGACTGACAACGACAAAGCAAAATAATGGCCGTGAGAATTTAAGCTTATGTAATTAAAATTCCCACGTTCCTCAGACTATGACTCGGATGATTCGAAACGATCAAGCAAAGTTGAATGTAATGTCTACTGCTCTTCTGATCATCAACCCTTGGACTTTGTCAAATATTCTGCTAAAACGATGAGCGCAATGGCAACAATTACAATGACCACTCTTCCTTCTAAGTCTACAATCAAGCTCGCTCCCGCTCAATCTCACGCCGAAGCATCATCATCCCAGGTCCAGAATCAGCCCCCCAAGTCTCAAAAGCAGACGACAAAAGCGGAGAGACGCGAGCAACAAGAGCGTCAGAGAGCTGCAAAGGCTGCTACTAAAGCAGCAGGTCCCCAACCCGGCGGATCTAATCAGAATTCTGCTCAGGCGAAGAAAGGTGCAGCACCTGCTGCAAGTACTAGTGCTTCAGTCAAGAGGGGTGGAAAGGGACCCGACGGAAAACCGACAAAGGAGATGAAAGAAGTCACATCTGATGACGCTCGTGGTTTGCGGATATTTTCCCATTTTGGACTCCCAAAACTACCTGGCCCTAGCAAGGGAGATATTCATCCCGCTATCATCCGCCTCGGATTGCAATTTTCAGAATTCAAGATCGCAGGAGCAAATGCGCGTTGCATTGCGACCTTGACTGCATTTAAAACTGTACATTGCAATCGTCCAAGTCTACCCAACACTGCTGACGTTTGTTAAGGTGATACAAGACTATGTCACTCCTCCTAACAATACCCTCTCGAGGCATCTTTTGACATATCTTTCGCCTCAAATTACTCATCTTGTTTCGGCTCGCCCCATGTCTGTCACTATGGGTAATGCCATCCGGGAGCTCAAATTAGAGATCAGTGGATCGGATATTGACCTTCCGGAGCAGGATGTTGGTATCAATTATTTGTTATTATCACACGTGGCACTCATTCACTCTTCAAGGCGAAAAATCTTCTTTGTCAAAAGATAGATGATTACATCAGCGAACGAATTACCATAGCCGATCAAGTTATCCAAGAGACTGCAGGAACCAAGATTAAAGAAGGAGATGTCATTCTGACGTATGCTAGGTACAGGCTTCACACCTCTCCCGTCATCATTAGCTGATACATAGTTGTTTTCCCAGGTCTTCGGTTGTGGAACAAGTTCTTGTCGGTGCATGGGACGATGGGAAACAATTTTCGGTTGTCGTCGTCGATTCCCGGCCAATGCTAGAGGGTGAGAGACCTTGTCATTATAGTCCCATTTGTAATCTCATACTGTGGCTTACGGAATAGGCAAGAAGCTTCTCTCCGTACTTTCTGCTATGGGCATTCCCTGCACCTATCTCCTCCTGCCGTCGATTGGATCTGTCATCACAGAGGTGTCGACCGTCTTAGTAGGCGCTCACTCCCTACATTCGAACGGCGCCGTATTTTCCCGTGCAGGCACAGCCCTTGTAGCTATGATGGCAAAACAACACAGTGTTCCTGTTGTCGTTTGCTGCGAGACATACAAGTTCGCAGAAACAATCCAGCTAGATAGTTTTACCAAGAACGAGCTCGGTACGTTGTTCCGTAGTCGTTATCTTTTCAATCTAATATCATGAACCTGTAGCACCGGTTGGCGATATATTTTCGTCCTTCCCCCTCACTCGGTCCAAAGATACGCTCATCCTCAACAAACAGCCCAATCTAGAGATCCTCAATCCTCTTTACGACCTGACACCTCCTTCGAGTATTACAGCAGTCGTGACAGAAGTCGGAGTTATTCCGCCGAGCTCTATCAGCTCGATTCCACTCGCGCTCGGCCGCACTACACTGTAACATACCGCACATAACATTGTTTGTTTGATCACGAATAGGAATTTACAATCATACGATTTAATTGTATAGGCGGCAGGGTGCATTAGTCTATTTATGTTCTTCGCTCTTGTAGTGTTGGCCAATACCAGTCAGTCCATTTGTCAAATAACAATATGTGTCTGTTCCTCTATTAATCACTGCTTGCCCAATTGTGCATGCTTCGAAGTTCGACGTCAGCATGGTCAAGGAACTCTCCTGATCATGGGTCCCACTTCGGAATTAGCTGTGCGATTCCAGGAGACTGGGTTCGGCGTTCGAAGGTAAATAAGAGAAGGCGTGAAACTCGAGGGATGATGAACAGCATAAACAGTAGAGTTTCTCGGATGATCACGGAGTCTTAGCTCTGTTAATAGCAATAAACTAGTGCTTTGAAGACAACGTATCGATGGATAGGTTAAGCAGTGGATAAGAGAATTGGGTACCCATTACGATTACGATTCTGGCTTCTCTTTAGCGTCCTGACTCTCAATTAGTCTCTTCTCTATCCACTCGAATGCCTTGTCCGTTGCCGTCTCAACGGGGTGATCAAATATGTATGGCAAGAAAGGAACGATAGCAAGTCCACTAATGGTTGGACCCCATGTCTTCAATCTTTTATTTTGCACGTTCGTAAATGCTTTCTTTGCTTGGTTGACGGCGGTATGAATAGTGAATGCAGGCAGTGCCCTGCATGCGATGGGAATATCCAATAAAAATGATCACGATGAAAGGTGTAATAGTAAGGAACGTGCACGTACATTGATGCTATAGATTGAAAAACCGCACGTTTGACGGCTACCATGCCTACTCTTGTCGGCTCAGAGAAATGAGCGGCTTCTATTGGGCTGGGCCCGCGTCTATGAGTCTTATACGCTTCGTAGCTCACGTCGCTGGCACAGTGATGTCACAAGTTGGCACAGAGATTGATGAAGCGGCACGCACCCGGCGAGATACAGCCACGAAACACCGTAGCATGCAGTAACTACGGCGGGAGGTACTACGGGTCGAAATGCCTCTCCGACATCACTGGTCTATCATCAGTCTTCACCACGAACAAAAGTAAGTCGAATAACACGAGGAAACATACATATGCAATGTAACGACTACTGGCACGCACTGCAGTTCTGAGACGAGCAGCATATGCCATGTACCGCAGATCGGAGTCTGTGCTGTCTACATTTTTGTCAGCTAGAGAAGATATTTCATCCTGTGCTTTCTCTGTCATTCGCGACATGGTTGTAGTACCAGGACTACCCAGTAGGAGTGGGAGACAAGTAATTACATAATGTGAAATCGAGGGGTCATTTTTATTGTTTGACCCCGTGTCAACGAAAGCAACTGTCCGACAGTCTCGACACTCGCCGCCGACTCTAACAATTATGTCCTTAACAGCCCTTGCAGCGCTGGACTCTCAGATGGACAACATCAACGTCCTCCGTAATTCTCTCCCGCCAGATGACTCTACAGCAAAGATCAGCGCATATTATTCTCTTGTCTTCCCAAACATCACTTTCTATCTTCAGACCCTGACGGTAACTATTGGGCGACGTTGCATACCCAATGCATCTACATCTACTGGTGACAACAGTCCTGTTGATGTTGATTTGGGACCTCTCAAGAGTGTATCCAGACTCCATGCCAAGATCGAGTACGAGGAGGACGATGAGCGCTTTGTTCTTGCCGTCGTAGGCAGAAACGGCGCTTGGGTGGACGGTGTTTGGTCTGGCAGTGGTAGCAGAGTTCCTTTGGGGGAAAGGTCGGTATTTGGTTTCTTATGGGCTAGAGTGTGTCTAACTATGAATTAGGTCTCAAATACAGATAGCTTCTAGGACTTTCCATTTCGTACTCCCTCCCCCACCAGCACCGGAGGACTCGCCATCCCCGAGTTCAAATTCATCAGTGCAGCGTGCACGTTCACCCTCTGTCGATATTACGTCTATATCACCACCTTCTTCTCTTCCTTCGAATTCACCGCCCCCCGTCTCCGTGCCAGTGCCGCCACCAAAATCGCCAGACCCGCAGCTCCCAAATACGAACAGTATATCCAGGGTAAAGACTGCGCCAAAAAAGCGCAAGAAATCAGACCTGCCCATACCAAAGCCAGAGGTCATGCCCCCCAAGCCTCAATTCACGTATGCTCAACTCTGTTATCGAGCTATCAAAGCAATGGGCGGCAAGGCAACGCTGCAGGATATATGTTCGTGGATGATGGAGAATTATGACTGGTATCGGTATAATGAGGGTGCGGGGTGGGAGGTGAGGCATCTTATCTCTGATATTGCACCCGACAGTTCAATGGCTCACCGACTTTTCAGAACTCTGTTCGACATAATTTATCATCCGGCCGTGCATTCAAGAAGATGGAGAGGAGTTCCGGAGAGCGAGGGAAGGGGTTTTATTGGTCCATGGACGAACAATATGAACATACCTTCGAGGAGCAAGAAGCCAGGTCACAAGCTGCATCGTCAAGCATGGGTGGTAAAGACGGAAAGGGCAGGAAGAAGGCAGTGCCTCTAGAACCTGCACTCAAGCGCAGTGTCAAGGGCGACATCAAAGGCGTTACCCTTCCGCCACCGCTGACATCAGCGCCGCTGTCGTTCAAGTCTTCTAACTCCTCTATACCGCACACAAACCCGTCGACAACAGCCCCGCTTGCAAGCCCTTTCACAACTACACCCATTATTAAGCCAGAGCTCGCGGCACCCAAGCTCACTTCAACAGTGCACCCAGTACCGGGAGCCACATCTCCGCATGTGGCTCCTGCACTAGCATCGACTCCTTCATCAGAATCTTCCGCATGTGTAGCATCTAGCGCTGCATCTGCACCCTTCTCAGCATTACCGGCATCTGTTTGCCTACCCATCATTGTCGGACCTGTTCCACCTTCGCATCCTTCATCCTCGAACCCTGAGCAGGCACAGCCCATCATTCTTCATAACAATACCCTTATATTATCTCCCACGATCTTTTCACATTTGTCTCCAGAGCAGCTCAGAGAGCTCGAGGCGCTTGGCGCTCAGAAAGCTCTAGAGATCTTACAAGGTCATATCGTACGATATCTCAAGGAGAAGATGACACGTGGACGCGGGCGGACCAAACGCGCAAGAGGTGGTCGCGGGGGTGGATCTCGTGATAACAAAGCCCCGCCGGCAGGTGGACCATTTACCACTACGCCGCTCCCATCACGGACGCCTCAACTAGTTACGATGCCGGGTTTCGAGAGTGCCCAGACCCAAGCACCAGCTGCCCATCCACCAACCGTTGAGAGCGTTGCTGTCAGTGTCGCAGAGAAGCCTCCTGTGCCTGTGCCAATAACTGCACCTTCCCCTCGTAGCGAATCTCCTATCATTGTTGTGGACGACGATGACTCGGCCGATGAGGGTCCCGCGACGAAGAAGCGGCGAATAGACGTAGTTTGTTAGCATCAACCATTAATTACCCACTCTGATCACTACCCATTGCATACGTGACTTTACGCCTTTGTTTCTACGCTTCTTCATGACTTACTTTTACCAGCCCACTATAGTTCATGCGATAATTTGACTCAACAGCAACATACGATACTCATGGAAGCATGATTATGATTCATAGGACTATAGATCAGAATTTACACAGATCTCGTTGGGCGTGAGCATTCATGGGACAGCTAGCTAATGAGGAATCAATCGGAAGGAACATGTTAGGAGTTACCATGATTCCACTAAAGTAAAACAAAGCAGCGAACGTTCAACGTTTCAGAAAATAACCACAACAAAAAAGCAAGGGAACGTCAACGTTCGCAAAGCAACAAAACGATAAACAAAGCAAAGATAGTGTTCGGAATGAGACAACGAAACAACCAACACACGCCAAAAACGGACAAACCGTATACCCCTAATCGGAGCGCTGGCACCTGCGAAATTTTTGGAACTCGTTCCACGTCCACGCCATGATTCCGCAGCATCCCACGAGTTACCTTTCTTCAACCTGTTCTCTCTCCTCTCTCCTTCACCTACGTGTCTGTGGGTATCTCTCACCGCGGAACCTCTGGGCAAAGTTGTCGAGGATACGCATTGCGAGCTTGTGAGCTTCCGTTCCGTCCACCAAATGTTCGGTCACCACAGCAATTAGGAACCTTTCAAGACGAGTGTCCTCGACTTCCGCACGAGTAGCCCAGTTCTTATCCTCATCGATGTCTCTCAACAACTTCAGAATCTCGCCTTTGGACATGATCTTCTGTTTTCGAAAGATGTGTGGGTTAGCGTTCATTACTACGGTTGAAATGCAACTGAGAAACACGTACTACGTCATCGTCGAACAGGGAATCCAAATGCGCGCGGGGAATTCCCTTCAACTTTTCCGCCCACATACGCACTTTTCGGGAGATCGCACTCGCATACAACCGTGCTCGCTGAGGATCACCGGTTTCGACCTCCATGTCCTCCACCCTGATCCTGCTGCTCGATGCTACAGCACTGCCACCCAAGGCCGGCCTTCTATGGGTGCGTACTACAACTGAAACCCCACTCCCCCGAGCCGAATGTCTTGGTGCTTGAGTATCATTAAGAGAGGTTGAAGATTCTGCACGGTTGTTGTACACATCCGCTATGGATCTTGGACCGTCTGGAATGACGTCATCGGCAACTTCGACACTGCTAGACGACAATCTGTCCGAAGACGACGTTGGTTCGATCGACGAGCATGGACCGGGCGAAATATGATCGACATCACTCGTCGCTGAATCTGAGTCGAGAGGGGGTCGTGGTGCTTCTTTTCGCTTTGAGCGCTTTGTAGGACCGCCGTCCGAGGCATCGCTGGATTCCGAGTCGAGGCGGCGCTTGGCTGTGTTAACTTTGATCGGCGTTGACAGGATCTGAGTCTGAATGCAGTGATGCTTCGAGTCAGTGCTGTTTTAAATTTTTGAGAGTAACATTCAATACTTACATTGGTTTGCCTCTGTGTACTCTTTTCAATTTTAGGTTGCTTTTGCAACAGACTGTTCTCCTCATCACTGCCATGGGTGAGGTCAATGACATCTCCCATGACAGTGGAAGTTGGTGGGGGATTGCCATTAACATTAGTAGACTCCACAGTGCCATTTGGTGGGTTGAGTACTGCCTCAGATACTACCACTGGTATTAAGCTCTGAGGTTCTGATATGTGAGGTTTAGAATTAGACATCACTGAAGGCATGCTCAGGTTACCTGTGGTAGCAAGGCTCCCATCAATGACAGTAGAATTGAGTTCCCTAGCTTGAGCTGCTTGCAATCGGCGCAAAAATATAAAGCGTAAATTTGGATCCCTGGGTATACTGATACCTTCAGGAATTGCTTGAGACATGCCAGTAAGCTGAGGGCGCAATGGTAGGAAAGTTTGAGCCAATGACCTATAAGCAGATGGGGTAGTGCTTACACTAGAGACAGTAGATGTTAAATTCAGGTTCTCCATACCACTTGTAATAATTCTACTACCACGCTGGGAAGAATGGTTCAAAATAGCAGATGAAGCAACAGTAGGCAATGTAGGATTCACTCCCTGAGGTCCCCTTGAAGGAACACCTCTGGTATACACTAGTGGATGTGACCATTGCACATGATGTCTAGCAGAACGATTGTTCTGTAATTTGGCATCAGAGACAACAGAAGGCAAAGCTTCAGCAACAGCAGGTGAAGATTCTCCAGCACTACTGTTGCAAGAAGGATGTGCCATCACTAGTGAGAGTTTAGAAATGGTAGTGGTACTTGGTTGAGGGACAATACAATAAAATATGGACCCATGTCCCAATTTATAGTGTTGTTATTTGAACTTTATTAGTAATCTGACTCATTCAGGTTCTCAACCTTCCAGAAAGTTCTTTATTCTCACGCCAAGTAAATTATGAGTCATGTGACCATTGTTGTGGCAATGGCAGTGACTGATGGAGAGGCTTATTTTGTGATAATGTTTCTCCCTCTTTGTCTTGAATGTATCAGGTAGGTTCACAGTAGCATACTTCCAAAGCACACTTCATTACTGAGTATTGAATATTTCCCACTACTCATCGTTGCAGATATTCAAAACAAAACAAAATCAACCATTCCAGGTTGAAGTCCACAACATACTTGGTGTACGAACTAAGGACAACACATCTATGGCAAAGTGTATGCATGCCTGTTGCAAGCTGCGGATCAGTACCCCATTACTTGTCACTGCAAGCACAACTCGAACTCGAGGGGCTTTGCACGTAAATATTCACTCAGGGAAGCCAAGTCGTAGTCAGGCGTGTTCCAAACATGTACCATTCTTATTCGAACTCCCACATATCGGATCTGCGCCGTTCCTCTCCAAACATCGGTCCGCAGTCCCCTAAGAATATGTCAAACTTGAACCGGCGAGAATTAGATACAATGTTACAGCTCACACATGCACGGTATTCAACACACCAACTTTATAGTAAGTGATCATAAGCTATTCACATCTATGAGCGAAATACAAAAATTCTCGCGTTCACAACGATAATTAAACCGAAGACCACGGACGTCTGTATCGAACTATCCTGGTGGAGAAGACGCTGCGGAAGTTATCTGCATGGAACCACCAGATTTGCTGGCTCAACTCTCAGGCCCGTGAGGATGAATGGGTGGTAAAAGGACGTTGATCGCTCCTCAAATCGGATGATTCGATGAATTCATTCGAACTCACTGAAGGAACACTGATAGGAATCAATGCCAGTGGTCAAACTCGGAAGTTGGTGCCGATCCACGGTTGGGTTTGGCTAAAAACAGGCCATTCTTCTGTTTAATTTGCAAAATGTTGAGTTTATTGAATCATGGCATCGACTCATTTGTCATCGGTCCCCACGGGGGAATTGACATCCAGGCGCCAGCAGTTCGGTATCAGCCGTATATCCATTGAGGTGAATACACGTACTAACCATTGAAGAGAGCAGAAACATGTGTGGGCAACGATGGGAAAACGGAGCCACGTTCCAGGCCGAGGTTCGAGAAAGTGCGGCTAAATGTACATGGGCGCAGTATATATGCTTGCAAGCAGTGCAAGACCGTGCATGCTCTCATTCGCCCTTGGTGGAAACTAAGGTGGGACGACTGCGGCGAAGACGAAACTTACTCGGTTTGATCCAGACCCAACCATTTCATTTGCCGAAGATCAGGTGGCCCTGTGGATTTTGTCAAAGTACGTTTGCAAGCGAACGTGCGTCGATAAGACCCGTGGCACCGCGTGCGGGTAGAAAAGTCCCTTCTGTCATTTGGATCCAAGTTCTTTCGTTCCTACAAGGTAAGATATGTTTGTCGCTCGATGAATTCCCCGCATTCTGTGCTGAAATAACTTGCAAGGATTGTAACAGGTGCTCCGCTTGGAGGTGTTTGGACTTTTGTGCTTAGTCATCATTCTACAAGTCGACAAAGCACGTGTCTCGTCCATATCGTCATTCATCTTCATCATTCTTCAAAAACTCGGCTCGGACTCGGATAACCCGTGCAGGTCACCCACAACTTACAAACGAATCTTTGTCCCACAGTATAAGGATAAATATCTATAAGTACTTGTCGACAAGTGCTTGTTTTCATTCCAAAAGGTCAAAGCTAATCGCTAGTCGGGCACAATCAGTTACAATCGCGGCTTAGAACGAAAGCCACTGAATATGTCATTCGGCGCGTCAGATGAGAGTCTTCCACATATCCCTCTACGTCCTTTCCGGAACCAAGTCGGTGGTCACAGCGCGATCTATAGATTTACCAAGCGTGCTGTGTGCAAGGTATGCCTGGTGATGTCCTGTCGGGATCCGTTTCTTATGACATCTTTATATAGCCTTTGGTTTCGAGAGAAAACCAGTTTTATGAAGCCGTTGAACGAGAAGCACCCCCATTACTTGGATTCATTCCACGTTATCTTGGCGTGATGCTTGTCACTTACCGACGCGTATCCAAAGGCTCGTTACCAGCCACCAACTCGAATGTACCTGACACGCGTACTCTCCATCCCCATTCCGCCTACCCGTCACGTCCTGACTTTCATACATCTAATTCCTACCCTTCTCGTCACACTCAGGGGTCGACATCGTACCCTACCCAGCTTCTGGAAGACGATGATGTCTCTAGCCACGAAACATCCGATGAAATGCCTGAAGTTGTGCTTGATCGTAATCGCCACATCATCCCTGAATGGGTTCTTCATCTTGACAGGCCAAAACACGACCGTCCCATCTCGTTCTCTTACCCGCCGCCATACCATAAATTTCCTGATGCTCCCAGACATATCACGTCCATGCGTGGTGTTATTGCGTCAACACCTGATCTTATGCAACCAGAACCTTCATTAGTACAGTGCAGCCCTCTCTTGCGTCAGGCTACCATACCTCTTGAGGAGGGGGAGCCGCCTCCCCCTTCCAACTCTCCAGAATGCTCTTCAGGCCTCCTTCCGACCTCACCATTTGTGGACCCCCATTCAACTCATCGTACGTTAGTACCAGAGGGAATTCGTTCGCAATCCTTACGTCATTTCCATTCAGAGTCTGGGATCGGGCAGCAACAAGAAACCCCAAGTTGGTTTGGGGGAACAGGGTTAACGATGGTCAACACAAAACTCAAGGATCACGTCTTTAATACCATTCTCCGCAGGTTCCAGCGTCGCAATCGCGCCAAGTGGTCCACGAAGACCGAGGATGAGGGTGAGATGGCTGATCATGAGGGTCGTCCGATTGCCCGTGCCCGACGCACTCGCTCACATCGTCGGAGGCATCCTGTGGGACAAGCGGAGGGGTTGAAAGGAGAGGATGGAAGTCTTCGGTTTCCCTCCGTTCTTCCGCGTATCCAGAGTGAGTCTGCTATGGATTCGATGTATTCACAAGAAAGTACCAGCGACAGGGATTCCGTTACGCTCGAAGATCAGAGCCAACTCGACCTCCCTCCCTCTCTCACAAGGCATCGGAGTCGGTCACGATCTCTCGAAATTTCTAGCCCTGTAACACCTGCTTCCAGCAAACCTCCATCCACATTCAATTTCGATGACTCGATCACGCGTCAAAATCATTTCATTTGCATGGAAGATTTGACCGGTCGGTTGAAGCGCTCGTGCGTTCTTGACCTCAAGATGGGGACACGACAGTATGGCATGGACGCAACGCTCGCCAAAAAGAAGAGTCAACGGAAGAAGTGTGACCGCACGACGAGCAGACCCCTAGGCGTCCGAGTCTGTGGTATGCAGGTCAGTATATATATATATAGATGGGTGAGAAATTTAGAATTGACTAAACTGGTTTACATTGAAGGTGTGGAACAATGTCACGCAAGCATATGTAACTCAAGACAAGTACAGAGGCCGAGATGTAAAAGCTGAAGAGTTTGAGTCGGTGCTGGCGTCTTTCCTGCGAGATGGGGAACGTCTCCTCGTCTGGCAGATTCCTATTCTTCTCCAAAAGCTCTATGCTCTAGCTCGGATCATCAATCGTCTGAAAGGTTTCAGGTTTTACGGCTGCAGTCTCCTCCTTATATATGACGGAGATCGTGAGGCGCAAGAAGCGTTCCGAACGTGCGCTCTTGAGCACCCTTCATCCCGTAGTATGCGTGGAGAGTCGTTGGAACGGTCCAGTACGCGGTCCAGTGCCAGTGACGAGCGGCCCTTACTGCGCCGTACTCACAGCGAAGACCTGCTGGTCGGTCCCGTCGGCAAGCGTTCCAGCGGGAAGCGAAAGCGCGGCGAAGTTAACGTGCGCATCGTCGATTTCGCGCATACAACTACCGGGCGCGATTGGCTTCCGTATCCTCCCCCTGCAGATCGCGATATCATACATCAGGTGTCAAGCTCTAAAGGTTACCAAGCTGAAGTGGATGTGGAAACGGGGCTAATATATGCTCGGTTCCCCCCTCACTTTCCCGAAGAGCCTGATCGCGGGTTCCTGTTCGGTTTGAAGAGCCTTACAGAGGCCCTTGAGAACATCTGGAACGAAGAACGTATTTGCAGGATCAAAGCTTCGCGGGATGATCCGTCTGCTGACACCCACCAGCTTCCTCCTCTATCCGCTGATGGCAAAGAGATCTTTGATGAAATCTTCACCCGTTTAGACGATGAAGATCCCGGCATGCTCTCCACCTGATACTATCTTATCTCTCCTATCCCCAGTGACACCTTTTCTCTTTCGCCGATTGCGGTATCTATCGAGTTGTATGCGGGGTTTTCTGCCTATATTCCACTACGCCTGGGTGTCCGTATCTCTATTCGACTGTCTTCTGTCTGTTTTTGTCTGTCTTCCATCATCATCATCATCATCATCATCATCATCGGTAGACCAATGCTCATTTGCACTTTACAATTTAGCGTCGTATTCTAGCACTGTACCAGACTCCTCACCCTCATTTGCATTTATGTAGTGCCGTGTTCCGAGGTAAATACTCGCATACTCAACGTATTCAAACACGCAGATATTGAACCTATGTTGTCGTGTTTGCCAATAGACTCTTGTAATTGCCTTAGCTTCTTGACCATATAAGATTGGGCAGCTCAGTTCGCCCGTATATTGTTGGTGGATAAATAGAACTATATGAATGGAACCAGCTCAGGGTGATGCAGTCCTCGATTTAGTGCGCTCCCGGAAGTCGAGTGCAAGGAGAAAACGAGATGTTTAATTTCAATGGCAGTTCGCATCAGGTTACCAGAGTGCCATCTGGATGGCGAGCAAATGCAAGATACGGCAGCGCTGACCAGCACATCAATAACACCGAATTGTCGATAAAAATCACCCGAGGTGACATAGTTCTCCAAATTCTAGAACACATCGACAACTGAATTCCGGAAAGAAGTCTAATTGAGGAATATAATCATCATGCAAGTAGGATGCTGGCCAACTGGGACGAAACTATGCATCCGATCCCTCCTGGATATATCTCGAACGAATATCTTTCCATTGTTTCTAAATCATGCAGATGTGAATAAAGATAGCAGGGTCAGTCATCGGGCAGCACTAGATGTGCCGACTACTCACTCCCTGGTTCCAACGGTCCCAGAAACTAGTCACAGCGACATCAAAGCCTACGTTGAACGCAAAGGCTCCAGCGAAAATGGAGGATACGAAAACGCCTAGATTAAGTCAATCGAACTGCTCATGACCATGAGCACCGCAGAGCATCGGTCACGTACTGTTACGCTTCACGAAGGTGTTGTAGAACGCGTTGGCGAGCTAAAAAAAGAGTCACGGTTAGTGCTGTATCCTTGACACTCAACTATTTGTCTTACAGCCATGGTTTTTTGTGAGCAGCAAGTTTGGGTGGAGAGGGTTCCGGACCCGGTGCAATCCGAAAATGCGACAGACTTTGCTTTCTCACGGTTCTCAGCCGCGTCTGAGGCTTAATTTCTGCGTTTGCTCGACTCGAGTCTCAAGTATTAGACATGGTTTCACTCTCTCAACTGCGACCATCGGTGCTCAACGTTGCACGACAATCTCTACATCGTGCTCGCCTGCACGAAAATGCAGTTTTCTCAAGACCTGCCTCCTTCGGGACCAGGCTCGTCGATGACATGTGGGGAGGTGAAGACTCGGCTGCTCCTCCACTAGACAAGCCTCCAATGGGCCCAAATACATACTACAACTATAATCCCATAACTACAACAATAAGGGATCCAAAGAAGGACATCGTAGAGCATCCAGAGCCTTACCACCTCCACATATACACTACACAGAACAATTGCCGCATTGTCTTCACCTATCCGTCCGGCAGGCTTGTCAAGAATGGATGGTGGACAAGTGGTTCGTGTGGTTTCAAGGGAGCGAATAAAAGCAGCTATGAAGCAGGGTATCAATGTGCTGTGCGCGCTTTCAAGCGCATCGAGGAGGAAATAGCCCGTCCGAACTTTAAGGATAGTGGTGTGTCGTCTGTCAAGCTTGCGCTGAAGTTTAAAGGGTTTGGGTGGGGCAGGGAAGCGGTACAGAAGGCATTCTTGACGTCTGAGGGGGATAATATCCGGTCGTCGGTGGTATCAGTCGAAGACAGGACGCCTATAAAGATTGGAGGGACCAGGGCAAAGAAAGCAAGACGACTGTAGTATTGTACGCTGTTTCCGGTTCGTATTTGTGATATATTCGCCAAATTAATTATAATCATCCGCAGCATGCACTTCCAAGCAGGGTTTTTCCACAACCCACTGGTCTTTCTTCAGGGTCTCTACGGTATTTAGCCAGTGACAATATCATTGATTCTTGCTCTGCAGTGCAACGCCTATCAGCACCCACTGGCAAGACTTCTATGTGTTACAATCATAGTACATTCATTTACTGTGTAACGCTCTAAATACCTTGTGCTTCGCTAGTCATGGTCATAGCACAATCAAGTCTGGTGACTTGATCGGGCCTAGACGGTAAAAAAAAGGGTCCGTCTTGTACTTCTCGTACCCTGGCCTTGCCATTGACTTGAGGGCGACCTTCTTGTCAAATTCTATGTCCTCTATCAGTGCTTCTGTGTAGAAACTCGTCAGTATGGGTGAAAGCCGTGATCCAGGGATAACCGCACCTCGTGAAGTGTAATGCAATTCCGGACGGATATATCCTAAAACCAAAGCCTTCATATCATACCCATAAAAATCGGTCTTAAACTCGTGCATTATGTGAATTTCCTACGCGTCATAATTCAGGATAGTTCAAAGATGATAGAAGAAGACCTACCGCAGTCATGCGCTCGTTATTGTAAAAAGGATTCCACCCAAAGCTCATGACCATGGGCAAGACGCATACGTCTTGGTCAGATAAAGATGACGATATTCTATCAGGTGGGGTAACCTGAGCATAACCGTAATAGACTCCTGTCTTTGCAGCATCGATCATGGGAGGGAGGGAATCGTCAGGAAGATTCGCTATAGTTCACACTCTTCGGTTCAGCTCGATCAAGATTCAGTTTCAAAACATACCGGTTGGACATCCGAGATCTTTGCCCCCTCTGCCAAATCCATGCTGCACAGAACCAGACAATTTAATTGGAAACGGGGCGTCTGGAACATCAGGCCCAACAATATCTGGCCTACTCGTGCGGAAAGATTTGTCTGGGACTCCATCAGCCTCCACGGAATCCTTTCTGGAGTCTGGTGCGCTCGGAGAAGCTATAATCTCTCTGGCTGCATCGCCCATTTTGAAAAAATCAAACAGGAAACTTAGTAGGGCAGACATGTGAAAGAGAGATTGCACAAGCGCGGTGCTTAGCTACCGGTGCCGTACGGCATGTAAGACAAAGATCGTGATGCGGCAAGTAGCACTGGAATAGCTACTACAGCGTGAGTATGACCAAATATTCCGGCTTTCCAACACGCTACCATGTCAAATTTCGTCCCATATCAGCAAAGCTACGGAACCTATCAACAGCCTTATCCTATCGTATATGCAACTAGTTCAGGACCGCCCCAGCTGCTTCAGCCAGCGGTAGCGCATTATCCCCATCGATTCCCGCCGCCGCCGCTGCCACCAGTAGCAGCTTCGACTTATCAATTTCATGTCCAGCCCTCACGCCAACGAAACGTGGCAGTCGCTGAGATCATACCTGATATCTCTCCAGAAATAGCTTCCAAAGAAGTACAACGGCTCATCCTTGCCCAGTTGCAGACCTCGGAATATGATTCAATCGAACCTCCCGCGTTGAAGAGACTAGAAAAAGAAGTCGTAGCCTGTACGCGGCCCTTCATTCTGTTAGTTATTGGGCTAACATATCAGAGAGCAGTCATTCAGAATCTGTATGAACGCGCCCACCAGTACGCTAACCTTGCCAATCGCGCTATACCGATAGCAAAGGATTTGCTAGTGGCATGCGAAGAGCGAAATTTGAAAACAAAGGATCTACGCACAGTCGCTGCAGAGTTTACAAAAGTTTCTGGTATGCAGCATCGAACTATGCTAACTTGAATGTTTGACTGTGGATTAAGCCGAACCAGCCGAACCGATTTTTGAAATGCCACCTTCACGACCGCAGTCGCCTGAACTCCTTCCTTCAGATGACGAGAATATGCCACCTGTTGTGCCAGGA
This sequence comes from Suillus decipiens, assembly GCA_016695475.1. Classification (NCBI taxonomy): domain Eukaryota; kingdom Fungi; phylum Basidiomycota; class Agaricomycetes; order Boletales; family Suillaceae; genus Suillus; species Suillus decipiens. The sequence goes on along the minus strand of MU172920.1, from coordinate 1,150,332 downwards.
ACTCTACGCCAACTTCCGACCCATTTTCCTGCATTGCCACCGAAGCATACGTATCTCAGAACACCAGTGAGTTCATTATCGTGTCGTCTGGTCTATCGACTAACCTTGCTCCTTAAAGGCTTCTCCCCCCAAAAAAGCCGCGCTTCCTTCACTTGAAAGGAAACTCAAGACTGCAGGACTGGTTCAGGAATCGCTGAAGAATCTGCTCACAGCAACAGAGGATAATCTCGGGCAAGAAGATGGCGAATTGCTGGGTCATATTGTCAACTGGGAAGCCTCCACGTACCCACGGAAGCGGTGGAAATTTTCGGCTTAACCATTTAATTTCATGTACTCTTAGGCCTTATTGGTGTATGTGCCATTTAAATAATCTAGCCGGGCGGGCCTGGTCCTTGTCCTTGATTGTTTGATGTTTGATGTTATTCCATGACGTTGGGCCAAGGTTGGCCCATGACGCGTAGTAAAGTTCAGTAGTAAATATCACCCAGTGTCCGACAAGTGAATGATCAATCTACTGTAAAGTACGCTCGCTCCGACCACCAACATGCCACCCCCAGTCATCAACATCACGATCCATAAACTAAACACTATGCAGTTCCGCCATGTCGGAGCTGACCACCCTATCTATCCCAAGATCGTGGAGATTGCAAGAGCTCTCGCCAGTCGTGATGGCGGCGGTGTAGTCACCCCGGATGAGATGTTGCCCTCGCACTCATCCTTCCTTGCTATTTTAAATGCTACCACCGGTGTACTGGAACATTCCGGTCTCCATCTTTCCAGGCTGGATCCCTTGTCACGCCAGAAGACCATATGCTTTTCAATCGATCTGAATAACATGGTGGTAAGGGATGTTACCCAAGGCTCTGAGGGCATCCCGGACTTTCCTTTACCCGCAGACGAGGGCGTGCAGAACGAATTGAAGATTTTCATAACTGAACAAGTGAATGAGTGGAAGAAGGATGAAGAATCGCGAAGGCAGGAGCAAGAGACTAAGAGGAAGCAGGAACATGAACGTCGCAGAAAGAACGCGATTGTAAGTGTAATGCTCGTGATATTCCCTGGTGATCCCAGAATCTCCTTTGTAATATCATATCCTTTAGGTTTTTTTGCACCGTCTTGTGGAGCTGGACCTTGTAGATCCAGAGGTACTGGAACGTGATGCCCCCACTACTACCTGCCCACTGTGCTCCCATGACCTTATCCTGTGCCGTGTCTGCGGTGTACACGCATGCGGGAACTCAACCTGCAAGGCATCTTCCATCGTCTCTGTCGTGGGCTGCTCTTACCATGACCGAGAGTTCCTCTGCGTTCCCTGCGCAACATCTCAAACTGGCCAGTGTCCGACATGTTCTCAGTGGTATTGCATGGACTCACTGAGCTGGTGTGTCGGACGGCCTGAAAGTGACACTCAGTGGGCCCCTAGACCTAATCACACAGCATTTGAAATCATTGTTCCTATCAAAGACCTAGATAAGGAGGACAACCACCAGTCGATCAGCCACGAGCACCCTCCAAGAATCGCTCCTTGTCGGGACTGCGTCCGCCAGGGCCTTGCTTCAGCGTGGCGCCGCTGTGGTAACATTTACTGTTGGTCCCGCGATCGCAATCGCTTCCGAGACATGGTCTGCTCAGACTGCGAACCAGGAGGGTGTACTTGCGCATGTTCACGGACATGGCTGTGTGGAATCTGCTCAGCTGACCAATCTGGGACGCCATTCATCGAATGTCCAAGCTGCAAAGTGGTCTATTGCCATGACTGGTGCTCATACATCCAGAGCTGTACAGTTTGCAGTAGGACAAGGCTTTGTGATGACTGTATTGAAGAGGAGAATAACAATACGGAACAGCCTCAACTCCCGTGTCCACGGTTCGTTGAGAAGTGCGGGATATGCCGTCGCCATGTCTGCGATGATTGCGTACCCCGCTTATCGAGGTGTTCTAGTTGTGGTCATTGCTACTGTCATCAATGTAGATGGACCGAGGCAGCGCACTCATGCAAAACTTGTGCGTCCCCCATGTGCAGGGATTGTACACGAAACTGGGATGATTGCCGGCAATGTATAGATGCAAAGTATCCAGGGTCAGTTATCGAAGCACGAAGTTGATGAGTATCGTGCTGACCTTCATTACAGTTACAAAGGACATCGTGCTAGCAGTCTCATAATTTTCCCGCCCTTGTACTGATGGAAAGGTTTGGTGTCAGTAGGTAGAATATATTAGTGGGCCGACCAGGGGCTAGATATTGATCGAGACGCACAAGCACGGAGCGTCAAGTAATGAACCATAAGATACGATTTCACGGTCGAAATACCTTCCATGCATGTATTATGAGATAATTTATCATTTCAGGCTCACCGACACTTTTTGAGTGAAAAGCAAGTTATAAATCCTCAATATCCAGGAGCACCTATCCCATTCGATTCGACGGCGAAGGCGGTCTTAAACCTAATTCACTGACATGACAGCACTGGACCACAAGTCCGGGGCCTCCAGGATTCAGAATACTTGGCCCAGTTTGATCAATAGTCTCACTATTGCCGCCTGCTAGCGCGTCAAAGAGTTAAAGATCTAGAAACGATATGGTGACATGAGTACCTACCTGAAACATAAGGAGGCCCTAAATCCAAAACCATGGTACCAGGCGCGGCATTCTTTTTGCTGCGGACGGGTCGGGCTCGAGGACGGGGAGCCTTCTTCGCTGACATTTCTTCGGAGGCAGTTTCTACACGAGCCTTTTTCTTTCTCCCTACTTTTTTGGTAGACGTTGATGGGTCACTAGTGCCCTCGGGGGTGGTACCAGCGTCAGGATCCGTTGAATTCGTCTTCGCTTTCTCAAGGCTCTTGCCCTTGGCCATCCCTAGAACTTCTCGAGTACGTTTCTTGTGTGTTTCAGGGTTGACGTTGATAACAGGATCAAGAAACATTATGGCCGAATCAGCCGTTCTTGTGGTTACATGTATACCTGGAATTCTGGGTACAGAGCTTGACTCCTCAATGGACGCGAATTCATTCACGTCACTGAATTCATTGGCAGGAATAGATGCTTTTCCCTTTCGAGATGATTCTGCGATCATGTCCATCGAGGGTTGAGCGATGACGCTAAAGGATGCTGTTTGAGATTGCGTTTTGGGTGGCTTCGAGGTCTTTGGCCTTTGAAGATTATTGTACCTGTTTCGACACTGGAGCAAAATAAATGAAAAAGAAACATGAGCCTCTTAAGCGATTAATGTTACCATGCTATCGGTGCGGCTGCTATCCAGTCGATTGCTGATTTCCTTCCAACTCGAAGTCCCTAATTGCTGTACTAGGGCCAAAAGATCTCGGTCTTCTTCTTCGGTCCACCTCCCCTTAGTTAGCGCGGGATCAAGGATATCATTCCAACGATCACGGCACTGATCATTATGACGACCTGGGATAGCGGATGCGACATTCACCCAAGAAGTACCGTGTGCTTGGACTGCGAGACGTAGGCGTGAGTCCTCCTCATTAGACCATGTTTTGTGCCTCAAAGTGGGGTCGAGTGTGCGTTGATAGCGGTTCTGGCACTGGCTAGGGGTAGCATCTTCTGAGACTTTACGGGCGACTGAAAAGCAGGTTTTTCAGCACGGATATAATTGTGCGATGTTGCAAAGACACATACCTACACACCAGTTATCATGACCGAAAGTAGCAACAGCTTTCAACAAACGCTCGTCGGAATCAGGTGTCCACAAATGATTTTTTCGCGTTGTGCCGTGTATCATACAGTCCAGTGGTGTTCGGTGAGTCTGTCATGTATAGATCATTATTCTTTTCTGTTGATTCAAAAGCTAGACATACCCCGAGTTTATCTACCACGGCCTCCCAGTCCACTTGTTCATTCCCGTATTCTGCAGCGAGCCTTTTGAGTTTGGTGACTTCATCTTGTGTCCAAGGGTCACGATTGAAACATGGATGCTGATCACCCAGCCAACGTATCTCACACTCTCTTGGCGTACGCGGATACATGGATGATGAAGAGACCTAGGGCACATGTGTTAACAAGTGGTTGTGGGCACGTTGTATTTAAACCTACCTTCTCTGCAATGCGATCCCAATCGAGGCCCTCCTTATTCAACTCGAGATAGTTTGATGGTTGATTACTCAAACTTGTCAAAACAGGATTGCCTCTGAAGAAGTTGGTAAGATCATATTAGGCACAGAGTGAAACGAACTTTCGTTGAGCATCCAGGGCGTGCATGCGGTAGTTTTCGGTCCTTACAGCTTCTCTCAGAGTCTCGAGGTCTTTTTTTGTCACTGCAGCTGCAAAGTAAGGGGATGGATAGCGTAATGGCTTGAATAACGCACTGGGATGAACCTCTGTCAAGCTTATATACCGACTTCGTTGTGCAGCTTCTTCGTAGAACGGAGAGTCCTGGAGGAAACCTTCAGTAGTGGAGGAGTAAACACGCGCCATTCTCACCTCTGAAAGCAATTCACTCGGCGCCAGGAGTCCAGATGCCTTGACGGAGCCTGGAATGAGGATAGATCCTCCAACATCGATGTCTGGCTCGCCGTCCAGATTAGCATCAGCGGTTTCCTAGATATCATTATTGAAACTACCTGTGAAATATGCAGAATAAGACACACCAAGAGTTTGTCGACAGTTTGAAGTTCTGCCTCAAGTCTTTCGGTATATACTTTCAAGGCGTGTTGATGATCCTTGTTAGCCTGGACGGCCTCTTTCACTGCCTCTATGCAGTTGGTCTGCGACATGAATGTAAGTTTGAGATACGGAGTTGACGTGCGGAAGCTAATTTTAAAATTATAGGGACGCGTGCACAAATTAGGTTCAGCACGCTTGCAGGCCATCCACCATCATGGCTCACGGTGCAGCCAAACGAATTGGTACGATTTCATCATAACAACCAGCGTTCTCTTTGAAAATGTACAACCTTTTTAAGCGTTACAGAATGAACAAGCCCTCCGAAATCTGAGGCTCGGAATGTTCATCCCCACCCTCATCTCAGCAGTCTTCCGTCTTTTATTCCGGCGAAGCTCTCTTCCTCCATCCAAAGGCTCGCTGGCACTCTATGTTGTGACATATCTTCCTGCCTTATTCCTTTCACGCTATCTCGAAAGGATGGGAACCACAAGACGAGACCCAACAACTGGAGCACTCATCTCACCCGGAGAAGACCTTAATCAACCGGGAGTAACAGAATGGTGTTTTGATATACTTTATGTCACATGTGAGTCGGCGTCACTCTAAAGGTTCTGCTGAACACATACTATATGTCTAGGGGCGTGTCAGATCGGCAGTGGCGCCTTCGGTGAATGGGTCTGGTGGTTCTACCTCGTAGTGAGTGCCTATGTGGCCTCACCATGTAGTTACAAACTGATATTCCTTTTACTAGATCCCATTGTACGCTGGATACAAACTGTGGAGTAACTTCGTTGGTCCAATGCTCGGTTGGTCCCGTAGTACGAGCTCTCAGGCTGCAGAAGGGGGCGGCGAGAAGGAAACGGTCAGCAAGAGGCAAGAAAAATTACGAAAACGCTCAGAACGGGGTGACCCACGTGTTCGCTCTGTGCGAAAGTAGTCCTCTCTGCATTTGTTAAAAGACCTTATTGCTCGACACTTGTTCTCGATAAGTATTCTGTGACCGCAAGCTTGCGACATGATGCGATGCAAATATTGTGGCTACTTCATGAGCACGTGACCATTCTCGTGGTCTTGATGAGACGCGTTCTGGAATTCTCTCTTGATCATTCACTTACTGAGTGCAGTACTCATTGTCCTACAGCTACATATCTTCATTGCTTCAGATATGGATACAACTGCTGAACATCGAACGACAGAACTTAGCACTGATGCTCTCGCTTCCATAAACTCCTGTGATGAAACTAGCGAGACACCACGCGCATATACCCAGGTCCTTGTCGACTCATTATGCATGGAGGATAAGCCACATTCGGAAGACTACCAGGCAAGTATATATATTCTACCTTTGCTTGACTTATTGGTACTGATTTATGCGCATATATGCACAGTTGGATGAAGAATCACTTACATTGCAGCTACCTCCTGACGCCTCTCCTTCACCACCACAATCCAATGACCTGAAGGATCTTGAACGTCATTTAGGTAAATTGTCTCTCCCAATGCCACTGAGGAGTCCATCGACTTTACAATAACCTGGGATCCTCTCCCCTTTACATCGCAGAACCCATGACAAATATGTCTTGTTCAACAGCGATGTCTAGAATTACCACAAACGAGACTTTATTCCAAACAGATGAAGTATGCGTATATACTTCATTAATACTTCATCGTTATTTGGAACAAACTAATACAATGCGCAGGTCCTCAATGCATCAATCTCTCCTTTTATCTCACGGAGAGGTACTCCGCATGTTGAATTGATCAACACGAACGACCTACAGATGATTCGTCTCCAATCTAGTGACATGGCAATTCAACCACTGTCATGTGAAGTAGATGAAGAAGTACCATCGAACTCACTGGATTATGCACGGTCATCTTCTTTGCCTCCAAGCTCCAGTCCTCCCCAGATTTTTTCTTCGTCCCCGCTCGTATCATCTCAGTCGTCATCCATCGAAACTGGAGATCGTTACAAAATTGCAGACAGGGTATATGCGCCGTGTGACCCCTCTGTATCTGCTGACAAGTCCTAGGTTATAACAATGGAGTCAGACGATCAGTATATCATCAGTTCTCCGCACAGAGTTTACCCAGGTGCCTTGGAAGAGGCTTATAACGATCATGATGATCTCGACGTATATCAACAACGAGGAACGGTTCGTGATGTCATTTTCTTCGGAAGCCCAGTCAGTACGATCAATTGCATGGATTATAGCATGAGCCCTACGATCTCGCCATTCATGGGGGAAGCCCCAAAACGAACGAGGGCACTTATAACATCCAGGAAGTTAACCCATTGCCGCAGAAGCGATCCTGGCCGGAAGGAGAGGTAGGGTAGAGTGCTCTACTGGTTTCAGCGGCTTAAAATGTATGTTCAGTTCGGTATCGTTGGTCTGCATACCAAGGACCTACCACAAAGCCCGGAAGACACGCGGTCCGCTAAACGTGTGGTAATTAGAATGGTTCTTCTTATGGACGATGCGCTGTCATTCATTCGAGTTTGCTCGCAGAAAACGCACGATAGTAAAGTGGATCTGCCACCAGCTCCAAAACGCGCCACCTTGGCGTCTCAGCAGAGGCAGTTCAAGAAACTCATCGCTCCGTTTCGTTCACCTTTAATCCTGAACAAGGATGAATGTACACCATCAGATGATCTTTTCAAGTCCAAGAGTCCTCCGTCGATTCTTCTGGCACCTTCGTTAGCTCCGAAAATGCCTCTAACACCGCAGAAACCTCATTGTGCCCATGCAGCTCCGTCCGTTACACCAGCTAAGACCAGAGTTCGCACTCTTAAAGCGGCATCACAATTCAAATCTCCGTTAAGCCCTTCTGCTTCAGCATTGTCTGGAAGAGGATCGTCGATTCGACTGACGCCTACAGTCCAGTCCCTAGAACGCAAATTACAACTTCTTAAACGCGCAGTCAAAGTGAAAGAGGACGATGAAGAAAAGACGCTCGTCGGGCTTATCAAGAAATGGACAGAGGCAGGCAGGGAGGTTGCATATGAACTTTGGGATTTGGTGAAAGATTCTGCGAACAATGGGGACGGTATGGGTTGGAACGGAGGCAAGGGCAAGGTGGGCTCGCGGGACTCGAACTGGGGTTGGGACTCCCCTGGTATCAAACGCGAAGGCTATGCGGAGAACGAGATGAATACTACTACGGAGAATCCCTTGGACGAAGGCTGTACCCACAAAATTCATTCAGAAGACGATGAGCAAACGCGTAACACCATGGGTACGATGCTCCGACAGCTTGGAATCGCTACGGAAACATTAGGATGGGATGAAGATGCAGAGGTTTTCTTCGAGTAAAGCCATGTTCATTGAGATTTGTGCTGTTCTACAACATGGTAGAAATATGAAAGTCTTAATCGCCCATTGTCATATTCCTTAGTGCCTCTTCAACAATCACTTCCGGGAATTCATACTGTATCCAGTGCGAAGCATTTGGAACAACCACTGCTCTAATGTCTTTAAATTTTGCGACACTTTCTAGCTTCGAAGCGCCATTAAATCGCAGATCTTGAATCAGAACTGTCAATGCGGCGGCAGCAGGCTTGTCGGCGATCAGATGCGAGAATGACCATGGCACGTTGCCCTATAACAATTCCAACCATCAGCAATGTTGATTCTGGAACGCCACTCGCAAGCACTGACATTGATGTGATCGTCGGGGTTTGTTGATCTTCCAATATGAGTCCCCAACACTCTCCAAATGGCATCTTCTCTCGTCCATAGAGGATTCAATGCTATATAATCTTCTGCAGTGTGATTAGCTCTGACATCGCTAGAAAACTTATCCCTCCCATCCACCAGCTGCTCTGCAGTCAACTCCAGAGATGGGTCGATGAGGACTATTGAAGTAGGCTTGGTTTTCGGCAGGTACTTGAGAAGCGACAATACCACGAGCGCGCCCAATGAGTGACCGATGATGATATCATACTCGGCAGCTTGAAGGTATGGCAAGAGGTCATCTGCCAATGTCTGGACATGGAAGTCAACTCCAGGTTTCCTGAGGGCATGTCCAAGAAGGTTTGGAGCAACGGCCAAATATCCTACGATATCAAAATCGATGAATAAGCGCTGTCAAAATTGTCAACCGAAGAGGATCCCACCTTTGGCTGCAAGTGCTGATGCAACACGGTGGAACGTGTGCGAAGACGAATTTAAACCATGGATAAGGAGCGCTCTCCTGCTTGCAGTAGGGGATCCCCACTGACTTGCAGATGGGATAGTAGTCATAGTGACTCAGTCAGATATCAAAGAGTAGTACTTGATCAAGATTCAGATGATGGCGGCTTTTATAATAGGAGTTAAAACTTGGGCGGCTATCAGGCAGAATGTCAATCGGAAACAAAAAGTATGAATGGCGGGCTGGGAAGTTGATTTTTGTAATACGACATAGAAGAAGTGTGATACTGGAATTACCAGATGGACTAGTGACAAAAGCGGCGGAAGCTGTGACAAGCGAAGTAAGTACTACGTCCAAACGGTCTGGAAGCAGATAAATAGCGAGTACATGATTGAACGCGACGGTGATAGACAAACAAAACCCTGAACACCATCCCTTCGCTGCACACCTCACAATTTTGCTCTTGGTAGAGGAATTAGATCCATAATAGCATCCGGACGTTCATATTGAATCCAGTGACCGACGCCGGTAAGCACTTTGACTTTCAATCTCTCGTTGTCACGAGGGTACTGCTCTGGATCTGCTTGGGAGACCAATGCTATGATCTTGACGTGAGGTGGTATGCTTTTGAGCACCCCCCTGAAAGACCACGATGTGTTTTGCTGTTTGATCCAAAGACAGAACCCGTCAGCAATGCCTCCTATGTCAACACCTGAAATATTACCCGAAAGATCTCGATAGTGTTGGAATCAACGAGTTCGACTCCCATCGTTCTTAACACGCAGTCACGGCGTGACCAAGTAGGGTTCTCAGCCATGTGCTCTTCTACAGTTCTGATATTCGTCGTCCAGTCTACAAAATAATCCTTGAAAATGTTGATTTGGGCCTCTGAAAACTCAACGTCGGAATCGATAAGTATGATGGTGGTTTCTTTCGTTTTTGGCAAGAACGGCAAGAGTGACAAGGTCACTGAGCATCCAAAAGAATGACCAATGATCACGTCGAAGGTGTCCATGGCGAAGTATGGTTGGAGGTCTTCTGCGAAGTCAGATACCTGATATTTGGTGCACCGTCTTCCTCCATGCCCTAGGAGGTTCGGCGCTATAACGAAGAAACCTGATCATCCTGTTAAAAAGATCATCACTACAACAGCATCACAACCTGACCTTCTGCCACCAGCAGCTGAGCGATCCCCTCCCAGGAATTCGAGCACATAGTCATGCCATGAATGAGAAGAGCCCGTCTGCGAGCGGTAGGAGAACCCCATTGGGATGCTGAACTGGACATCATGGTCTTGGTTGAAGAGGTTTGGCGCCTAGTTCGGCTGCGGAAGGGTGACAGAAGTAAGCGTAGGAAAAGTGATGGTGCAGTGGGATTACGATGGTAGAGAAGCGACAGCAAATCCGGCCCAGCATCGACAAGTTGCGAAGGAGTGCTCTCCTGTTTGAAGTAGGGGATCCCCACTGACTCGCAGATAGGACAGTGGTCATAGTGAGGTCAGAGTAGTGCTAGGACTTGATCAAGATTCAAATGATGGCGGCTTTTATAATAGGAGTTGAAACTTGGGCGACTATCAGGCAGCGGGCGACGAATGTCAATCAGGTACGAACAGTGGGCTTACGTCCAACATAAAAGAAGTGATACTGGACTTGACTGCGGAAACGAGAAATTGGATATTCCGAGGGAGACGTACCTAGCTCATAAATTTAAATGTAAGAGCTCTGATACTATACGCAAACAGCACATTTTCGACTTTTCCAGATCTTCATTTACTCGTGAAATATATATTATCCCAGCTTGTGTATATGGTGTTCTCGACTGTCTGAATACGCTCTGCTCATTTGAAAGTAAGTTTGTTTAAATATCTCGTCAAGTCCATCTTCCACTGTCTGACGAGAGCAGCCTCACCATCAACCTAGAGTTGCCTTCACAGATTTAGTTTCACTTTTGGAGCGATGAAACCAGGTCCTGTAGTAAGCTGTTCTTGTCTTTTGGCTCGCTTACCCGACGCTGATGATGCTCTAACCCCGTCCCGCTCTCAACCAGTGTGTTTCTCGGCTTACCCAACCTTGATAATGCTTTGGCCCTGTCCCGCTCTCAGGCAGTGCATTTCTCGTTTGTTGACTCGCTTACTCAACCCTGATGATGCGCTGGTCACTTCCCACTCCCAGCCAGAGCGTGTTCTCGTCTTTTGGCTCGCTTAATACCCAACCCCGATGGCGGTCTTGCTGCGTTCCGCTCTCAGAGTATGTGTTCTCGTCTTTTGGTTTGTTTTAAGTACCTGACCTGATGCTAACGGCTTTTCACAGTCTCTCGCTGTCCAACGAGGAATGATTTCAATGTTGGTAGTGTCTCATACGGTGCGTAATGTCGTCTATTGAAATCTTTGACCTCGACAACGCCAGAATGAGTCTCTCTGCGATCGGCCCAACCTAACCAATTCACGTTATCTTCCCAGGTAAACAGCTAAATCAAACTTTTCTCATTACCCCGTCAGATAGTGCGTGTTTCCATATCACGCATGTGTTATGTGGCACGCACTTCCTTTCTTCTAGAAAGTTGAAATGGGAGCCATACATCGTGGTGGTGAGGGACAGAGAACGAGGGGAGCAACGACTGGAAGCATCCAGGAGCGGAGCAGATCCATAGGAGAGCATATAGTCATATGATAGCTTCGTATTCAGATACTAATCCGATGATGGTATTCAGACTGAAACCGGACATGCATACCCTATAAACCAGATATAACAGTCCATATTCAAACTCTGCAATAGCTACATCGGATTAGAACCCGAGACGGGTACTTCCCACTGCTCTGTCACCTCGGGATTTGCATGATTTACCACCTCCGATTATATACCGGTTATGTCGCCTTTTCGCACCCTGTCCAGGCCTGATCAAATTCTCGTTTCCGCAGTGATTGTATGCGGATTCTCAATCGAACATGGAACGCACTCACAGGACCACACTTCAAGTTGAAACCGGAGGCTCTGTCGTGCCTTGCAAATTTGTGTAGGACGACATCTGGGGTACTTGTTCAAATGAATCGTATTCACTGTGGTTTGCATGTTCTACGGTTGTGCTTCACAGTACTTGTACATGAGTGGTAATTTGTGTACGAATTATTTTTTGGGTGGAATTGGGTCAGAAATGGAGTCGGGGACTTGGTGCGTGAGCACCGTTACCGATCAAAAGCGGTGAAAGCTGTTGACAAGTGACGTAGTACTGGGAATGCCTTTAGGTCTCGAACAGTCTGGAAGAAAATAAATAGCGAGAACATCATTGGATGCGACGGTCCATCCCTTCTCTGTACAGCTCACAATTCCACTCTTGGTAGGGGAATTAAATCCATAATAGCATCCGGACGCTCATATTGAATCCAGTGACCGACGCCGGTAAGCACTTTGACTTTCAATCTCTCGTTGTCACGAGGGTACTGCTCTGGATTAGTGCCTCCGCGGTCCGGTTCCGTCCGGTTCATTAGGGTATTTCTGCGAACGCCGAACCGGACTACAGTCCGGTTCAGGCAGGTGGGGCGAACCCCGGACCGGACCCCAGTGAACGCGTTCGAGACGTTCGGTTCAGGTTCAGGACGCGTTCGAACCCTCGAACGCGACTTTATTCACGAAAACCACAGTGAACGTGTTCAAAACGTTCGGTTCAGGTTCAGGACGCGTTCGAATGCTCAAACGCGACTTTTATTCACCAAAAATCAACAAAATATACAAACTACAACACGTTACTCCTCCAAGATGGCATGATCTATGTTACGAACTGTTGTGGAGATATGCTGCTGACGGTATGCGCTCTTCAACAACTGGAGTGCCTCGAATGTCTTCGGCAACAGACTATTGCGGCGTGCAGTACCTGTAAGGCTGCCACTAGAAAAAGAACGTTCGGATGCTACAGCAGAACCTTGAATGGCCAGGTAGTCTTTTGCGATGCGAGATATTGTAGGGTACTGTATAGAATGGCGCTGCCAATAAGATTAGCTCTGAGTCATAGAATATAAAGTGAAGACTTACTCCCCACCATGCCACAACATCGTCAACGTCCTCTAATGGTGCCGCTAGGTAATCATCTAATTCTTGATGGGGCCTATGACTAGTGGCGTCGAGGGCGATACGAGGTTTGACAGCATCACGCATCCAACTGTGGCCGTACGACCCTTGACGAGAGAGTGCGGTAGGTATAGGAACCGCTGGTTCTGCATCGGCCCGGGGCTTCAAGTTGGAGGTTTTATGATAGTACTTATCAAACTAGCAGTGGGTCGAGTCAACACACTGCAATTAATGATGAGATGACAAACTTACAACATCCTGGAGGCGTTTCATGCCATCATCAAAGTGATGGCGAGCCCATTTGCACTTGGTGTATGCGACCTTATAGTTTGGGTCAAGCGCTAGACAAGTGAGATGAGCACTACTAGCCGACTTGGAGGTAAAATAAGTTACATACCAAGACAAATAAAATATACATCAGTGTCGTCAGTCTTTCGATACCACTTGCCAAGATTATTGAGGCCAGAGTTAATCGCGACTGAGAGTGCATCAAATTTTGATGCACCAGCCATATTGGTCCACGTCTCGTGAAGATATTCAAGTACTGGAATGGTGCGCCACACAGTAGGTTTGCTGGTCGCCGAGAACGATTTATGAGCATTGGCAGGCTCCTGTAGAACCTCTCGCATGAGCTCCATCTTCGTCCACTCTTGGGGTGAGAGCTTGAATATCGCATATGATTTACCCTTCAGATCTGGAACCTCATCACTGTCGTCCGCAAGCTGAACAAAGCGGTTAATTCCCTGGAAGATTAAGTCAGTAACATCATTCACAAGTATGATAGAGATATCTTACTTTGCGTAATGCAACCATGCGCTCCAACATGTCAAAGAGTGAGGCCCATCGTGTGCGAATCCAAGTCAAAAGCTCCAGTTGAGGGACATTTACTTCAGAACAGCATGTGTGGAAGAATGCACGGGCTTGAGGTGATTTCCGTATCTGAGGGATATATATTTCATCAGCCTGAAATGAGATGCAACTAATATAACTGCTAACGTACCTGTGTGACAAGAGCAAGCGCTTTGCCCACTGTATCAGCGACATCCGAGTCAGTATTGGTATCCTCGGGATCATTGTCGTCATATTCTTCAAGTTCCGTTGCCGCCTTCCTGCAAATATCACTGGCCGATGTAGGCGCTACAGCATCTACAAAATGCTTGGCTGATAAGTGCAATGCATGCTCCATGCAACTAGTAAGCAAACTTAGACATCAATGTTTCCGAGCTTAGAAGGATACTAAACTTACCGCACACGGTGCTCAACCGGGTCCCACTCCTCAGCAGTAGGGTCAATATTAGCTGCGACGGTTTGAATTGCTGTGTCGTTGTTTGTAGCATTGTCAGCTGTAAACCATCCAACCTTGTTACGAATACCGTAGTTGTTGATAGTGTCGATCAGGATTCGGCCAATGTTGCTGCCACTATGATTACCATCGATGGGCGCAAATGCAAGTTGTTCGGTCCTGAGCTCCCATTCATGAGGCTTATCGGCAGGGGAATCAATGTAATGGGCTGTAATAGATAGGAATGGATCACCGGTGAGAGATGTCCAGGAGTCGAAGGTCATAGAGACCTTGCTATCAACGTGCTTGAGTTTCTCCTTAACACGCTCGACCGCAAGCCTAGCGCGCTCGAGAATTTCATCCCGAGTTTTCGTATGATGGGGGATATCTTTGTCTGAAAGGGAGGGTCGGAGATATTGCAGTAAGCGACGAAATGAGCCTTTATCGACCAGCTGGATTGCCTCATCTTCAGTGACGATGAGTTCAACAATGTAATCCATCAATCCAGACTTCGTGAATTGAGGGACTTTGGGTGTAAGAGAGTCGTCCAGAGTCGTCTGCCTATGCAAACATTATGAAAACGGACAAAAGACGAGTCTAAAAATGGTACACACCTCTCGTCAGCCACTTTGCACTCCTGGGGTATAGCACGATCATGCATCTTGATACCCCGTGAATGGCAGTGATCGCGATAGAGTGTGAAGTGACTGGGATTGCGTGCGATATGAGTACGGCGGGACGAGATGCTTCCCTTGAAAAAACACTGGTGCAGTGGTACTTGATTAGCCCTAGGTAGCACAGGTAGATAGTTAGTCATCGTGACAATTGACCAATAGTGCAGAAACTTACTTGCATATCTCACACCACCAACCGTCTTCGCGTTCATTGGTGACAGGATTGATGCGACCCTTCTCCTGTGTAAAGACTGTCGTCAAGTCAGCGCTGCGTTCATGCTTCTTCAGCCCCCTGCAATAATTGCGATCCTGGTCTCCAAGTTTCTTCGTCCTTTCATAAGCGTCTTCTTTATCACCATCTTCCTCGTCGTCTGAGAGGTCCTCTAGCACAGATGACCCATCACCGTCGTCATCATTGGCCTGACGACGAGCACCAGCGATGATTCGCTTGGGTGCAGGGTCATTCAGAGGGGCCGGAGGGGGACGCTTTGCAGGAATGTTGCTGGCACGGATCTTCTCAGTTGGCCTAATGACTCGACCCGAACGAGTAGACGAATCCTTTCGCACAAAGGCATTAAGTGTGCCATCGGCCACTGGGAGGCCCGGGACTGGAGCTGGAGGATGAATCGGAAGGACATCATCGGGATCGTTGAACCACTCGATCTCACTAGCGTCTTTCAATGTGCCATCGGGGTGAACAGCGCAGGATTCAGACATCCTTGGGGTAGGAAGGACGAATATGATATCTGCATAATACATCTGGTTCTTTATAATAACATTGGGAAGGGTGAGCGCACCTTGAAAAACATAAGAAGTTCAACGGCGAACCAGAACATTCAGCGAGAATCCTCAGCAGTATTATATATGGTGCAGTCTGAACCATAGCATACATTAGAACATGGTCAACGACAGGTGATGGACATACTGTCATGTTACCAAAGAAGTCAGGATGCTGATGTTGACGACAGCCATCATTGTTGCTACTTGCTGAGCTCCGAGTCTAGGATTTGCAGGTACAGACCGTCAAATCATATAGAGAAGTTCCACTTATGGAATATAGGCAACGGTGAGTTCAGACGCGTTCGGACGCATCCAGAACGCGTTCGGACTGTTCACATGTCAGCCGAACCCCGAACGTGTGTGAGGTCCGGTTCTGGTTGTTGGCCGAACCTTGAACCGGACTATGCGTTCGGTCCGGAAAAGTTCAGGTTCGAACCGAAGTTCAGAACCGGACTGCGGAGGCACTACTCTGGATCTGCTTGGGAGACCAATGCTATGATCTTGACGTGAGGTGGTATGCTTTTGAGCAACCCACTGAAAGACCATGATCTATTTTGCTGTTTGATCCAAAGGCAGAATCCGTCAGCAATACCTCCTATTTCAACACCTGAAATATTACCCGATAGACCTCGATGATCGTGGGATCAACCATTGCGATTCCCATCGTTCTTAAAACGCAGTCACGACGTAACCAAGTAGGGTTCTCAGCCATGTGCTCTTCCGCAGTCCTGATATTCGTCGTCCAGTCTACAAAATAATCCTTGAAAATGTTGATTTGGGCCTCTGGAAACTCGAGGTCGGAATCGACAAGTATGATGGTGGTTTCTTTCGTTTTTGGCAAGAACGGCAAGAGTGACAAGGTCACTGAGCATCCAAAAGAATGACCAATGATCACGTCGAAGGTGTCCATGGCGAAATATGGTTGGAGGTCTTCTGCGAAGTCAGATACCTGATATTTGGTGCACCGTCTTCCTCCATGCCCTAGGAGGTTCGGCGCTATAACGAAGAAACCTGATCATCCTGTTAAAAAGATCATCACTACAACAGCATCACAACCTGACCTTCTGCCACCAGCAGCTGAGCGATCCCCTCCCAGGAATTCGAGCACATAGTCATGCCATGAATGAGAAGAGCCCGTCTGCGAGCGGTAGGAGAACCCCATTGGGATGCTGAACTGGACATCATGGTCTTGGTTGAAGAGGTTTGGCGCCTAGTTCGGCTGCGGAAGGGTGACAGAAGTAAGCGTAGGAAAAGTGATGGCGCAGGATCAGATCAGATTTATACAGAATGTAGTATCATAGCGCCTGTATGAGGGATTTAGGTCATCCGGTCCGATGGCAGAGAAATGACAGCAAATCTGGCCCGTCATCAACAAGTTGTGAATTTGCTTATTGTAATACAGAGAAGTGTGTCCCATGCGAAATACGGAGGTGAGACTTGCCAAAAAGTTATCCCACCTCACACATAATAGTAGTGGCACTGAGATGAAGGCTGCCATGGAGAAAAATAAAAAATGCATAGGACTATCTAGTGATCATAGCTTGACCGGACACGGACATGAAACGTTCTGGGTATCTCGCCTTGATCCGTGCTGCTAGGTCCTCTTCATATATCTGGTCCTGACCCAGCTGATTCCCGAGCGTAAGCCACCTGTAGAGCATCATCGTCAGCACACCACAACGTATGAAATCGTTCGCGACCACCCACCCAGGTCGCGTATTGTGCTTTCTTCCGAAAATTTCAATCTTCCGGCCGCCAGGACACATCCTTTCGATCAGCCCGTACGCCTCATCTGGTTTGCGACTCGTCTCGCGCACCTCGCTCACGATGACATCAGTGTCAAGTCCGCGGTTTGCCCAGGAGGGGAAAATGAGGTTCCCTGCAGCGTCTGTGCGTGTTTTGACACCGACAAGCATGTGCTCTTTTGTGTGGTTGAGCCAGTGGCCCGTTCGGCCAGTGCGGATCACGCGTTGGAGCTACTGGATATAAGTAAATAGAAGGATTGAGAGGTTACAAGGCATGTACCTGGTTAGTCTTAACCCAAACTACTTCATCGACACGAGTATACCCCCATACTCGGAGGCATTCCCGACCGACTTCCATTGCACGCCCGGTGACCCAAAGGAAGAGTAGTCCTTCATCCTGCAGTGTTGGTATGGGCATGGCACGCATTTCATCGTCGGTCATCGTACCATACGGAAGCTATTCAAAATTCACTCAGACTCACGTACGGTGGAATGGTCCTATAAGACGCGCACGCTCATGTGTATATCCCATGGTGGGTCTGCCATTATAACGTGAAATTTTCCTAGCACCGAGTAGTCAAAACGACGCAGGTCACAATTGATCCACTGAGGAGGAAGCTGGCCGAACAACATTAGCGTCCACCATGTCGAGACACATTCACCATACATACCACTTGCATGTTTCTTCCATCAGGACCCATCCCCAGCTCAATCTTGAAAGGCTTCTTTAACCTCTGAGTTCTCCATCCATCAATCGGAGCAAGGGGTCCATCCTTCTCGTCCCAGTCAATCTCGAAATGCAAATACCGACATGGCGCTTTCTCTTTTCCCCTGCCTCCTGCGCCGAGACCAGACGGCAGTGACACACGCGCTCCAGTGCCAGGTGGGAAAGGAGTAATCGAAGGTGATTGTGAGTATGTTGGCTCAGAGTAGCATGTGTTGAGGTAAGAGCAATGTCCGAGGCCCGGGTCTGTGTGCGGTCGAATAAGAGGGCGGAAGTGCAGGTTGTTGCAGAAAGCAGGGTTAGGCGGATTGGAAGGATCAGCTTCGGAGCGGGATTTGGCACAGTCTACTTTGGTGATGTAGGTGCAGATCGGTTCGAATCCACCGTTGAGAGATCGAAACTAGTGCTGAATGTTAAACATAACGCACCAAACGAAAATTGATAGTACACGTACGCGTTCCGCAAGTAGTCGGCCCTTTGCTGTGCTCTTCTGGAGGATTGCGTAGACCTCTTTCAAGTCTTTACTTAAATTTCCTAAGGGGGTGTTCATGGAGATGGAAGAATCGTTTTCTCCGTTGCATGATGAGATCTCATCAGGTGTACTACCAGCAGCAGAGTCTGCATCCTCGTCTATAGGTGCTCGCTTGCGCTTTCGAGGATTGATAGTGTCAAGAACACGGGGATTCCCCAGGTGGACATCCGTAATGTGCAACTCGCCGCCTTCGTGAGAAAGTAAGATGGAGCCATGATCCCAATTTGATGAGAAGGCCTCGAGTACCTTTTCTACACGGGTTAGATCGGTTAGACGTGGCATTACGAGGCCTGAAGCGGCGGATGTGGATGACTTGGAGGATATGAGAGCCAAAAGGAAATCCATTGAAGTCAATGGCGTTGAGATTCTACCTGAGGTCAGGAAGGTCTGCAAGCCTGTTGATACAAGGAGCGACAATTCATCGTCGGTCATGATGACAAGGGGTTCTTGCACAATGGCGAATTCGAGTCGTCAGAGGAAGTAATGAGTAGATGATTCCTAATATGGGTATTGAAGGAAAACCCGTCTACCAAAGAAAATGCAAAATTCTGTTAGTGCCACATTGATCTTTCCTTAGTTAGATAGCGACAGAGGGTAACTCAAGCAGACAACGCCCTCGCCTTTTACTAGGGCGTTCCGTGGGTTGCCCTCGCTTCAATGTCGCATAACCAATTTTTCAGCTCTCAGCTTGACCTGAGCCTGTAACCTTTCGAAGGTTTAGTTCTCTTTTATGTTTTTTTATGCAGTCGACGCAAGGATTCCGACATCATCAAGAGGCCTGCCTCTGGAGCACAAAAGGTGCCATGTGTTCATATGTATGATCTGCTCTCATCTTGAGTGTGGATATGTCATTAAATTTTGTAGAATTCTATGGAATTACATTGCGAACCAAGGTCATATGGCGTGGAGGATAATGTGACATCAATAGTATGCGATGCAAATTACAATGATTACAGATAACAGAACAGGCGGACTGGAGAACGATGAACCACAAGCCATATCAATACTGAAATCAGACGGAGTGAATACAAATATGAGCCAGCACAAAAACAAGTTAAAGCTTAGACTTGAGAATCTGTAAGCCTGTTGGCTTGCCTGAGTTCCCATAGCTAATCAAACGTGAGCTTTATCACCTTCAGTACATGTTTAAGTGAGGACTGAATCCACAAGTTCCTCACTCCCACCAGTTTCATTGCCCAAAAATATCTCGGAACACAACCAAGTCATCCGAGTGTGAGCACGTCCATGTCCACGTCCCACTGGGGTTCACCTACCGCTTCCAAACACGCTCTGCTTATCCATGGGTTGACTATGTCCTCGCAATCATGGGAGGGCATCGCTCAGCCATTAGTAGCAGAAGGTCAGGTTCTCTAATATTATCATGATGGTGATGCTCTATTTTAACAGGTTACCCAGGATTCTTTGTTGTCGCACCAAATCTTCTCGGGCTTGGATGGAGACGAGGCACCGGTTATCGCATCTCCACACTTGCAGAGGACCTCCGGCCATATTTTGCTATAGACATGTCCTACGACGTGATTATAGGTCATTCCCTTGGAAACATAGTGACTTTGTCACTCTCGCCATTCTTACCCAAGACGAAAGAAACCACCGTCATACTCCTTGATCCTCCCCTCGAGAGTACGGAAGAGACATTCAAAAATGCTAAAATCTCGTTTCTGAAGGAGATTGCAGACCGCAGAACTACTGATGGGTATATGGCTGAGAATCCTGCTTGGTCTCGATGTGATAGCATGTTAAGAGCGCTAGGAGTTTACATGTGCGATCGCACTGCTGTCGAGAGGATAGTTTGTCACGATGACAGGCGAGCGAACGGGGGGAGAAGGGTCTAGAAGAACAAGGTACGATCTCAGTCTCTCTCGAAGAACTGTATTAACATGCGTAATACCTAGAAGAACAAGGTACGCTATTGGTTTCGTCAGTTAACGCTGACGGTACAAGAATCTACAGACTTACATCTCAGTCTCTCTGGAAGAACTGAGATGTTTCCAAGCTACGGCGCTGGACTTTATAGTAACGCTAGTCGAAATGATGTAGGTAACTCAAGCAATACAAGTTGGCGGCATATCAATAACAAGTGTGAGTATCTGAATGCGATAGTTACAGACGAAAACTACACTACGAAAACTCATCTCTTCTCAAGTTTTCGGTTCAAAGTTTTGCTTTTGAAGGCAAAACTTCATCCATGATAGCATTCGGAAGCTCGTATTGGATCCAGTGACCAATCCTGTGAAGAACTTTGACATTCAATCTCGCCACGCCAGCAGGGACATGCTCCACACGACAGAAAGCACCAAACTCCGGATCAGATATCAACAAGGTGATCTTCACGTGAGGTGGGATGTTTTTTAACAAATGGCTGAAACACCAAGGCGTGTTATGCTGTTCACAGCGGTAAAGTCATCAGTAATGTTGCTCATTTTGATACCAGAAATACTACCTCAAATATCCTTGCGACAGCAGTGCGATCGCACATGTAGACTCCTAGGGCCCTTAACATGCTATCACGTCGAGACCAAGCAGGGTTCTCAGCCATGAACTCATCAGTAGTTCTACGGTCTGCAACCTCCTTCAGAAACGAGATGGAAGCATTTTTGAATGTCTCCCCCGTACTCTCGAGAGGAGGATCAGCGAGTATGACGGTGGTTTCTTTCGTCTTGGGCAAGAAAGGGAAGAGGGACAAGGCCACTAAGCCACCGAGAGAATGGCCTATAATCACGTCGTAGGACGTGTTCGTGGCGAAATACGGTCGGAGGTCCTCTGCGAGGGTGGAGACACAATAATCGGTGCCTCGTCTCCATCCATGCCCAAGAAGATTTGGCGCCACGACAAAGAAACCTGGATAGCCTGTTAAAACAGAGCATCATCATAATATTAGAGAACCTGACCTTCTGCTACTAATAGTTGAGCGATGCCCTCCCATGATTGCGAGGACATGGTCAGCCCATGGATGAGCAGAGCGCGTTTGGAAGCGGTAGGTGAACCCCAGTGGGACGCGGACAAGGACGTGCTCATACCGGAAGACTTGGTTATGTTTCCGGGGAGTGAAACTGGTGGGAGTGAGGAACTTGTGAATTCAGTCCTCACTTAAATACGTATGGAAGGTGAATAAAGGGGCGGAGGAGAATTCGTGCCATTTGGGCAAAGTGAGCGTGCAATCACCGCGCAATGATTATAATGATGCGCGCAGGTAGTAAGAGTATTATATAATCGTAATGCCGAGGTCAAATCTCTATCACTCCCTATACCATGCAACATTTTCAGAAAAAAAATTCTAGCTCCTTAATTACTGACCACCTTTTCATTCAAAAATATAGATTTGCATCTCCTCTACATGGATCCCATTTTTAATAATTTTTAGTATAATGTTATGCAGTGTCGGAGCAAGCCTCGGCGAGAAAACTCAGGGTCTACCCTCTAGCCTGCACAATTTGGTTACGGCCTAGGCTCGGGACAGGGCTGCCGCCGGTCGGATTCTAGACCCGTCGAAAAACGAACGTTGAACGACCCCTGTTTAGCATAGCCTCGAACCGCATTGAGCATTTGGCTCGAAGTTGGATTGGACAACTGCCCGCAAACTCGATGAAGGTCTGCAATGAGTATTTTTTGAATACTTTTTCTGACAAGGAAGTTTTCCATTCAATGTACATAGATCTGTACGATAATACTATGTAATCAGGACTTCAATCAATTCCGTCGATTCTCGTAAAACATATTAGCCTCCAAGTTCTCCACCAATCAGATACATGCGCTACTGAAGTCGTAAGTGTTCGTAATGCGCAGTTGCGGGTTGGCAGTTCCTGGGGTAGTAGGCAGTGAACGTTGCGAACCAATAACTTAATTGATCAGTGGCGTCCTTGGATGTCGGAAAAAAGTAGTGTCTATGAGGCACGTTTCATGGCCCTTGGGTACGCAATTACTTATGGGCACAGGGACGGGGCAGCGCTAACCTTGAGCGAGCCGTGTTTAAGGAATACTAAGATCTCTACAATCCATTGCGGAGCACGCAGCTTTCATAGACCAAGCTTACCGGTCTTACCCCAAACTTCCCCTCATTCGTGAGTGACACTACGATCACAGATCACTGTGATCGCCTTACGCATCCACAGTCAACATGCGATGCGGAGCATGGTACACAAACCCTGACACCACAAGTCTATTCTCGATCCATATTCAAGTTGCAGCTCACGGATCTTAAACTTACCATCAGCATAAAATGAACGCGCATATTTCAAGTCCGCTGATGGACATACCGGAAACTGGAGCTTCGATCTTCGAAGGGCTAATTTACACATATTGTCTTTGATTTGCGCCCACGCAGGGTTCGCGCGCCCATCAACGATACAAAACTGTATAACGTATGTGCCCCAGATTGCTCTAGTGTAGTTAGGATACCAGTGGGGCTAGACTTTTGTAGGAGTGTTCTGACGAACTTTGACTGGGGAATTCAACACATCCGATTCTCGTCTGAGTAGGAGTGTACATGAGCTATCCTGCGAAACGGTAAGGGCCCTCGGTAATGGACGAGCCAAACGATTATATGAAAACAAAGGTAGAACAAAGTGGCGTCGCGCGTGACAGGGTAGAGTAGAACAGAGAGGAACGAACGTACGAAAATCGAATCAGTGGCGATATGAATGTGTATGGTTTGACAGAATAACGCGAGTTGAACAGTAGTGTTGACAGCGGTGAATTATGAATAGCGTGACATTAACGAGAGAAAGGGACTGAAAGTTGACAGAGATAACGAGTTTATTGTAAGAACAGGGATTGGAACCAGGCCCATGGACGGCGAAGTGATGAAGGAACGAGGAAGGAATGTATCCGCGGATGCGAAAAGCTTTTCGCATCAGTGAGTCACGCGGATGGTCTCGAACCCGTCGACTGGTCCGGGCGCGGAGGACATTCCTTACAGCAGCATCACTGACGACTTTACCGCTGTGAACAGCATAACACGCCTTGGTGTTTCAACGGCCCACCTCACGTGAAGATCACCTTGTTGATATCTGATCCTGGGTTCGGTGCTGTTTGTCATTTGCAGCACGTCCCTGTTGATGTGGCGAGCTTTAATGTGAAAGTTTTTAACCGAACGCTAACATGGATAAAGTTCCGTTTTCAAAGCAAAACTTTGAACCGAGCACTTGAGAGGAGATAAGTTTCGGTGGTATAGGTTTTGTCTGTACACTGGTTAGTGATATTGTGTTGCTTCCGGGACAATTCCGAAACATGATGTCATTTGACTCACTGGCATTTCACCATGAGTATCTTGCCCCCAAACCGCCTACCCAAATGTCATTATACCTCTAAGTGTACATTTTCGTGTTGGGGACAAATGACACTAATATGAAATATGTGAAACTGACAAGGCGCTCTCAGTGAAGCTGCTCCGGCGATCTGCTAGTCGGGGCTAGTCGATGGAATGTCCCATACCCAATTTTTCGGCTCTTAGCTTGATCCAAACCTTAGGTTAACCTTTCAGCATCACGATGCTGAGTTTCTTCTTTTCTTTTCTTTTGTCGGGGCTAATACGACCCTGTTCCTTATGGCAGTAAGCTTTTTGTTTATGTAGTAAGTACTAGTATTCACTTACATTGCCATTACACCTTTTTCAGAACATCACGCAGAGACGCATCTTCATTCGTTTATATGGTCTGTTTCAAAGGGGAGATCAAGTATATTCTTCCAATAAGATAATGCTAGCATCATCCGGTTCATTGCGGCCTGCACGATGAGAAGTCCTGACCTAAATCTGACTCGGTTGATACAACAGGCGAGCTTGGATTGACACCGATGTGGAAGTGACAGGCCGCCAGACTACCTTTGGACCACGACTTTCCACAGAGCAGGCACGAGGATGAGATGCCTTATTTTTCTCATGGAATGAATGTTTCTTCACTCATTCACTTCTGGACCATACCTCGCTCTCGTGTGTGAGCAAACTCATTGTCGTCGTTTTTCAGTACTCTTTCAGTGCTCTGTTCATACGGGATGGATGGCAACACCGGTAGCTGTCTGACACATTCACTGGCAGATGCACGCCGTCCTCAGAGCGTGATTGACTGTGTCTCTCAAGAATATCAATAGCCATTCAAGTACATCGGGGACCCGGGGTCGTATGACTTACCTGCTAAGTCATCACCACCACGATGCTCTTCCTGTGAGATACACTCTAGCGCTGTACTCACACCTTTAATATTTTAAGTGAAGACTGGGCTCATGAGCTCTTAATATTTTCGTTCCCACCTATTCCCAAAGATCTCTGAAACAACCAGGTCATCCGAGTATGAGTACCATGTCCGCGTCCCACTGGGGTTCACCTACCGCTTCCAAACGCGCTCTTCTCATTCATGGCTTGACTATGTCTTCACAATCATGGGAGGGCATCGCTCAGCAGTTAGTAGCAAGAGGTCAGGTCCCATAACATCATGGTGGTGATGCTCTGTTTTACCATGCTATCCAGGTTTCTTTGTCGTCGCGCCCAATCTTCTCGGGCATGGATGGAGACGAGGCACCGATTATCGTGTCTCCACCCTTGCAGAAGACCTCCGACCGTATTTCGCCACGAACACGTCCTACGACGTGATTATAGGTCATTCTCTTGGTGGCTTAGTGGCCTTGTCCCTCTTCCCATTCTTGCCCCAAACGAAAGAAACCACCATCATACTCGCCGATCCCCCCCTCGAGCTTCCGGCAGAGCAATTCGAACAGGGAAAAATCAGGTTTCTGAAGGAGATCGAAGATGCCAAAACTGCTGAAGAGCACATGGCTGAGCATCCTACTTGGTCTCGAAGTGATAGTGTGTTAAGAGCGTTAGGAGTCTCCATGTGCGATCGCACTGTTGTCAAAGGGATATTTGAGGTAATGTTTCTCGTGTTCGAATTAGAAGCATGGCTGACAAGTTTGCTGGTGCTGTGAACAGCATAACGAGCCGTATGCTTTCAGTAGCCAGTTGAAAACCATTCCATCTCACGTGAAGATCACATTGCTGATATCTGATCCGGGGTTCGGTGCCGTTTGTCATTTGGAGCACATCCCTGTTAACGTGGCGAGATTGAATGTAAAAGTTCTTGGTGGGATTGGTCACTGGATCCAATACGAGCTCCCGAGTGCTATCTTGGATGAAATTCCCCTGCCAAGAGCAAAACTATGAGCTGCGAGAGGAAGGGTTGGTGATATGCGGGCCCGGCGAGCTTTGTGTGTAACCACTATATTCAAATGTATAATCGCTTGTTCTTGATGAACTTGTTTTCAGATTGCTTGGACAATCCACTACGTCTACTATGCACAATGCAACGGTATTTAGTCTATGATATGAGCGGAAAAACAATCCTTGGTCCGATCGAGATTGGGTACAAAGCGTGGGCAGTTGTCTACTCGCCAGACATGACCATGTTTGCGACTGCTGGATTCAACGAGCCTTCAACTGATCCCACGATCAAAATGTGGGATGCAAAGACTGGCAAGCTTGTCGCCGCTCTCAAAGGACTCACAGGTCGTGTGGGGTGCCTAAATGTCATCACAAACAGATGTATAATTTGATGTCCAATCCCATTGCAGTACAGATTCCATCCTGCGGCTCCTGCCTCAGATGTAAGGAATAAGACCACCATGGCTTATTGGAGAAGAGTCCGTACAACCTTCAAATGTATGTTGCTTTGCGTCTGAAAAATGATGCTTCGTATACTCTGGCAATTCTATATTAGTTGGAGATGTCACGAGTGTATATGGTTTCGGCAAAACCGACGCGGGACTCGCGGGTATCGAACACACTGTAGAAACGCTGGAGGAATACATAACCAAGACGAAAGTCATTCCCATTGCCAGTGGGTGTGCCAAGGCTTTTAAAGACGAGATATATACCATCGTCGACACCGTGAAGCTTGTAGTTGAGCCAACGAGGCCAGATTTGGGCATTAGGGGTAAGACTGTAGGTTCGCTGTCATGCAAAATGGTGAACAAGGGGTGTGAGGGCTGACAGAATTGACGTACGCCGTTAATATGGAAATCCAAGTCCCGCAGGGCACCGTACCCCTCAAGGGTAATAGAGAGAAGTTCAGTCGTCGCATCAAAATCAGCGCCGGTTGCAGCCTGGTAATTCTCATAGGCATCTATCACACGTTGATTAGACCGTTATTACTCGCTGACTCTAAATACACACCGGAAGCAAGGTAAATAAAGGTGGTGCCACAATCCACGATACCAGCGGTGTGCCTTGAGATCTCCGTGGTGTCGTATGTGATGCTCAGATCGATACCCCAAAAGTACGATGCATCCTCGGTGTTGGTGATAGAACTAAAACAAAATGATTAGTATCTGTCTGGATTGATCCAGGAGCTGAGGTAGCCTACGTGTATGCGATGTTACCGATGTACAAGGCAGTGTTAGTTTCACCAAAGGTGAGCACTCCTTCGTCGAATCTATCTCTAACGGAGGGCTGGAAATAGAGACCAACAAGGGGCTGAGAAATGGTGCCTTGGTCAAACAGGCTGTCAGTGATAGTCGAGATCGCTTTATCCGGTGTATCTCTCAGGTCGCCGAGTGACAAGCGTGCAGGCCCGATACCAAGGATACCGTCATAAGGGATGCCCTTCGATTGAGAAGCAACACCGATTGACATCTTGTCGATGGTGAACATATTAGAGAGAGTGACGATATCATGGAATAGAGTTCCTATAGATGATCGTAGGTATTTTCGACATATGATATTG
The DNA here is from genome assembly GCA_016695475.1 of Suillus decipiens. Lineage (NCBI taxonomy): Eukaryota > Fungi > Basidiomycota > Agaricomycetes > Boletales > Suillaceae > Suillus > Suillus decipiens. The sequence goes on along the minus strand of MU172920.1, from coordinate 1,123,047 downwards.
TTGTATGTCATACCTTTGAAGAATCCAGACTGGTAGTTTACCTCCAAAGGTTCTTCAGTGTCGAAACTGGTATCGGTCGCCACGTACCGACTGCCGGCGCCGACCCATGTGAGCGAGCTACCGGTGTCGATGTTCAAGGCGTCTTCAATGATACATTAGCAGCTGCATGTTTTCCTAGTGTTGAACTCACAGAATGTGGGGGGCATGCCAATGCTAACTGATATGATGCACCCCCAATTATCGCCTGCCAAAAGAACACTAGCACTTTGGGCATCATCATGATTATGCTGCATCAGGTTGGTACCATTGGAGAATTTTTGCCTCCTGGTCATGGGGAGGGTGATGCGGGAATTGCGAACTTCAACGGTGATTGACAAAGCCACTGCCAAGAATGTTAACAAGGATGCGGCGGAGAACATGGTGTACTGGAAAGGTATATCATACTCGGTGACCCATTATATATGTGTTAGCGAACGCGGTGCGGGAACCTTAGTCCCCCTCGAAAAAGCGATGCCTCGATAGATAGTTGCGATCCGACTCATCAGAAGTGTTGAAGTATTTGACTTTTCGATAAAATGTGGCAAGAGATGGTTTGCTTCCCCGACAACTTGATGTTCCCACTGAATCCCACATACCTAGCGGGGCCTGCTGGCATATCTAAATTGACGCGTTTCTAGCTGTAGCTACCCAAATGAATCCTTTAACAGGTAAAGGAAGTAGTTGTGGGTGTCGGGTGCTCCCGTGCTAAACAAGGCTACGTCAGTGTGTGGCTACCAATTTCCTAGCAGTGAAAATCCATATGCTTTATGTAACTTAGTGATGCAAAACATGTACTTTGTCGAATTACGTGTCATTTTATCATATTCCGTAGCATGATCTGCCATCCGGTCTAGCCCTATGAGTGAGTCGAACATCATTTTACAGCAGAATCTATATCTATATCTATAAGCCGCTGTTGTTTTTAAGAGGCGCTACTTTTGTATGGAATATTACGTAAATTCTGCTCATCGTTCCGGTGTTGTTTTCATATTCTCAGTTATCTGCAACGCATCGTCTCCACCCTCTATCACCTTCATCCCATGGAAGCACCCTTCGTATTCTGTTTCTATCTTTATTCCGCCCCATACACCCAGATGCTCCATCCCAACCCCGTCCTTTCCGCCGCGTTCGAAATCGTCCTTAGCCAGAACAAGTAGCGTAGATATTGAGCTGCCCCAGCGTTCCTCAGAAATCATTGACGTCCCGTATACCAAGGGCAATTTTTTTATGTTCTTATCCTCCTTCTCGAATGTTCAATTCCACCTGATTTTATTTGATATTCGAACCCCACTTCAGAGAAATGCTTGTGCAAGAGAGAGATGGGCGCCGCTAATCCCACAAAATGCTACTGCAGGAAGCTCGCGCCCTCCTAACAGTGCCGTCACGCAACAATCTAGCGGCGCGGCTCAAACCCAGTCATCCCCACCGCATGCTACCGACTCCACCTCCACCCCACCGCACCATCGCCAATACAGTTATCCTCGTGCAACAATAAGATATGCTAGTCGCTGGACTCGCTTTTGGCTCTTTATCTGTTGTACCTCTGCTGAGTATACCGATGGTCACTATTAATATACCAATGATTTCTCCCGCCATCTGACATTCCGTGATCTTATCTCATTACATACATTCGCATGCTTGATGTAAGCACAAGGTCCTCATATAGAGCCACACATCGGTTTATCATGTGCCACCGTTCTCTAGCTCTCCTTCATTTAAAACTACATCATGATTGGTTGGTCATACCTCACCGAAAGTGTGCTACAAGTGCAAATTTTATAGCAAGTCGAAGAAACCCTGTGGTGGGTGTAACTCCACAGCTTGGTGATGATCTGATCAGGATTATACTTTTCTTTGAGCTCACCGATCTCCTTTCACCCTGAGTCCCCTAGCAAGATCCAAATTGAACACAACCAAGTTGCAGTATCTAGATTCTGAGTGCGTGCATGTCTATCTGACCCTGTCACAGGTTCTCTTAGTAACGCTACCGGCGGGCTCTTCTCGTTATACATGGTTGCATGCTTGTCGCAATTCACGGGAGGGCTTCGTTCAGCCATTGGCAGCAGGTCTGGTTTTGTCGTATGGTGAAGGTAATTTTAACAGATCCGATTGGTCACGGTTCTTCGTCATTGCTGTGAGTCACCCTGGGCATGCATGGAAACAGTGCGCGGACCATCGTGTGTATGTATTTGCAGAGGAGGCGCCGCAGTGACCTTCTCGCTGTCGTCGCTTGAGCATTCGCACCTGCCTCAAACTGTTGTCATTACTTGTGTTACTTAAACATTGCATGATCTCTAGTGCACAAAATCTATACAAAATCATGTAGGCGTGAAAATATACGTGCTGGAATGAACAAGTGTTTCTGAACGAAATAAACCCATGATGCGTAATTAAATTATCATGACCGCGAGGCAGCGAAGAGATACAGCTGCTCCCCGACATCGTCAAGCTCGGCGACGAGGAGCTCGTTCACAGCCGTGGGATTATCTAGATACACTGAAGAGACCAGATCAGACGGCTAAAGAGATATAGGAGTCGGTAAACCTACCGTGGTGACCAGCATTTGGTATATTGTACATCCTGCTATGATAATTACCGGCTTCACGCAAATTCTCGAGAGACTGCAGTCCGCCTTGTGGGTCCATCCAATCATGCTCGCCATCTAAGAAAATACTGAGGGATCGCTCGAGAACGAAGCTAAAATGTTACGTACAAATGAAGGTTATTGGTATTTTGAGCGCGGCTATTCTATCGACAAGCGGCCTACGAGCATGAGCGTAGGGCGCAAGGATATGAGCTGGACGAAACCCTATTAGATGGGGACTGAAAATCAAAATCAAAACTTACATATGCAATACTCTCCCGAACCCTTAGCAAGCGTGATATTTAAAATATAATCATGCATATCGCGCGTTTCATCTTCCGTCAAACCGGAGAAACGGCGACTTGAATACTGTATGGAACGGAAATGTCAGTATCCCAGTCTGCTCAACGATATCATACTCCGCACCTTCCCTACAAGCATGGGACCCCAGAAAAGGGTTGAGCGTACAACTTGGAAGGGACTCCAGCCCTCTTCCCATAAGTATGTGAGGAGTCTTCTTGACCGGCTCTCTTTCTCCTTGATGGCCTTCTGTTCTTCTCGTATCTGATTAATACCCGCAGTGGATGCAGCGACCGCAGAATGGCTCCCTGATATCGTGCTTCGTGAGTCACCTTCGTCAGTTAGTTCGCGTGAAGGCATGGTAAGATTATTCGGATCATGAGGAACACCGGCAGGGGAGAGAAGAATAAGCTTGTGCACGCGGGTGGGGTACCGCAGTGCGTAGGCAACACTGAAATAAGCGCCAAGTGAGTGTCCAATTAGTGTCATCTTCTCCAGGCCCATCTTTGCTCGCCACTCCTCTAGTGAGTCGACGAAGAAGGACTCGGCTTCATTCACACGCCCGGATATGTCATCCCGCTTTGCTTTGATGGTGAAGGGTACACGAGCGGAACGGCCCATGCCTAGCCAGTCCACAGCGAATACGTCAGTGCCGCGGTGCCCTGCCCATTGTGCGAGTGCGGGGAAATTACGAAAGAAGAAACCAAGACCTGCACCGTATCCATGAAGGACTACAGCTGGGGGCGGTGCAGTCGGTGAGGGATTTGTGGACTTGATTGATAAGGTATTTAGGAAGTGCTTCGGTGCCGCAAGCTGCACGCGCTCCCTGTGTGCAATGACAGGACTGTCATTGGTCAAGGAGGTCATCTGTTCTGGCCGGAAGAACGGAAGTCGCCTATAATGATGTCATACGCATGCTTTCAATGCATGTAGGTATGTTGCATACCTCAATAGCCGCTCCTCGGACGCAGTACCCTGCTTGTCTCCCGCAGCCCACCTGGCTCGGATCATCAGGGTTAGAAAGTAATGTGTATCAGCCTTCCTTTCACTCACCAACTCTTCAAGCTCGCCGTGAATGTGACAGGTATATCCTTAGCCGGGGGAAGTGGGAGGAAGGTGGATGAAGTACTAGCTGGTATTGAAGCTGACATGGCGCCTGCTCGCCTACGGAGAAGGTTGATCGCTGAAATAGTGAGAGATGCAAGAAAGGAGAAGAATGGTTATTATGGAGAAGGGTGTACGCGTGGTCTAATGTAATGTAATTTATATTATGAGGCAGTCCGCCTGCCGCTACCACAACGCGTCCAGGGCAAGGACAGATGTGGCGGACCGGCTAGACTACATTTAAACTCCGATTCTATTTATGATCTTGAGCTTAAACCCGATTTACTGTCTTCATCTCGAACGTCATGTACAACGGTATCGGATTAACCACTCCCCGTGGAAGGTGCGTTGCTTTCGGACAATGGTCAAATTCACCTTACTGATCACATATCATAGCGGCACAAATGGCTATGTCATGCGTAATCTCTCGGCACTTCGTGTGCACGAGACTGCCGCAGACCGAGCTGCGGCCTGGGATGTAGCTCCCCCAAAGCACAGAGAACCGGATGAAGCTATTTTGGAACATGAGAGAAAGAGAAAGGTTGAAGTAAAATGTCTGGAGCTGCAACTACAGCTAGAGGATGATGGGCGCGTAGACCTGAATGTTTGCATTAGCGGTCCTCTGACTTTTCATTTCAACAGTCTGGATGAAGCAACCATCGAAACGCGAGTTGACGAACTTCGCACGACTTTGAATAAGGATTTGGCGTCACTGGCTTCATCCGCGAAAAAATTGAAACCATCTGATACGCATGGTATTGCAGCTGCCAAAAAGGCTGAACTCGACAAAATGGCCCGAGCACTGGGCACGAGAAGTAACTACACGGAGGGTGATGCATTTGACCGAGAGAAGCAGGAAGAAAACAAGATGCGTCGTATGGTTGAGCGAGAGGAGCGTGAGAGGAAACGTGAAGAAGACAAGTTGAAATGGTTGGAGCAAAAGCAGAAGTGGGAGGCAGATAAGAGAGAACGTGATCGCTTGCGTCGGAGGGAGGAAGATAGGATAAGGAGAGAGAAGGAGGAGGCCGGTCGAAGGAAGGAGAGAATGCCCCCTCCTCCCGCTCCTGCATTCAGGGATCGGCCAAGAGACTATCGCGGAGAGCGTGACCGAAGGAGCCGAAGTCCGCGACGTGAAAGAGACGCTCGACGCCGCAGGTCACCTTCTCGCTCTCCTCCGCCTCGTCGGCGTTCTCCGTCTCCTGTGCAGTCCAAAAGGTCTCGTTCCCCCGACCGAACAGACTATCGGCATTCTAGGTCTGTAACACCACCATCAAGGCGATCACCTCCTGCACTTCCCCACCGTTCGCGTGAGCGTTCAGAATCACCTCGCCGTGGCCGCGATCGCTCAGAAACACCACCCCGCCAACGTGGGTGGGATAGGTCAGAATCTCCACCCCGGAAAGACCGCGAACTCTCCCCACCTCCCCGTAATGGGAGCGACCAAGATCGTGGGAGAAGTACCTCTCGGTCACCGCGACCTACAGGACGTGGTCGCTCAGCTTCTTCGAATTCATCCATGTCTGTAAGTACGGGACGCAGTCACTCCAGAGATTAAGATGCTGCGCCAGCACCCAGACTCATATTCTGAGATCTGATGTTTGCCTGGATGTTATGAGGCTTTTTGCCCACTTTGCTTCAGTTTTGTATTTCAATTTGTACAAAATTTGTGCTGCGATCATCATGCATAGTGATTGGTGTTCTTTTTTCGAGTGCTGCTATGATGCTTTATGCTACTGGCTCTCAATTGTTTGTTTACATACTACCACTAGCCCTGCTGACCAGCCGGCTCCTTCCTGTGTCGTAAATTATAATTGTGCCGGACTTGTAGCCTACCTGCTGTTACGGTCAGAGTCGGACTCGGACTATGACTCATATAAATCTGCTCAGCAAATAATTCGTGCGGTTGCTGTGGTTTTGGTTTTTTCTTCCTTCACACTCTCCTCCAATCTACTGTCCAGAGAGTTAGCCCAACTTGATTGCAGGTATCCATGCACTCCACTGCACGTTTGGCTCATCTGTCGGGTCCTCTGCCAATTACCCGGCTGCAAATTCTGGCTCGAGGCCCCAGTGTGACCCCACTAGCAGCACCTAGGCGATATGCTTCAAATGCTGTATCTGAGGTACGCTGACCTATGTTTTGTAACTCCTGTTTACAAAATGCAAAGAGGTGTAGCTTTCAACATCCCCCAGCACACGTTACTTGAAGCCTATATATGACTTTTCCGCACATACACAATCTTCTGCAACCAAAAATACGATAGCGCTTGGCGATGAATACATTCTTCCTGTCTATGCACGTCCTCCGTTTGTGCTTTCGCATGGACGTGGTAGCTGGGTCTGGGACGTGGATGGCCGGAAATTTCTTGATTTCAGCGCAGGCATCGCAGTGAATGCACTGGGACATGCGGATCCAGGTGTCTCAGAAGTGAGCAAATTCTGCATTTGAAACCATTATGGATGACAGCATACATTATGATGGGAACTTACACTATACCATCATAGGTACTACAGCGGCAATCATCGACCCTTCTCCATACCTCAAACGTATACTACAACGAGTGGGCGCCAAAGCTAGCGCAGCTTCTGGTGACGCTCACTCACAAAGAAGGTGGACTAGGCTACGCTGCTGGCGGCACCTCTCCATCTTCCTCAGCTACTAAGCAAGGGGCCAAGGTTTTCTTCTCCAACTCAGGCACTGAAGCGAATGAAGGTGCTCTGAAGATAGCCCGAAAAGTTGGAAAGGACCGCTGGGCCGCGGCCACTGGTGGAAAAGTTGACGATCCATCATGTCCTAAAACCGGTATCGTGTGCTTCGAGAATTCTTTCCATGGTCGAAGTATGGGTGCCTTGAGTGTCACTTCGACGGAGAAATACCAGATGCCATTTCGACCGCTGATACCCGGTGTCAGCGTTGGCAAGCTCAATGATCTGGAATGCCTCCATAGGCTCATCACTGATGATACCTGTGCGGTTATCGTCGAGCCCATACAGGGAGAGGGAGGCGCCACTGCCGCAAGTGAAGAATGGCTGAGGGCTCTGCGCAAACGCTGTGACGAGACGGGAACAGTTTTGATCTTTGATGAGATACAAGTTTGTTTTAATTTACAACGTCGTCACACACCGCCTTCTGATTGATTCGATTGCGTCGCAGTGCGGCTTGTACAGGACAGGGAGTCTTTGGGCACATTCGGCGTTCCCAGTTGATTGTCATCCTGATGTTATCACGATGGCGAAACCGCTGGCTAATGGTTATCCAATTGGTGCCGTATTACTTCGTGATACCATATCATCTACGATGACAGCAGGTGAGAACGAGAAGTCATGAGAGTTGCTTACCGGAATTGACAATTACTGGCAGGCACTCATGGAACAACATTTGGAGGGTCACCCACGGCTTGTGCAGTTGGACATCACGTTCTGAGCCGCTTAAGTGATCGTGCGTTCGTGGCCCATATGAAGGAGATGAGCGCGCACATGAACAGCCGGCTCGAAGTTTTGCCGAAATGGTTCTCAGCGATATTACAGCCTCACGTGCGCGGTCGCGGTTTCATCCGGGGCCTTGGATTCAATAATGTCTCACATCCTGGAGAAGTAGTGCAGCTAGCACGGGAGCGTGGAGTATTCCTGTTGACTGCTGGGAAAGATGCCGTGCGTCTGGTACCCTCTCTAAATGTCAACAAGGAAGAAGTGGATACAGCCATGGATGTGCTTGAAGGGTGCCTGTCATCTTTGCAGGCTTAGATAGGCTGGCTACAAGTGATACCTGGATCTGAGATATGGCACTCTGTCAGAAAGGTTGTATGGTGCGCGTCATCTACTAGTAGTCACTGTCGCTTCTGCACGAAATTTATCACACAAGCAAACATGCTTCAGGCATTATAACGTATTGTTCTCACAGCTAAATGTGTTGCTCGATTTCTAAAAGTTCGAGCTCACTCAGGTTCACTTACCGAGCGCCGCTAAACCTATCCTAAATGGGACTTGCTTACGGTAAGGACGAGCAGCGCCAACACTTGATATTTACGAACATGCTATTTGCATGTGATATGTTCGATGAAAAGGGTCAAGAAAAGCTCTAGGAATGTTAAAGGGTTTAAGAATGCGAATGACAGGGTTTAGGGAGGTTTGGGATGTGCTTTATGTAAGACTGCTTCTAGATCAAGCGTTGGTGGTAAGATTTAAGACAAGTCCCGTTTAGCGGCGCTCGGCAAGGGAACTCGAACTTTGAGAATTGAACAGCCTCGTAATAGAGCTAAGACTTAGATAGATAGATAGATAGATAGATAGATGAATCTCGCAACATACTAGTAATACTAGTAACTCCATCGAACCAAAAAAAAAAGATTACTGTGCACTAATCATCAGGGAAACGTAATTCGCTACCAAGTGCTACTGAGTGCTACGAAGTGCTACGTAGCACTACGTAGCACAATCCAACCCGCTGATGATGGAGAAACCGTCCCCAAATATTGATCTATCAATAATACATATTACCGTTTAACAATAGCAAATACTCTCTCCGGACTGCTCCGCATCTATCCGAGTATACACATGACTTGCTTTTATTAAGCATGTCATGGCCACTTTCACTGGTTCACAGATTGACACGTACACGCGCTCACACCATCAGCTGAAGCTTGAAGCACTGGACTCGTTGTCGTGTCGGCTGGCCGCCGAATAGATATGCTCACCATTCAAATTGGATGCTGGATGTGGACCACAAATTTAATAACTGACCCATAATATTATCCTGAGCACGAGACAAAGCGAATCGGAAACGCGCCGAACACGGTTTGTAACATGTGTTGTGACTTGTCTACTCGCTAAAAAGGGGAATGAACACGTGATTTTCATCAGCCAATGAGCGCTTTCCTAATTTCCGATATAATATTCCTCCAAGTTTCCAATCCCCGATTCATATTGTCCCGGTTTGCACTCACTACAGTACTTTGCTCGTAAGCTAACATATCTTTGCTAATATCCATCGTCTGGGTTACTAACCGTTGATTTTCTGTTTCAGATTTGACGATATATTGTGCGAGAGAGCTCCCAGTACTTGAGCATGGAAAAGTTTTCTTCACTGGCCCGTTTCAAGAGTTCTTGCCCGTTTTTGGGCGGAACGAAGACCTCGACCCTTCGTGCCCTCAGCAGCACCATTTCCCCTAGATTCCCTTCGATCTCTCAGCTCACTGAGCAAGCCGCGAATTGCCCCATCATGGGTCCGGCCCTGGTGATGCGCTCTACCCAGATGGTCGCTGGTTACGCCAGTATCGCTGGTCAGGCCGATGTCCAGAAAATCCATCACAGCAAAGGTATCTTCCCCGGAACCAGTGTTTCCGAAGCAGATATCTCCAAATGCCCTCATGCTTCTGCTGCTCGAGCTGCTGCTCGGATGGCAGACGATCTTGCTGCCGCATCTACTACCAAAGCACCTGAAGCCAAACCAGAGGTCCTAAGCACGGCTCAGAAGGCTGCCGCTGCCGGATGCCCTTTCCACAAGGCTGCCGCTACTGCAAAGGAACAGCCCGCCAAATTACCTGTCATGACAGAAACACAGACTACTCCTGCCACTTCAGATGTCTACAACTATGACAAGTTTTATGCGGTCGAGCTCGAGAAGAAACACAAGGATCAGTCCTACCGCTACTTCAACAACATTAACCGGCTTGCAACCAAATTTCCAATTGCGCACACTGCCAGTGTCAAAGAAGAAGTCCAAGTTTGGTGCGCTAATGACTATTTGGGAATGGGAAATAACCCGGTCGTACTTGAAACCACCCAGTGCGTATAGCCTTTGCAATCATATTATTTCACTGACGTATTTCCAACGCAGTCGAGCACTGGACAAATACGGTGCAGGTGCTGGAGGCACTAGAAACATAGCCGGAAATAGTGCTATGCATCTCGGTCTCGAACGCGAGCTTGCTACCCTTCATCGCAAGGACTCCGCGCTCGTATTTTCGTCTTGCTATGTTGCCAATGATGCAACTTTATCTACACTCGGTTCCAAGCTTCCTGGTTGCGTGTACTTCTCGGACGCTTCCAACCATGCATCCATGATACAGGGCATTCGGCACTCCGGTGCGAAGAAGGAGATTTTTAAACACAACGACCTGGACGACCTCGAGGCTAAACTGCAGAAGTATCCGAAGGATACCCCTAAAATCATCGCATTTGAGAGTGTTTACTCAATGTGCGGTAGTATTGGACCTATCAAGGAGATTTGTGACCTGGCTAAGAAGTACGGCGCATTAACTTTCCTGGATGAAGTCCACGCTGTTGGGCTCTACGGGCCCCGCGGTGCGGGCGTTGCCGAGCATCTCGACTGGGAATCTCACCTGATGGCCGGTCAAACTTCCGAGCCAATTAAGGATAGCGTGATGGATCGTATCGACATAATTACTGGTCAGTCATTACCATACATATATACTTGACGGGCTCGGCTTACCGTTGGCAGGTACACTTGGCAAGGCATACGGCAGTGTTGGTGGATACGTCGCGGGGTCTCGCGATTTCATCGACATGATTCGTTCATATGCACCCGGCTTCATTTTTACTACCTCGCTGCCTCCTGCTACAGTCGCTGGTGCTCGAGCTTCCATCATTTACCAGAAGCACTATGTTGGCGATCGAGCATTGAAGCAGGTAAATGTTCGTAATGTCAAGGAACGTTTCGCTGCTCTAGACATTCCCGTTGTCCCTGGTCCTTCTCACATTGTGCCGGTCTTGGTTGGTGATGCTGGTCTCACCAAAGCAGCTAGCGACAAACTTCTTCGCCAATACGGTATTTACGTTCAGGCAATCAATTTCCCCACCGTTGCTGTGGGTGAAGAGCGTCTTCGGGTCACTGTCACTCCTCGTCACACTGTAGAGCAAATTGATGGCCTGATTGCTGCAATGGATGCAGTGTTCACCGAGCTCAACATTAATCGGATCAGCGACTGGACAAAATTGGGCGGACGTGCCAATGTTGGTACAGGCAAGGATAACGTTGAACCCATCTGGAGTGATGCTCAGATCAACATCGCTGGAGAACCACAGATGTTGCATGATGGAGACACGCCCTTCGTTGACGTTAATGCAGTTCATATGGTTCGGGAGAGCTTTGAGGGTCTTCTGGGAGCTGTTGGGTTGAGTGAGACGGAGAGGAAGGTGGAAACGGTGCTGATGACTGGAGCCGTGGAGCACATTGCTGGAGCCCTGGCAAAGAAAGTGAAAGCGCCACAGGCTCCCGTCAGTCCAATTGACGTGCCCGTCGCGCCTACTATCGAGGTTTCGGCTTGATACTTGTTGAGACTGTAGTCAAGTATGACCCGTGTTCTAATGCTAGTGTGGTCATCTCCATGGATCTTAGTACTAGGGTTGTGTGCTTGTCTGCTCAAAGTGATGAGGTCTGCAATCCTTGCACTGATGCTTCAAATCACTGCAACACGCAACATCAGAGTGAGTTGATCTCACTGTACATCCAACAGAGCACTCAGTAAGCTATGAGCCCTCGTCACTTTGGTCGTGATAGTGCACCCTCCATTCGAAAGATCAGTCGGCAATATGGCTGACTCCGAGGTCACAGGATCCGGTGTCTCCGAGGCCACTATAGAATTGCACATTTGTATGAGGTTCTGTAGAGGAAGAGTATTGTAAGATCAGTCATCAAACAAGATGAGCAACACGTACGTCTCGAATTCCCCCCTTCACATCTGCGAGATATTTGGTCACTAGGACAAAATACTTCTCTGGTATCTGACACAGAAAACTACGATCAGCTAACCGACAAACTCACAGGAGAAATTCACCATTTCTTCCGACCACAATCTCTTAATCAGCCATATCTGCTTGGCTTTATTAAACTTCCAGTTCGGTGGATCCTCAAATCGTGCATATGCATATGATAACGCTGTAAATCATTCCATGCTCAGTAAACACACATACAAACCTTGCGACATACCTTTCCGACTTTGATCAGGCAGAGACTCGTCTACACTAGGATCCGTGGAGGGTAAATCTGGTGGAGGATGGCCTTTCTTTTTTTTGAATGGTTTTCTATCAGGCGTTTCTTCCAACTGTTCCTTAGCCTTTCTCTTCTTCTTCTTCTTCCGTTCTGACTTCTCTGATGCAGCCTCTTCTGGTGTTTGATCCTCGATGTTGTTCAAATGTGCGACCTGCCCATCAAGTGCGGTTCCCTCGTGTTGGCCTTCATCTGAGTGTTTGAGTTTCTTCTTAGTCTTCTCCTTCCTACGTTGGTCACTTCTGTCTTTCAACGGCTCATGCACCACGTCCCCCGAATAACTCTTATTCTTCTTTTTCCGCTCCGTATCACTGGTAGTTAAGTTCGGCTGGACATTTGTGGATGCGACATTTCCTGCAGAGGGTGTATTTGAAGGAGATAAGGGATGGCTCTCGTTCTGAGAACCTCGTGTCGTAGAAGCCGCTTTATCTTTTGGGGTGGTCGTGGGCAACGCGTCACTGGTGGTTTCGGTATGCTTTCTCTTCTTCGACTTCACGCATTCTTGACCTGCATCTTTGGCATGAGAGTCCGCGGACCTGGACTTTTTGTGTGATTTGGGCGATGCATCCCTGATGGCTACTACAGACATGCTGAGCAGGACACACAAGCGCTCTATAGGGTGGTAAATACTTCGAATTTGAAAAGAGGCTGGACCGGGTCCAGTAGAGGATGATTTCACTCGCGCACGTGATAAGGTCACCAGCTAAACATCCAGAAATAGTATTTACACCACCACTGCTGCTACTACTACAAAGCGCACTCACATACTGATTCCATGGGTCTTACAATATCTTCACTTTTCACATCATTGTCATCGCTGGTACGATGGAGCAAAGACCAGGATGTCCGTATACTCATGCTCGGCCTCGACTCGGCCGGCAAGGTATGTCCACTTGCAATATAATGTTATTCGGGTTCAAATGGACTGGTGTTTTTGTAGACGACAATCCTGTACCGATTACAGGTAAGTAATGTTGAAAATATATTCAATGGAGATCTAAATACATTTGCAGATTGGAGAAGTGGTTTCTACAATCCCAAGTGAGTATGTCATGGGTTTTGTGGGGTTTGGGGCTCACGAGGAACAACCTAGCAATCGGCTTTAATGTAGAAACTGTTCAGGTGTGTTTTTGATGGAAAAAAAATTAGGATTCCACTTTATTGACAATACTATCCAGTATAAAAACATTAAGTTCCAAGTATGGGACCTTGGAGGGCAGTCTAGCATACGGTGCGTACAACTTAATCTTCGTTAGCAATTCCTGAATGGTGCCCAAAGGCCATATTGGCGATGTTACTTCCCAAACACATCTGCCATCATATACGTCATTGATTCTTCGGATCATGCGCGGTTGACGACATCCCGAAGTGAACTGTTGACCATGCTTTCGGAAGATGAGCTCAACGGCGTGCCACTCCTCGTATTCTGCAATAAGCAAGATGTCGAAGGAGCACTAAAACCCGAAGATATCAGCGAACAACTTGGTCTCGCAGGTCGCGAGACGTCAAGACCATGGAGTGTGCGTGGGAGCTGTGCAACAGAGGGGCAGGGTCTAGAGGAAGGATTAGACTGGTCAGTGGTATACCTTGTCCCATTCTGATGATCTTGACATATCCAAATGACAGGTTAGTGAATGCAATACAGAAAAAGTAGAATATGTGACCGTCCTCACGCACGTACATCTTCATCGTCTCTTGCATATTTCTTTTTGTCGTCTTTGGATAGCGGTATACCCATTGGTACTGCAAGCATAATTGATAGTCTCATAATTTATGCTATAGATTTGGATGCCGTTTTACAAAAGATGACCCTACCCCAACGGACATTTAAGGGTCCTGGCTACTACAATAAGTAAATCGACCTACCAGATTCACGTAAGATCAATCATCGTGCTCCACGAACCACCGTTCAACCTGCCCCGCCCAACCAACCTGATGAGGCACATAGTCGTCGATGGACTCAGCACCAGAGCTCGACGCGTACTATGTGAAGGGATGGGGACCTGGCGTACCCGGTCAGTACTCTTACCGCCTCTAAAATTCCTGTTTGAAAAATTCGGGGTTCATATCAGGGTACGTCTTTACTTTGCGGTAAGCTTTGTATATTCATTGCTACGCAATTTAAAATACTACTGAACGGGCCATGCTGATAGGATGTCTGGCTTATCTGCTGGCCAAGTGATCTCTTTGTGGTGTCGCTGGATTATTAATTTATTAGACGCATGTAATCGGAAATGAGAAGCTACCCTGCAAGCCACCAAAACGGTTGGTTCAGTACCGTCCACATCATAACTTAATCGTAAAAAGATTTCTTGAATGACAAAAACACGAGAGATATGCCATACTCACGTCAAGATATGTAATTCAATGAATTTAGGTGGACCAAAACCATTCCCACTTTTGTTCCTCCGAGTTCAAGATACAGTTTTGATACACCTCCAAATCCGGCCGCCAAATTCGCACTGTTCCGTCATCAGCACAGCTTGCGACCATATCCCTTGCCCAGTCGACTGCTCCAATTTCGCCAGATTGTGCACGAAAACGGACTGTCGGGGAAATTGGTTCACCAGCCCCCTTGCCGTAAGAGGGTCCTACTCTACCGGCGTTGCTGATATCAAAAAGGAATAAACTTCCGGCTCGGTTTGTGCTGCCGCTTGCGAGCCAGCGTCCACATGGAGAAGTAGCTAGTCGGACATAGAACGAGTTCGTTTGGAGGTTCGGGTGGGCTTCAGTGCGAAGTGGGGTCAGGGTGGGGTAAGAATAGATGTACAAGCGAGAATCGGCGCCGAGAGCGAAGAGGAGGCCAGCGCTGGAACCTGACCCTTGAGACATGCTTGTGATACCTCGACAACGAGCACTATGAAACGTAGTCGGATCCATGGTAGAGGAAAACAGTGGCTTGTGCGCTGTTTTTTTGGGGCTGCGCTTTGATGACTTGTCCGAAGGAAGGCGAAGGTCCCAGTAGTGTAAGATGCTGCAGGGTTGATTAACCACGTGCCCAGAACGAAAAGTAGAACCTTACCCATCAAAAGATCCGCTACTGACTAGCCCATGTGGTCGGTCATCAGGGTAAAGAATATTCGTGATACCTCTGGGCAAGGCTCGCATTTTATGTCTGCTACATCCGGAAACTTTATCCTGTCCGTGAGCAGCGGCTATCGTGATTACGGCACTTCTTGCGGCGATTTCATCTTCATCGGATAAGTTATTGACACGCAGATCGTACAGGCAAAGCATTCCATCCCTGCCACCGGTAGTCAAAAGATCTCGATGCACCGGATCCCACGCAACGCATTTTACAGTGCTGGTATGGCCATCGAGAATGGAAAGCAATTGTTTTGTCTCTACAGAGGATATTCTGGTGCTTTTATCTCCGGATGCCGTAGCGAGAAGAGTGTCATCCGCATTCCATTTGACGTCAAAGATACCATTGTCATGAGGCTCGAGGGTCACCCGTGCAGGTTCTTAATTCAGGTCAGTATCGGTCGCTGCCTTGACACGGCTGAGACCTACCGCAATCCCATTCTTTCCGTTTGGTCGTATCGAGGATGTGGATCGACCCTTGTTCCGTGGCAACGGCAAGAAGGGGTACGCCACCACGTTTCGCTTCTACACAAAAATTTAGTGGAATACTAGTAATTTCAAAAAGGAATGCCATGCCATTGGAGTATGCACAGGCGTAAGGGGGTGAGACGAAAGAGTCAACCGTTCTTGAATGGCATTTGAAAACATCCGATGTATGTGAAGACACAAATGACTGAAGAATGTTGCGAGACGGTACTGCAGAGATTACTCAGATAGATATTCAGAAAATAGCTATCTGACTTACAAAGCATCCGATGAGATTTAGCAAGATAGCCATTGGAAGCTAGGCCCAACGTTTGAAACACAGTACGATGACAACCTCGCCTTTTGACGACAACATCGTCCATTTCGACATCGATTACATCATTGTCGTATTCTGCGACTAACAGTCTCGGCTTTTTTGTAGGTGTTTCATCAGACTCTGATACACGGCGCTTTGGTTTTCTATCGTCTAGTGGTGTTGCTGGTGTTGGAAGCTGAGAAGCGTGGAAGGGCAGGTCCTCCCTAACATTAGTAGCATCAGAGAAAATTTCGAAGCGAGGAACCTCGGGACTATCAAGCATATCTGGTGATTTTTTTGGACAAGGTAAGCTGGCTACATGGCAGACAGAATGACCGCGTTCATGTCGCGCTCAATCACGTGCTACGCGACTAACCGCTTTCTGCCGAATAATGCATGTTCGGCTCTCTCGCGAATTATAATTTATCCTAGATTGACCTGGAATCCAGTTTCTACCGGGTGGTTGTCTCCAACACCTACAACCTGACGAACTGATACTATGGTATTTCGAGCGCCCATTCGTTCAATGGCGACTACCGCCCGGCAGTCGTTGAAAATTGGGATGCTCCCAGCTGACGGAATTGGCAGGGAAGTTTTACCTGTCAGTGATGGTATTTTCTACTAGTACAGATTGATAGACAAGTTGGTCAGGGTGCGAAGGCTGCCATTCTGGCTCTTGGATCATCTATACCGAAGACGGAGTTTATTGACTTATTCGCTGGTTTCGAGTACTTCACGAAAACAGGCACCGCACTTCCTGACGAGACTGTTCAGATATTGAAAAGTGAATGTGATTGTGCACTTTTTGGGGCTGTCAGGTATGCATATCTTTACCTCGTGGGCAAACCTAATACATGAATGATGCTAGCTCTCCATCTCGAAAAGTGACCGGGTATTCGTCGCCAATCGTCGCACTCCGCAAGAAGATGGATCTATACGCCAATATCCGACCGGTGAAAGCAGTGTGTTCAATTCCCTGCTCACGATCCTTGGCCTGCTTGTTTATATATTTTCTCCGTCAGGTTTCTGTTAATCCTGAAGGGCAGCCAGGCGTAGACCTTGTTGTCATTCGTGAAAACACCGAGTGCCTGGTAGTACCACTTTCGTGCGACATCTCTTTGTGACTTACAGGCATAACAGTACGTCAAGCAGGAGACGCAGACTATCGGGGAACACGGAAAGGAGGCCCGGGCTACTCGCCTCATCACAGAACGGGCTTCCCGCCGAATAGGCGAGTTGGCGTTCAAAATGGCTTTGGAGCGTCCCCGCAAGGTACTCGAACACTCATTGCTCACATATCTCCGCTGACGCACCAGCTTAGCACTTGACCGTGATCCACAAATCAAATGTCCTTTCTATCACTGATGGTCTATTCCGCGAGACTGTCCGTGCAGTACCAACACTACCTGGTATGAATGGCAAGTATGATGATGTAACAGTTGCCGAGCAACTTGTAGATAGCGCTGTGTACAGGTGCGTGAAATATTTTAATTGTTAGCATGTGATAACGTATTCTGTGCTCCAAGATTGTTCCGCGAGCCTGAGTAAGTCTGTCTTTGACTGCAGGTGGCACCTTTAATCATTTCTTAGAATTTATGATGTAATGATTGCACCCAATCTCTATGGTGATATCCTTTCGTACGTCATTCGTTAGTCCCATTTTTACACTGTTTGACCCACTTGGTGCAGGGATGCAGCAGCAGCGTTAGTGGGCTCGCTTGGTCTGGTGCCTTCAGTTAATGCAGGAGATTCATTCGTGATGGGGGAGCCGTAAGCAACAACATCTACTAGTATTCAGCCCATGGGTTAACTTTTACAGTGTCCACGGCTCCGCACCAGATATCGCCGGACAAAATATCGCAAACCCATTGGCAGCAATTCGTTCAGCGGCGATGATGCTGCGTCATATTGGATATGGTGATGGGGCAGATCGTATCGAAGGAGCGGTAGATTCCGTTCTCAGGGAAGGCAAAGTTCTGACACCTGATTTGGGTGGCAAGAGTAAGACGAGTGAAGTAGTGGACGAGGTGATAAAGCGGATATAACGGTGTAGCTAAATTGTAACCTTACGTTAAGGTTAGGGGTTAATGTACTCATCCAAAAGGGATATTTGTTTCCACATGCCTCGTGTTCGGGATGGTTCACGCGTATCTGGCACAATTAAAGTAATTCCAACTATCTCCCACTTATATGCTGCTTCACCCGAGGATCAGATTATCGATCTACGCTATTTGGAAATATCTTATCGGCCCTGATCTTTTTCATTCAACCGAACGGCATCCTCGAGCCTTTCATTTCTTGTCTTTGCGCGTGGAAGTGCGTCACCAAACACGAGTCTCGCAATCTACGTAGTTCGTGTGGGGTAAGATGCCCAAGAATACCAACAAGAAGGGCAAGCAGAAGGAGACTCCTGCTGCACCTCCTGCTGCACCTCCTGCTCCCCCCCCACCTCCCCCGCCACTCGCACTGCCTCCTCCCCGGGTAATGACCATAGATACGATCGAGGAAGAGGAGGATGATTTTGGTGGACTTGGTGAGTCTTTTCTGCCCATCCCATATCCACAGTATTCTGAATGTTATCAATCCCACAAAGGTGATATGGACGCCGGAGAGCTCAATGAGGATTCTTGGGAGCAAATGCATGAGGCCGGCGATGCGCCACAGGATATGAATGGCTGGGCGTCCATGGATCCTCAAAATAGCAATGGAGACTGGGCCAGTGATGAGCAATGGGAGACGAGCGCTCCTCCCCAGGCACAGATGCCACCACGACCACCGCAAAAGGACGCTGGCAACACTAAGTCAAAAAAAAAGCAGCAGCAGCAATATCAGCAGCAGCAGCACCAACACCAACACCCCCAGCATCGCCAACACCAACAGCACCAGCAATCGCAACATAATGATGGATGGGGAAGCGGCGGCGGAGCTTGGGATGATGCTGGAGGAACGCCAGCGCCAGCGAAAAAGCAGATGTCGAAAGGTAACTGGAGCCAAACCACTCAGCGCGCTATGGATGAGCCTGCCTGGAGTAATTGGGGCCACGAAGCAGGCTGGGAACAGGACGGAGATTCCTCGGAAATCGGGGAAGAAGCATGGCCCGCGGAAGACGACCCCTGGAGTGCGCCGGCAACGACCTGGCCTCAACAGCAATCTACTCGCGCACCACAGGCCTACGCTCAGAAGCAGCCTGTTCATGCACCACAGGTGTATGCTCAACGTCAACCGAATCAACAGAGCAGTTGGCAGACATGGGGCGCAGAGGCACAAAGATTACCCAAGGTGACTTTTTATTCTATCCTCTCCCAGCTCCACTTGGAGCATCAGTCCTATCTCAGAAAGACACTGTTGCTTAATAAGCTACAACAGAGTCAACAGCCGTATGCCGCTACCCATCCGCCACCAGGTACTGGTGGCTATTTCCAACCGCAAGGCGTAAATAAACAAGTGTCTAAGGAGCCATCTGCCAATACACAGTGGTCCCAACAGCAGGCCGTCATGTCAGCGGCATTCCATCAGCAACAAGAGCAAGCTTACGCTCTAGCTCAGGCGCAGAGTCAGCACAAGCAGTTACAGCAGCAGCAACAACATCGTCATATTCAGCAACAACAAGCTGGAGCTTACACTTTATCTCATGTACAGAACCAGCACAGGCAACAACACCACCAGAATCAACCGCAACACCACCAGAACCTCAACCAACTGCAACACCACCAGAACCTCAACCAACTGCAGCACCATCAGAACCAGAACCAGCCACAGTACCCTCATGACCCTAACCAACCGCAGCACCATCATGATCCGAACCAACCGCAGCACCATCATGATCCGAACCAACCGCAGCACCATCATGACCTGAACCAACTGCAGCACCATCAGGACCCGCAACACCATCAGGACTCGAACCAACCGCAACACCATCAGGACCCGAACCAGCAGCAACACGAAGGGAAGAAGCATAAGAAAGATAAAGAGAGCAAGCAGAGCAAGAAGGAGAAGAAACGCCAGCAAAAGGAGCATCAACAGCACAACAATGATGTCTGGGGTTTAGGCGGGGGCTGGCAAGATCTTGAAGACGATCCCGATGACTACGAGGATACGCATGATGGGTGGGGTCGACAAGTACATTTCTCGTCTCCTCATGCCACTCCTTCCGTTGCTCCATCTACAATAGTAGAAAACTTCACCGTTAACGCATTTCCCCCAAATAAGCTCGGGTTGTCGACATACGTTGGTGGCAAGCCATCGAAAACACTTACTTACGCATATCATGGAACGGCGGTATCCATGAAAAATGGCCCAGCCCGCAGCAACACGCAAGATTTTATCGAGTCTGAGGGAGCTGCAATAAGTTCTGTGGAAGGCGCTTTTTTCGGCCGAAATTCGCGCATGGCGAAGGATCGTTTCCACTGGATGTTCCCGCCTGAAAAAGACGAGCGCGTTGCTTCTTTGTTGGCATGGATCCAGTCGGTATCATACAGACTGGGCTCATTTGGGGTAAGTCAAATCTCTATATCTGAATATTTGCCGTCTTGAATCCGTCATTAAAGCTGCATAAATTTTTGCAAACACGAGAGCGTGGTGCTCTTATAGTGAACGCTGATTATCGGCCTTCGAAATCCCCTGATGAACCAGCTTTTGACTGGTTAACATACCCGGAGCTACAGAAGACCATGGATCGTACTTTGCAAGAGTCGGTGGCCTTTTATGACCCCTCTGCGCTGGTGGTCGTTTTCGTATTTCTTCCCTCCAAGTCTGGCAATAGCTTGGCCATATGGCGCCGCAAGATTGCGGTGCCGAGTAGCGTACGCCTAGCGTATCAGGCGCAGATAACCCAAGCTATAGATTCTCTAAGAAGAGATTATCCTGTATATGTAGATGAGTATGTCGTACTGGCAGGGTCGGTCTTCGTTCGATTGACTTCTATGATAGGATGCCTCCCCCTAAATCTGAACCCCAAAACCCTCCTCCGAAGAAACGCAAGTGGTGGAAGTTGTGGCTATCTACGTGAGCGTTTGTTTTTGTACGTTTCTTGCATGATCTGTACTGGCCTTGCTCGTTGGGCATCTTAAACGCCGTGTCTTTTTAGTGTACTAGTAGTACCAGGTGTATCCACTTGTATGATAGGCTTGCTTTCGTCGTCACTATCACTTCACATATCCCACGTAGAATTATGGAAATGCTTTACCGCTGTTGTTGTAATGAAAAATCAAGATATTATGGGTTTACTCGACCTCACAAGTACTGGCGTAGCTCGCAGTATATATGTATGTGATACAAGATTGCAATGCACTTGGATATCAGTATACCATGAGATGTATCATACAGTTACCCAGACTTCCTAGTCCATCACAGTCGATTCTGAAACCATTCCACGATTCTCCCCACTCAAGTAGGGGTATGTGGTTTGACGATTGTAGGTGACTACCTCGGACCCTCCGACTGCGCTATGTGGAATTTGAGTGCAAGTCGACGAAGCCTTTCCACGCCATGACCATCAATGACACTTGACGTAATGCCGTGATGTAACTCTACTTCGTACATGAATGCGGCAACATCAGCCAGTGAAGTGCCCAGCTGGGGGAGAAGTGCCAGGCGTTCGCTATAAGAAAACGACATCAATAATGAATGGCGTATCATAGAATGACGCAATTCCAGTTTCCGCTTGCCTGGTCAGCTTTCTCTCTGCAAGAAGCTGCTTCAGATCGTTCTGCATTGTTATCTCTGACACATCGCGTTCTGTCCGAAGTTGTCTGAGACTGCGGCGCAGCTGGATGAGTTCCGATCTTGCAGCCTCAAGCGAGGTTGAGGTGCGATGTAACTCCATCTCCCGTGTGGCACTCTCAGTCGCAAAAGTCTTTAATTCCTCCCGCAAAGCAGTGGTTGTGACTGAGAGTTCGTCCAATCTCCTGGAAAGAGCGGAGATGCGTCTCTTGGATAGCACATATGGTACTGCGGCGAGTGGTGTCAGAAACAATGCTAACACTGTGAAATGGGTGATGGCTTGATGTCTTTGGAAAAAGTTGGCTCGTACATCCAGTGCACCGTCTGTGAGTGTGGTAGATGTGTTAATGCTTTCTGGCAGTCTGGCCATATCATGAAGAGGAGCCGAACAGAATAAAGTAGAAGCCGATGCTCCAAACTCTGAAGCTGGAGTCCCGCCGGCGGCCGAGTCGACATTCAAGTCGAACTGAACGGCTTAGGTAATAGATGCACCGGTGACTGCTTAGGCCTCGTTGAATTCTGCAGGCAAACGCGCAGTCATAAGGCTCTGCTTTCTAGCGTTGCAAACATCTGCAGGCAATGCTACATTTTCCTGGCTGATAACTTTCATATATTTGTCAGTCTTTATCTTACTGGATGTCGCCGCCAGCCGCTGCTTCATGTATTTCTCCAGATATGGCGTCCGGCACGCCTCCACCCGATCAACAACAGGCATTCACTGGCTCTGAACTGGAGCTCACTCAAGCTCAAGTCTCGCAAAATGAAGAGGAACAAGCATTAGAGATTCATGAAGTCATCGAGCTTCAGGCATTCAGCGAGCGGAAAGCCTGGATAGAAGAAAAAATCAAAGTGCGGATGTGTCATTCTTATCCCTGTCTTCAAGTTAACCATCATTTGTCCCATAGTTCTTGGAGGCACTTCCACCTATCGAGGTTTTCGTTGGGCTGGATGCCATACGAACCTCTGCAGAACACATCCCCGGTTTACCCACGCGCGAACAGCTTCAGGAATGGCTTGCAGAACACGACAGGATTGAGAAAGAGACAGAAATTTTTGACTCTGGGGAGCTTAAGAAACTTAGGGCACTTACTAAAGGTTCGGGCCTTCTGGCCTTCATGTAAATAATCATTGACGGTGGAAACAGCGGCTACACAGAGGCATCTTTCGCCAGAAGACACCGACGTTATCGAACTCACGCTTACGACCATCTATGAACTCGACAAGCTCCTCCACCTCCTGCGGGACCGCTCCGAAAATCTTGATCTTCTGGGTATTAGGCTAACGTGGGAAGAGCAACGCCGCGCAGCCTGGAGTGACCGCCAGAAGATACTTGCAGACATCGAGAATTTCCTCACTACTCGTGCTAGATGGTCACCCTCTGTCTATGAATTCATGGTTAAATCCGAAGAAAAGCCCTCAAATCGTCGCGGCTCTGTCGCTTCCATGGCTTCAGACACGTCTGTTACATCCAATGCTGGTTTCTCTCGCAGCGCCCGCTTCAAGCTTGCAGAACTCCTGTCACGGGATTCGGCACAGTTTGCCGGCAGGGTATCGTCACTTAGGCACGGAAAGGTCGCTGCAGCTGGCAAAGCTTTGGACAAGTTGATAGACAACAGTCGCAGGGCTGTTCCGGAGGAGCTACTGGACGAGCAGGACAAACTCGAGGACAAAGGCATCAACGAGATGGAACATGTCGGCAAATTTGTAATGAATATTGTTACGCAATGGCGCAAGTGAGACTTCTGGCTTCCTAGATGGTCGTTTCGCTAATTGCTCGTCAGAGCTGATGAAATCTACGTCGAAACAATGAAAGATGAGAACGCCGCCCAAAACATTTTGGAAGAAATTGAAACCTCGAAGCTTCATCACCCGACTTACCGCCAGAGTACCGGCTTCCTTTCACGTGCAGAAACCCTCGTGAAAAGGCTTGCTGTGAGGGGTAAACCTACCGCAAATGGTGGCACCTTTCCGCGACCGTATCACGTTCTCTTTCCCGATCAACAATCAGCCAACGAGGCCATCAGTCAAATATTGTCTTCAGAGCTTGCTTCCACTTCGGATCTTGTTGCCAAAGTTGATTCCCTTGCCAAGGAATACAGAGTTGGTTATGAAGCCGTTAAGGATGTCGAGTCCTTGTCGCGGTCTACTGATGAATTGATGACAGTCTTCAAGTTTGCCATTGATCGCCTTGAAAATGGTGTCACTGCCTGTGATGGTGATGGGACTCCTCCTAGTCTCATGTCAGAGGATTGTTTGCATCCTACGGCGCATTCCGCATTCCTTACTTTCCTACCATCAATCACTCAAGAGGTGGAGCAATCATGCACTCGAGCCGACCATCTACTGCAAGCCTTTCGAGTGGCGCTTCTCAATGTGGAGCGACCTGGTATTGACCAAACATTCAAGGAAAACGCTGCAACTCAGGTTGAGGCTTTAGTTGCTATTCGCGACAAGGCTACTGCCGTTTGCTCTGATGTAAACACCAGACTAGGTAGACTCCGTGTAGCCAGGAGAGTTTGGTCGATTATGGATGGTGTTCTGAATGAACTGGAGGACACACGGGACGAGCTTGCCAATCTAATGGAGAGAGAAAGATGGAAACAGACTAGTCAAAGCGTAGGACCTCTGACTCCGGAGACGCCACCTCAAGATGTCCTTCCTGCGCCCTCAGCGTCGTCTAGCGATATAGTGGATCGTTTAGAGGTCATTCACCAAACCCTTACAAATGATGTGCTGCATCCCCTGGCTAGCTTAACTGGAATGCTCGAGAAGCCCCTTGACGAATTTCTCTCTCGTACCTCTCAGGGGTTATTTAGTCACTTGGAGAATTTAAAGCAGATGGTCGTGCTGCTGGATGCCATTCGGTCACAATCTGCAGCTATGACCTCTTTTCGGGACAGCGTTCACGAGCTCCAGGTTCGGGTTGAGGACCTCAAGATTCATTATGATGCCACCATCGAGGAAGTTCTCAATGTCCAACTTTGTGGGGAAAGCTTGAGTAACGCACAGGATCAACTAAAGGAGGAGTCAGATGCACTCCGTAGTTATACCGATGCGTTTACGAACACCATAACTCAACGGATACCATTCCTTTCTCAACATGTCTCCGATCAGATGAACACACCCACCCTCGTTCGGAAAAGGTTTTCGTCAGCAGGGAACATAAAACTCATCTCATTGGATGTACCCGCCACTGTCGAACCTCCCTTTACGTTGCGCAGCCTTGATGATGCTGTCCGAGGAGACTCCAATTTGTTAGTCATGCGTCTCTCAGGGGATGTACATAGTCTCGAGCAGAAGGCTGAACATCTTCAGCTGGCATGCATGGCCAAAGATGCTGATTCGGAATTGGCCTTGGCGGCTGATGACCTGTGCGGTGTCACTGAAGAGCTTAGCTCGCTAAGAACACTGCTGGACTCTATCTCTCGAGCAGATGAGAAGCTCACTCCGCTGCAAGGTCTATCAGAGGAGTTTGACAAGCATTCATCGCAACATCGTTCTCGCTTATCCCGCCGCCTCTCCTTGATCCGTGAATCCTTGCGCCAAATGGAGTCTGTACCTTGTTCGCATGATCATCGTATCTACGAGACTCTCATCATGTCACGAAGAAGGGAGGTGGATAACCTTGAGGTCAAATTGAATGCCTGGGCCGATAATGCAGCCATGCTTCGGGGCAAGCTGGCGGTTGCGCTCACCACGGAGGCAAAACGTGTCGACGCAGCTAAACTCAAAGAAGAACAAGAAGTGGAAGAGAGAAGGCGTCTGACTCAGCTTGAACTCGAACGCAGGGAGGCAGAGGCGAAGGCCAAAGAAGAGCAAGAACGCAGGGAGGCAGAGATGAGAGCCAAAGAAGAGCAAGAACGCAGAGAGGCGGAGGCGAGAGCCAAAGAAGAGCAAAAACGCAGGGAGGCAGAGGCGAAGGCCAAAGAAGAGCAAGAACGCAGAGAGTCAGAGGCGAGAGCCGAAGAAGAGCAGGAACGCAGAGAGGCGGAGGCGAAGGCCAAAGAAGAGCAAGAACGAAAAAAGGCGGAGAGGCTAAGAATGGAACAGCAGGCGCAGGAAGAGCGTTTGGAAGCCGAGCGAACGCAAGTTGAGATGGATCGTCAGGCGCGAGAATGCGAACACGTTGAAGCTGAGGCTCAAAGAAAGGCGGGCATTCAGCTACGGGAAGCCGATCGTCCTGAAGAAGGGCGAGACCTGCAGGGTAGAGATGAACCGCAACCATTTGAAGGTGAGGGGTCAATCTTTGATGTTTGCTGATAAGTTCCAACTATTCGCATCAGATGTATTTGGATTGCGTATTGCTCCTTCTCCGTCACCGACAAAAACCCATCAGAAAAGTGCCCTGCTGGATAAGTTGGTTTCGCTTAGGAAACGTCTCCGTTCTATTGGCATCAATGAGGTCGCACGTCCCGCAGCTAACTCGAATTCTTCCAATCATCTACCCACTGTGGAACAATACGGGAAGATGAATGCCCACTTTGTGACCATAGTCTCTGAATTATCCGAACTTGCTGCACTACCTTCTTCGATGTCATCCCCTGCTTCAGATATGGAGTTGCGATCGGTAAATTTGGAAGTCGAAGCATCTACCAAGTTGATGCAACGAATTCGACAATTAGCCGACCTATCTGAGGTCGCTCATCGTTGCGATATGGCTCTCAGTGATTTACTTGAGCATATCGACAGCTACCCTTCTCCTCCTAGTGGACCACTTTCTAGCACGCATGTCTCGACCTCTCGTTTACCCCCAGAAGAACAACTCGGAGCTCGCCTTGGTTTCACGAAGCGCAATGTTGCTCAAGTCGCGGCATACATAGAATTAGTCATGGATGATGCTCGCGCTATTTCTGAACATCGACGCGTCCAGCAGACATGGGTCGAGTTAGAAGAAATGGCCAACGATAGGATTTGTGGCAAGAAGTCTCGTCCTGCCAGTGTCCTCAGTTCTGGTAGGAATAGCAGTGCATCTGGTATCAGCTCTGGAGCGACTATTCACACCAGGAAGGCCAGTGGTTACTCCAATCTCTCAGTAAGGGGATCTGCCAATGGGCGCTTGCTAGCTCCAGCTCATCCAAGTCCCCGCCGAGTAGCGTCTGGTGATTTGCAAACCCGACCTCGGCCGTCTAGCAAACTTTCCATACCATCTACCACTAGCGTCTCAAGATCAGTATCAGGGCCGATGGCAACGCCTTTATCATTATCTTCTCTGCACGGTTCAACTTTTGCATCTCGTCAGCGTACTACTAGTCTATCTAGTAATGCACGTCCCAGCACACCGGTGAAGCAACCTCCCGTCCCTACCCGTCCCCGGGCACAGACACGTTCGAGGGCTTCCCCCACACCTTCGGAAGTTTCCGTTGTCGCACGATCTTCCGCAAGGTCATCTTCATCCATGTCCACGTGGGCTCGCGCACCGCGACAGTCATTTCCTGTGTCAAGTAAAGTTCAGACGCCCCCGAAGAAAACACAGCCACAGATGCGGAAAACTTACGTTGCTAATCCTAAAAACAAGCTGGACGTCGCGGTTGGAGACGTCGTCAACAAATTACCAGTCAACATCAATATCGAGGTAGTCGCCGACACTTGGAAAGATCAAAGTGGGAAGTACTGGATTGGTGATCAAGAGCCGAAGTTGTGCTTTTGTCGCATATTGCGCTCGCAGACCGTTATGGTACGTGTTGGTGGTGGTTGGCAAGAATTATCAAAGTAAGCACAAGGGTAGTCTTGTCCTGATGATTCATTGACATGATGTATAGGTTTATCAAAGATCACTTCGCAGATATTTTTCGTATTATACCTCCAGAGTCTCCTCCTAAATTCGGGTCTCCCCGCTTTGGATCTCGAGAAGAAAAATGGATTAGCTCCGCAACTTTACTCGAAGCGCCTGAAATTGTGACTACTCCTCCCCCTCGTACCCCCGAACCTAGAGGCTCTTTCCTTCCTTCCTTCACCATCTCAACCCCAGGAGCGCATAGTCCACATTCAATGAAGTCCACGCCATCATCAGGGTCTCCCTTGGCTCCGCTTCAGTTTCTGAGGCGAGCGGATCCTGACGCGATGCGCCCAGTAACGCCATCGAAACCACATCGACCTCGAACAAACATTTCCAATACCCCAGCTCGGCATAATCTATGGAGGCCATGATAACCTATAATTTCATATTATTGGAGTGATTCTACCCCCGATACCTCCTCATCTGCTCCTAATTAGACATTCGTGTTTTATGTGGATCAAACACAAATGCTGATAATTCTAGTCGCTCCATTTTTCTTGCTATGTATTCGTTTTGTTGTTTAGGCTTTGTTGACATCACTGCATACGTACAGCATGATTGCCACCGGACTCGGATGCTATCAACTACAGTAGTTTCCTTTTATGAATAATTTTAGACCGAACTTTACCGTTCACCCCTTGCCTCGTGACTTCAAACTCGTACAGCACTCCTTCAATAAATTTGAAGGCTTGAAGCTGGAAACAGAGAATAACAATATTTTACTCGTACTACGAAGATGGATGCAGAGCTACGATGTAATCGACTGACATGTCGCAAGACTCTCATCGACAAGGCGGTGGTGGTAAGCCCATCTTTCCTGTTCCAATTTTGCTTTGCCCACAACGATTCTTCTAGACAACATGTAAGTAGTCAAGTTCAGTCAGGCGTGATTGATGGTTTATGAATAACTATTCTACACTAGGCTCGCATATATTCTGCGGTAAGACCTAATGAAAGCCGAATGAACGAACCCCAAGGGTTCACTAACTATGAATGACTCTTGCGGTTCCACTAGTCGACTGTGCAAACGAATTATTTAATGCCTCGCGGTTATGTCCTGGTCATTTTTTTTTCATTTTTTTTCCACCCCGCATTCTGATCGATGTCCTAGCTTGTGAAACACCACTGACCGAGCCGTAAGCCATTCGTCGATACCGTAATTCCGGGTGAACTCATATACTGTAATGTCACGAAGAGATGATGCGGTTGTGAGTCGCTTGGCACACTGCGTTCCCGTTCAGAATCCTAACTGTTTCCAGGTATGCTCGTTACATCCAACTAATGACTACAAAACGGTGAATATATGCATGAAATTCTTCGTCAAACCCAAGCTTAGTGTCGGTAGTCTGTTCTTTCGGGCCTTAGCCCGTCCTTAATCATGGAAATTTGCAGCCGGTGAGCGTCGTGTTTCTCACGAGCCCACTCAGTTCTTCGATCATCTGATATGTCATCTGGTGGAGGGCTCTATCATTCTGGCAGTATCAGGTACATCAAGAGAAGTACGTGCTATACTATTTATGGAGTAGGGGTATTGCATCAGTATATCAGTTCATTCCAACAGGCGGTCATCCGCAACCTCAATGACAAGCAAGCACAATTACAAAAGCAGTTAGAAAATGTCATCAGAGAAGGTGATACTCCTCTCGCGTTAGACTATTTTAACTCACAACTTCTAGCGAATGGGGAAATTAATCTTCTTAGCAACAAGGTCGC
The DNA here is from genome assembly GCA_016695475.1 of Suillus decipiens. Taxonomy (NCBI): domain Eukaryota; kingdom Fungi; phylum Basidiomycota; class Agaricomycetes; order Boletales; family Suillaceae; genus Suillus; species Suillus decipiens. Next base: position 1,093,940 of record MU172920.1, on the reverse strand, counting down.
AGGTACAGTGAACCGCCCTACTCACAGAATGGCATAGGCTTCAATTATCTCAGAGTTGGAACGCGACATGGAACTGGAACGGAGAAAGGTTCACGAGCTACAAGATTCTTCTAGAGAACGTGAGAAGGAGTATCAAAAACTGAAGGTCGCTCCGACAATTGACTGGAGGGCTGATGTACTCACAGTTGCGCTAGGCCCAATACGACAAAGCAAAGCGGAAGTCATTACTTGCTCCAAGCACAGCCCCGCCTGGGCAGGGTGTTATCGGTGTGAACATGTTTGATCGCCCTCCTCAAGGCGACCATAATAAAAGTAGAGCTAGTGTGGATATTGGTGTAGTGATCGGCGGAATGGACGCAAATAGGGTACAGGATCCATACTTGCCGAGTTGACTTTGCCTAATACAGCCCCAGATACAAAGAACTCCGTTGGTTAATCGCACCATGGCTGGCCCTTTTGGGCCTCATCAAAGCGGCGCTTGGCCACAGGCTGCTCGCCCCCAGCAGCGCACCAACATACAGCGACGACCTTTTACTGTCAGCAACAATGATCCTTCATATGGAACAAACTCCATCTCAGAACGTTCCGATAGTGCCAACGAGGTTGAAAACATGCTCCTTCCACACTTCAATCGTTCAAAAGTTCCTCCGCCATCCGGTGGTTCGGGTGGGTCCGGTTGGGGCGGGACAAGTTCATCCGCTAGACCTCGTCCTTCGCAACAGCATCGTGAGTCGATCGCTGCCAGAATTCTAGCCGCCTGATACAATACACCAATCCTGCAGAGTTCAGTAGCAACCAGGCCGTCAAACATGGATTCAGACCTGCAAGGTAAATCTCAGCACAGTAACAGTCTATTCCGATTCCGGCAGTAGTGTAACCACGAAAACAAATAATACATGTATCATATAGACACGAGGGTATAAAATGTGCGAGTGAAAGTAACAAAGCATAAATGAGCACCGTCAAATCAAACATAACGAGGATGGACTAGTCATGACGTAAAGTTCCATTCTTCTCGTCTTCGAGATATTGTCCAATAGCAAGGATATCCTGGCCTGACCTACGAAGATACCCTCCAAGGACAGTTTTATCAGCCTTGGGGAGAAGAGCAGCAAGTTTATCCACCTGACGTGCGAATTCATCTGGGTCAGTGGGTGATCCGCGTTCGGAAAATGTGTGGCGGCCACTGAGTTGCGATGGTCGTTGTATAACTGTATTTGATCGGTGGTGACCTGTGCCATTTGACTGGGACTGAGGGGAAAGGACTACAGTATGGGACCTTTGCATACGATCAGGGGGTGCGCGTGGGCCCCCTGGCACGGATGGGGAGTTCGGAATAGTCATCGGTCGCGGATTCGGCTCCTGCCGCTGTGGACTTTTAGACATCGCCCTCCCAAGTACTGGAGCCGTCAATGCTACACCCTTATTATCTTTCTTAAGACTTGTTTTCCGTCCCAAAGACGCAAAAAAGCTTCCAGGAGATTTGTTCAACGAAGTGGAAGAAGTCAGCGAGCGGCCAGATGATGAAGATGAGCTAGCAATCATAGTGGATGCCCTGTTTGGCCCGTTGCGTGGCGCTGAAGCAAGTGCTGGGTACGGAAGCGAAGGAGGTGCATTAGGGGGACTGGAGTCACCAGAGGGAGGTGTGGACAGATCTGTAGCTAAGTATGCGTCTGGGCGCCTAGGAAAAGTAACTTCGGAGCCAGTCGAGGACTCTGAGATGTTACGAGTTTGGGTGCGAGGAGAATGGGTCGATGGAACACGGGCAGTCGTTTTCGCAGGGGCGCGTTTTGAAGGATTTGCAGCTAATCTTGCTATAAGCGCATATATGCATGGAGGGTCAATGTAACTCTCACCTTTATATCTTGTCTCTACAATCCAATCACCTAATCCACAATCATACATATAAAGTTCATTAATCTTCTGCGCATATCCTACCGACCGATCGAGGGTGTTTTTCTTCACGGCCACATCTGCAAAATGCATAGCTGGCGGCCATGCAGACTTGATCTTCTGAACTGGAAGCAATGCTTTTGGCACTGGATGATCCACGAACGATGGCGATGGCGTCCTTGAAGACACTTTGCTTTCCATGGAAGGCTGGACGAGCGATACTGGCGAAGGCGTGCGTGGAAGAGACGAAAACCGCTTGATACTGAGCGCACTTCTAACCCGTAAGTCTGAAGGCTGAGGCTCGTTCTTCGCCGGCAGCGGCGGAAGAACTTCAGATCTACTCTCATTCTCAATGTTATCATCGTCATCTAGTGGTGGTGTGGGTGTTAAGGAGATACGTCGAATATCGAGACCAGATTGGTTGCCCCGAATCTCGTTGTGCCGCAAGGGCTCCAGAACAGTTGGAGGAGGAACGTCAGATGAACGGATTATACCCATGTCATCAATTGCATGTCCGACTGTAGCAACCAAGTCATCTATAGACTCATGGCGGGGAAGAGGAACAATTGTTTGATCTGGGGACACGGTAAGGTTTGAGCTTGAGTCTGTTGTACAAATGCGTGAGGGAGGGAAGGCGCCTTCGCGAATATGAAGTGGCGTCTGGGGAAGTTCTGACTCCTTCCTCTGGTCTGAGGTATAGGGCCTGTATGAGAGACATAAAATGTGGGACAAGGAACACAAAAGAAAAGGACGCACTGAGACTTTGGCTCCCCTGACCGAGGTTCGGAGGTCACTGGCTGCAAGGCATCTGGTCCAGAAGGGCTGATACTCAAAGTCGGAGCAAGCTCCTTCACTGTTTCCGAAGGCGGAGAATTGGTAGTCACTCCATGTTCTTCCTTGGGCTCCGCGAGAAGTATTCGCGTTTTGAGTGCAGCTGCGACAGAAGGAGGTAGAGCCAATGCTTGCTTCAGAGCATCCGTATCTCCCTTCTTCTTCAGTGGCTGATGTCGAGGTGGTCTAGGTGGTGGTGGTGCACTGGAGTCAATACTAAAAACAGACATGGGGGGAGGAGGTAGCGGTCCCGCTTTTGCATGTAGACCAGGTTGATAGTGCAAATAAGGTGTAGCAGGTGTAGCTGTAGGTGTCTTGGGGGATAGGGTCATAATGTGCCTCCCATTAACAGGCGTGGGCGATTCGGGGAAGATATTGACGATCACAGGACCAGCCACACGATCGCCAATGCCCTTGCTTTCTCCTATGCGTGGCGTCACCACAGGTGCGGGTATGGGGCTTGCTGGGGCAGATAGTGTCTCTTTCAACTCCTTAATTGGGCTTACACTAGGGAAGAGCGCGTCTTTCCTCTGTCTACTCTTGGGATGCGCAGTGGAACTCCCTGAATCAGACGTCTCCGATATCCCAGGGGAAGGTGAACGCGATTGTGGCGTTTGGAATAGGGGTGGTTTGAGTGCTTCTGTGACAAGGGATGAGTAGCCCTGGTCTGAAAGAGATATTGTGCCTACGACAGCCACCTCGCGCGATGACTTCCGAGAATGCCCAGTAACTTGTTCAGAGACTCTGACCGTCTCTGGCGATGAACGTACGTGAGAAGGTGCGGTGCTCGAAGAGGTTTTTAGTTGGATAGACGGGTGCTGGACGGGTGAAGTGGGTGGATGGGTAAACCCAAATGTTCGTGGCGACGCGTCCGGTGGTGCAACAAGTGCGAGACTACCTAGCTGTGTCTCACAACCTCGTCGGGGATATAAGTCGCTCGAAGGAGAAGTGCTCGTGTAGGAATCACTCTTCGGGTACTCGCTAACATGTGCACATGTGTTCATCTCAACGATAGCAATGCGCCGTCTGTCTGCGCTACCTTCGGACGGTGCGCTTTGGCGGCGTACTGATCCGTTCAAACCAGGAGGGGAGGCAGGCCGCGTCTGAGGAGGTTTATACGCGCTTGGAGCAGTTGCACGCGCCTTCGAGGAGTCGAAAGAGTAAGCGGAGGAAGAAGATTGGGTAGTAATAGACGCTGACGAGATCGAACGAGAATGAAAAGCAACTGGGGAGACAGAGGTGGATGAAGGACCTGAACTGGGAGTTAATAGGCTGCTGGCGTCCGACATTGCTCCATTAACCGCAGCAGACTTGTAATACGATAAAATCGCCTCGGTATCTCCGGTGGGAGCTGACTGCAACGGTGATCGAAGAGTTTTTGCTTGGTCTAATTCAGTTCCTACAAGGTCAAGCAGGTTACCAGGGATTATGAACTGACCTGAAGCAGGCAGATCGGTTCCGGCGAACGCTACCATCATTACGATAATGACTGTGACGGTATCAAAGAGTTTGTTATCACCGCGTTTCTTTTAACAAGGATCCTTGATCTGGTCACACGAACGAGAGCCTAAATTTATGGCGAGGAGAATATTGTTGTTTGGAGGGCATTGAGTCACCGGTTAGTGTCTTTTATTGATCCTTTCGTGGCAGGGCAGACGCCTAAGTCACACATTGGTTTCTCCTGCTGTGCTCATGACTCCATCGATATTCGGAGCATTCCTTTACAGTTCTTACAGCTCTAGCTGCGTGCCGACACGCATACGAAGACCACCTATGGCGGTTGTTTCATTAACTTGGAGATCATTCATGACCACAACGGTGGACCGCTGCGCAGAAGGGAATTCAGATCGAACACCGCTCTTCACCGGTAGGCGCTTTTAGCCTTGTCACTGCTTGCACTGCCAGTCGGAAGTACTGCCACTTCCTCAGGCTAGGCATTATCTTGACAGACAACAATTTAGGCACAGTGCTCCAAGGTACCTTGTGGTGCGGCGTGCCTCGTGGGTGCTTTAACAATTCTGGACAACAACAAAATGGCAATCATCAAGGGCGTCTCTTGTTCCACCTATTTGGATCAAAGCCATATCGGAAAGGGAGCTTAACAATGTCGCATCTCACCTATTCATGTCCACGAATGAAGCTGGTTCCGCCAATTTCTTCCCTTGAGGTTTGTCCACGCGATCTCACGCACCGGACGCGCCGTGTGTAATGGCATTAATGCAAACCAGTATCCTCATGTCTAGAGAAGTTTGTTGAATATACAACGTTGGCTCGTCGAACGACTTCGTGAGTGCTGTAGAAGATTAGTATGACACTGCTGAACTAGGAGATCCACTCAGTAGATTTTCCTTCGCAGTGCGATGAGTCACCACAGCCTTTTGGGACGCCGTTCATAGACTACCAATGAACATATCCCTGATGACGTAGAAGTGTGCTTCTGAGTACATTATCCAGCCTTGTCACAGAATTTAAAAAGGCGCCTATTGACCATCCAGTGCGCTACGATGTCGCAGCCTACAAACGAAATACCACAGCCGTGTCAGGAGCCTCGGTTGTATACGGAGTCCATAACTGCCATGACATTCAGGAGTTGCTGCGGTTACGAAGGCTGTAGACGTGAAGCTTGCTCTGCGGGCTCTTGGACCTTCTTCTGGTAAGTTCTCCCCAACCCATCCTTGGTCATTGGTCATGACACGCAGGTACACAGTCGCGGATACACTGCTCTAGCGGGGATTTGGCAAAAAAATGGAGTTCCGTGTTCATGTCCATTAATACCAATGGACCACCAAGCCGGAAACGCCTGAGAGTAAGCTGAGGTAATGTTTTATTATAAGCCACGGAATATCCTGGAACATGTGCACTACGCGTGTATTTGGTATATATCATGCCTTCCTGTGCATGTCAATGTACTATGTACAACTCGTGTTCTCGCAGATTCTGGGCAGCCGACTATTTGACTAGCAATTATATCGACAACGGATTAGGTATGTAGGGCGAAGTGATGACGATACGGATTGATTTCTCTTTGCAAAGGATAGCCAATAATTTTGAGTCCGAGTCGACATACGAACATAGCTGAAGAGACCTTCGACAGTACTTAAGAGCCTAGACAGCCGCCACTCATTAAACCAGTTTATTTCTCATGTGGACCGATGTGACTCCTTTGTGACGATCTCAATCCACGTTGGGTATAACAGACAGAGCTTTCGAGCGCTCAAAGCCTCCACCCACTATCGACGAACTATGTCTCGTACTTTCAGTATGGCCTGTCGTGCCACAGAGCACACGGAGCACCACCTCTTCTTATCGGGCACCATCAGTGCTCAACATCCCGTTTTCTTCCGAACCACATGATACGATGTTGGAGAATGGATCCCTATGGATAGAGCGAGAGATAGAGAGAGAATGACGTCGTACACTTATACTGAAGCTCAAGTTGTTGAGTTGTTGTAACGACCACTCCTCAGCGGCTGGACAACCGTTACCCGGCGTCCTTACCCTCAGTCGCTCCCATCACGAGCTAGACTGATCCAGTGATCATTGAGTGTTATATATCCTGTCCGAGTCCCTCGAGCATGAAGCTGGGGGACTCCGCTTCTATGAGACCTTAACGTCATACTTTCTCATCCCGAGTTCATTTTTGATCCGGTGGGAATGTCCGTTGACAAGCCCTTGCACCCGTGCATACCCAGAAAGGATTGAGGTCTTCATTGAGAAATGTATAAACGATCCAACGCTTATGATGAGCTGGACAACCGTTGCCGCTGCTATCCGGAGGAGATGGAACCAGTGAATTTGCTCTCTCGCTGCCAATGGAGGCATGTCCCTAGGGCCCCTGACTATACCTTATGTCACTATTGATATTCTAAACTATTTAATCTATTTAACATTTAATAATAATAATTGTGGCAAATGGAATAACTGAGAAATAAACTGGTTTATATAAATGGGTAAGTTCAGGTCACGAGGCGATATATCACGTGAGTATACTGGACGCGTCAGGTTGATTTTTGAACGAAACGAGGTCCCACTGGCTCCTGCATCTATACTTTCTTTATAATTGCTCGCTGCGTCGAGCTAACATCTTTTATCGCGTCCGCACACAACGACAACCACCCAATCTGTTTCCATATAGTCTGACAGTCCTTAATCAAGCCATGGTTGCCGCTGGCTCCATTACTGTTGCGGGTGACTCAGATTCTTTGATAACGTGTTCCTCATAATCTAATATCACCCAGTCCGTGTCAGACCTCCCACAACGTGGGAAGCTGCGCGTCTTCCAGAGCCCTCTTATGATACTACAATTCGCGGTGACGGCACCCTTGCAGCACCAGGAAGACTTGTAACTCAGTCAGCACCCCTTCGCGACATTGTGCAAATCGTCGATGACCGTATTCTTACATTTGATCCAGAGGAGAGAGATAAGACCCGTGCGTTTGTCGAGCGTGGGTTCGTGCCTCCAGGAACAAAGAGATACAAGGACAAGAGATTCATGTTTGATCGAGTATTCGATAGTGGGGCGAGACAGGGTGACGTATATGAAGCCACCGCAAAGCCACTATTAAATGGCCTTTTGGACGGTTATAATGCTACTGTATTTGCCTATGGGGTATGCGAATTTCCTTAAAGGCTGTCGTGTAGCTTTTGACGATGCTCCATAGGCAACAGGGTGTGGTAAAACGCATACTATCAGCGGGACTGAAAGCGATCCTGGTATCATCTACCTCACAATGGCAGACCTCTTCCAACGCATTGAGGATCGAAAGGACGATTGGAACATAGAGGTTGTCGCTACTTTTCTCGAAATTTACAACGAAGAGATTCGAGATCTACTCTCCGAGCCTAGCATGCCCACTCCGCGTGGCGGTCTGCAAATCCGCGAAGACAAATCCGTCAAGGTTGTGGGCCTCGTCGAGCTCCATCCCACGAGTGCAGAAGAAGTCAAACAGATTGTTCTCCAGGGCAACTTGCGGAGAACACAATCCCCAACTCATGCGAATGAGACATCGTCGCGATCGCACGCAGTCCTTCAAGTGCATGTTACTCAAGCGCCTCGCACGGCTTCTCTGACTGAGCAGCGCACCATGGCAACACTCTCCATTATTGATCTTGCTGGTAGTGAGCGTGCTGCAGCAACGAGCAACATGGGGCAGCGCATGGTTGAAGGTGCTAACATCAACAAGTCACTTCTCGCGCTCGGAAACTGCATTAACGCGCTCTGTGAGAGTGGTGGCGCTATTCGTCATGTACCTTATCGCAACAGCAAACTTACTCGACTGCTAAAGTTCTCACTTGGTGGGAACTGTAAGACCGTCATGGTGGTTTGTATTGCCCCTACATCGCAGCACTTCGATGACACGCACAACACCCTCCTCTATGCCGAACGTGCTACGAAAATCAAGACCAAGGTTGTCACCCGTAATGTTGTCAACGTCGACAGACACGTAGGTCAATACGTCGAGGCTATCAATAGACTCAACCTTGAAGTTGCCGAGCTCAAAGCCAAGCTTTCTGACAAGCTCAGTGCTGAGAACGATATTCTCAAGCGCAAGAGAGCAGAGGCTGCTGCTGAAGTTGACCGTTCTAAACGAGATATGCAGGATAAGATGGAGCAGACTCAGGCGAGTATAGTTGAGGGCGCGTCGTGTGCTGGAAAGTTCTCGGTGGCAGAAATGAAACTTTCCATTATCCGCTCTCGGCTTGCGCAAATTGATGCGGTAGCCTCATCGTCTCTCCTGCTTTCTTCAGACCTCGAAGCGGAGCGTGCCCTTCTTAAATCTCTTGCTCGGCTGGAGGAATCCGTAACAACTCCCGATTCCTCTCTCGTGACTTGTCTCACGCGGTCCCAAAACTCCCTTAACATGTTTGAGGCGACCTTGCGTGCAGTCTCTGAACGACGGTCCGATAAACTGGAGGAACTGCACGTCGACTGCATCAGGACAGACGCACGCTGCCGCAAGGCAGAGATCGATCGCGTACGAACCGAAAGAGAACGTGATGCAGTCCAGGAGTCGGTACGCTCTCAAACGGAAATGATCATCAGCCTCCTGGGTATGGTCGGTCGGTGCACGGCTGTATTAGGAGATGCGGCTCGTTCTCTAGAAGCACGACATGGCTTTGAAGGAATGGCATCTACACTTCGTGGTGCGGTGCAGCAAAATGACGACGCATTTGCAACCCTGGTAGGACAAACTACGGTCGCATATGCGGTTCATGGGACGGGTGCTCTTGATGTATTCCGCGTACCATCAGGTTCGGCACTGCCGCAGGCTGTCAAAGTTTCCAGAAAGTCCATGTCTTACAATGCCATCGCTTCACCTTCACGGCGGACGTACAAGTCGCCGCGACGTTCCCTGCGTTCCAGTACCGGTCAACCGTACCGTCGTGTCTCCGACAAGGAGAAGGAGAAGAAGGTCGTACAATGGAAAGATGAGGCCGGACAAGGTGCACTGGATGATAGGGGAAACGCCCCATCCCCTCCAGCTATTCTCGTGATGTCTAGCGATAGCAGCGAAAATGTTAATGGACGCTGTCATTCTGTTGCTGGGTCCGAGAGCGAATGGGAAGACGAGCGGACAGAAGACAGTCTCAACTTGAGCAACATCATGCTTCCCGCATCATCTTCTTCATCATCGACAAGGTTCAATTCTTCCGTGAGCCTTCACCCGAGCACGAGCAAGCGCCCACGAGCAAGCCGCCTGGACCCGAGCTTTCTCAAAATGAAAGGCGCATCTTCCCTTGGCTGTCTTCAGGAGGCGGACGAAGACTCACCAATGCGGCGTGCACCACCACTCTCAAACCGTAGCATGAATAGTCAAGATATAGAATCTCTACATATTCCGAAATACAAGGGCTGTGATGCTAGCCCAGCGCGACGCCTTCCTACGTCAACCTCCCGTCCAACAACACAGTCTAAAAATTCCCGTCGGCGCTCGAACGTCGGTCCTATGCGCAGCGAGAAGGCAAGGAGACGATCTAGCATGATCCTCCAGCCATCCGAAGACGCTCCACTGCACGAGTCCACGAGTGGACCCAGACGCGTAGAAACGATCGCGCGTTCACCTGCGAAGAGACCAAAGAGACTTTCACTCTCCAATGCAACAAGGTCCTTGCGGCTGAAGGGATCCAATGTAATGGTAACCCTCCCAGTACCCAGCAGCGATACGAGTGCTAATATCAGTGTGGACCTGAGTATTCTGCCTGATTCGAGCACAAGGGTATCTTCAAAGCCAACATGGAAATGAATGACCTGCATTGTTTTCTTGTTCATCAGATGAGAGCAATGCCTCCCCTGTACTTCTATTCGTGTATTACACAGTATCACTCCTTGTGCTATCATAACAAACCATTCCTACTATACTCGCTGTGTCGCTATGCGCTGTGTTGTCTCATTCCTCGTATTTTGTCGGAGGGTCCATATTGCACTCGCACGTATTCTCCCTACATGCTAGCGACTATCATGTTACTTTACATTGATCTATGTATACCTGCTATTCTGTTTTTTGTACAATTGAAGTCTGTCAGGCGAGTCATTGAAACATTGAGTGCATGAGAAATATGCATATGGCAAGTGACATCCGTGATGCTTGATGGATGGTCAGCTACGCCGTAATGTTTGTTAGGCACACAGTATGGGTTCCACGACACACGCCATATTGGTAGCTTGGGACTGTTGCTCGAGAGCACTGATCCGACCGTCTAGCAGATGCTCCTTGTCTAAGCTCAAGGAGAGGGCAGTGGATAATGTTAAGTCTCTTGCCAGCTACGTCACCGATAGCTCTACAACGGCTATTTTACTCGACTTTGAGAGGTATATAAATGTGTTGTCCGTTATCACCGGTTGCTTATATTGAAGACCGCTGGGCAGTGAACGGTTAGTTACATGTCGTCCTCTTAAATTATGAAGGTAGTAGAAGTATGATATTCACTAGTCCGTGCACTATATGACACGCTTTACTTCAAAGAAGCTCTGTAGCCATAAATCAGTTTACGGAAGCCGGCAAGCGAGGAGTGACAACATACCTTGAGGTAATACACCTGCCACGCAACTACCGCGAACAATACAAGTGCTTGAAGCACAGACCACCACTTCACACGATCGCAGGTACTTTCTGCTGTGTCCCGATGCCTGCGCTCACGGACGACTATATATTCTTGCTCATCCTTGACAGATGTAAGACCTATGGCTAGGGAGCGGATCTCGCGCTCAACGGGAGCAGTGACATCTGCTGTGAGAGAAAAAACAAGAAAATTTAGTACAGTCTGGTAAGCATGGCCGAAGGTAGGCGCACTCACCCTCGTCTGACACGTATATGATACCGTGAACGTTGAAGCTAAGCACACCCCATAAGTATAGATACTAGGAAGTTGCGGGTATAGAAAGCCGTACCTAACCATCTTGTCCGCCACCGTGCTCATCTGGTTAGAGAAGCAGTACTCGTACCGGCCATCCTTTTCAGCTGTTATGGACGTCGTGCCAGTGCTTTCACGAATATGCTTAGTGAGGACATTTTTTTCTGGATCTGTTAGCTATATGCAAAGCATCAGTAAGGTCGCTCTCGAGGATAACCAAATACTGATATAAGAGGCATACCCAAAAGTCAATGTCGAGGTGTCCACCCTCTCCAACCTGGTATGTGACTGTCATTTGGTCGTGTTCGTGTAGGTCCTCAAAGAAGCACTCTTTTCTAGAAGCTGCAACTTCAATCATGTGAGCAGAAGTAATGGAGATTAGGGACAGTATCGAGAGGATGAGCCATGGCGTATGTCGCCACGACAGGAGCACTGTCATTTTGAAAGTTGTGCAACGAATCTGAGTGACGACGGGTGCGTGTCCGTTCGAGAAAGCTTTATCCAAATTGGGAAACTAACAAGACCCCTAGAACCTGCTGATCATGAGGGTCTTCGGGGTCCCGATAAGAAATCGAATCAGTCTGTAGAGCTGAGTGTTCTTTGTGATCTTGCCCGTAATCGTAATCTCAGTCTCAGTCATTTTGTCTACTCAGAAACAGATTCCCTAGAATCACCACGAATTAACCACAATGGCCGATACTTCTGATGCACTTGCGCCCAAGGTGAGTTTCCCGCACGAGACCAGTCTGGCATGACTAACGAGCTGCGGTGTTGTGGCGCGATGTAATCAGCCAGAGGGCGAGGAGATTGATCCTCATTTTGAGCCTGTTATCAAGCTTACGGAACAAGTGGAGGTAAAGACCTACGAGGAAGACGAGGATGTGCTCTTTAAGATGTGCGTTTTCATACCCCTTGACCCACTACCATCATTCAATGCTATTGTAGGCGAGCAAAGCTCTTCCGCTTCGATAATGGCTTAAACGAGTGGAAAGAGCGCGGCACTGGCGATGTGAAACTTCTTCAGCACAAGGAGACGAAGAAGGTCCGTCTCGTAATGAGGCGCGACAAGACCTTCAAGGTTTGCGCTAACCACCACAGTCAGTTTGATTTTTTGGCCTCTTTGGTTCTGCTTATATCGAGAGAAATAGTCTCCACAGAAATGCGCCTTCAACCTAATATTGGCTCTGATAGGAGCTGGGTTTGGAAGGTTGCTGCTGACTACAGTGAAGAACCGCCGACCGCCGAAACCCTGGCCATCCGCTTCGCAAACTCTGATAATGCAAATGAATTCAAGCGTCAATTTGAGTTGACACAGAAGATAAACAGCGGCGCCTCTCTTGATGAGAAGTCTGCGCCCGAAGCAGAGGAAGAACAAGGAAAAGAGGAAGAGGAAGAGAAAAAAGAGGAATCACCAGAAGAGAAGAAGGAATAATGATGTATTGGACAAAGCAATCCCTTCATCTCTCCTTAAAGCATCTTTCCTGTTGTGACGTTTATCCGTCAATTTCCTTTCATGAGCACCCCCGTGACACCACCACTCGCTGCCGTTTCATTCTACCAAGTAATGTAGATCACTTACCTACCCTGCTTTACGAAATTCATCCGACATGTACTGGAAAGTACTCGTCGTGATACATCATGACAGGAGACAGTCCCCCCACCTTCATCTGTGGGAATGAACTTCATCTTCACCTGGTCGCGTTGATGTGGTCTCGTGATCGCATCTGCGTTCATCCTGTCGAAATCGAGACCTAGGAGAAAGATGAAGGCTCTGAAGAGTCCCAAATGGATCCTGTGTCCGACAATACATACACGATAGTACATCCCGAGAGATGCGCCTCTCACCACATTAATTGAGCAAGCAGATTTTCAAATCTGCTGCGCCAAATATACACACCTACACCTAATGCCTTTCTGCTCGCTGCTCCTCATCCGCCCAGGCCGCCCAAAACGCGGGGCCGTCCCCACGCATCCAATAAAGAGCTGGTGACTTTCCTAGCACCATGTCCTTCGTTATCAGAACATAACGGACATTCTTCAACACCATTAACGTGAGCAGCGGTCAGGAGAGGAAACATCACACCGATCCACTGGTGAAACGCCAGAAAAAGTCAACAAATGTATACAACAATAAAAGGATTGAGAACTCACGGGACTTCGTACATCGCATCCAGCAGCAATGATTCCTGCAGCGTTTATTGAGCACACCGATGGATTTTAATAAACGAAAGCTACCATAATTCCCCTCAGTCCTCTCGCCCCTCCGCCTCTTTCGACAGCTCGCGAACAAATCTGATCAATAGATGCTGTTGTAAACCGAATCTCCACGCCCGAGTGACCAAAGAGCGCGGTGTACTGGCTGATAAGTGACCCACGGACGTCGGTCAGAATGCGTCGTAAATCCTGGGTGCTTAGCGGGGATAGTGTTGTTAAAGTTGGGAGGCGGGAAATAAATTCAGGAATAAAGCTATGCAGGGAAAATGAATTCGAAAATTTTGACACAGCATGGACAAGTGAGTTACCCGTATTTCACCAGATCTGAATGCAAGATTGAGGTGTGAGAGGATTTTAATAAAACATAGCTTACCAGCGGGTTCAACCATCTCTAACAAGTTTTCTGATGATCGACGGTTCGATGTAAAGAACGGCATGAAACCCTTGCTGTCTGAGTCTTCCTCCTTGGGTGCGAGGTTCGCAGTAAAACCAATGGACTGCATTTATAGGAGTGCCAATCAATAAGAGCTGGATATGATGTAAGATAGAGAATGAGATACATACACCTTTGCTCACCCGTCGCTTCACGACGGTATCAAGCCCTACGAACGCACCGCTGAGGATAAAGAGCACATTCGAAGTATCAATATGGTAGGTATCAGGTCTCTCTGGCTAACATATTAGTACTCCCCACGTATATCATATGTTCCGATGAGACTTACGCTGTACAGCAGCTGGTGAGCCCCTCCCTCGTGCCGTGGGTGCTGGTGGTTCTAGTGACGACGGCTTTCCTTGCACAGTGACAATGGAACCCTCCATCATTCGTAAAAGAGCTTGCTGCACTCCCTCTCCACCGACATCTCGTGAACTCTCAGTCGTAGATGAGGATTTACGTGCAATTTTATCGACTTCATCAATGTATACGATACCTGTGCTGTAAGTGAAATAGACAGAGATAAGAAGAGCTGAAACAGTAACATAGTTTATGAACAGGTGAAGGTGAGAATTACCTGGCCCGATACGAGTCCCAATTGGCTGCCTGCAGCTAGGTAGTACAGAGTGAGACTGTCCAAACGCTTCAGCTTATATGCGCGTACCAATCGTTGTATGCACATATCAACATCCTCTCCGACATCTGGAGAGATATCAGCTGACCTTCAAGTGAGGCAATCACTTAGACTCACAGCCAGCCTAGTTCAACATAGTGAGGGGTAAAAATCTTGTAAGGATAGTAGAAGTTATCACACCTGCGTAAAAGATGTCGCATCACTGACGGAAAATGGAACGTCAAGGACGCGTGCAAGGGTACGCGCGAGTAAGGTCTTCCCTGATCCTGTCGGCCCTCTATAGTAAACGGTATTTTTAAGTAGAGTATACTGCCATATGAAGTTTTTCTTAGTACATTACCAGTACATTGCTCTTCTCGAATAATGAAACTGGTTGGAGTGGTAATTGAGACGAGAGGGCACGCTGGGGGTGTGGGTGTAAGTGTGCAGATGACACACCAGAGTGTGCTGAGCCCATTAGCATCCTCTCTGGCAAAATATAAATGGCACACACTATCATCTGCATTCGCTTCGGACCATGGGTCCGCACCATTCTCATCGTCAAAGGCGGCAAGGTTTGCACGGACACGGGTATAGTGGTTGAATACACTTCCCATGCCTCAGTTACATATAATATAGAGCAACACGTATAAACGCTCACGCGACGGAAAGGACTTTCTTCGCAATCTCCTGCCCAATTACATATTCATCGAGGTATCGTACAAGCTGTCAGTAACAACTCATGAGCCTTTAAGTCGAAATGCAAGGATGGCTATTACCTGTCGTGGCGTCGCAAGTCCAGATCGTGGCAGAAACGAGCCATCATCCTGTTCATTGCGCAAGGGATATTCGTATCGTGCCTGCGTCTGCAGATTGCGTGAGAGGACTCGTAAGGAGTGTACTCGACAGGTGTGCGGAAGCCTCGATAGCATGGCTCCTTGTGGTCAGCAAAATCAGTGTTTGCACGTGCTACTATACAATTTGCGACCCAGGAAACTGAGAGCCTGCGGAAGGATTGAAAGAATAGACGTGATGGACACAATCTCACAAGATGTCCTCATACAAGAGCAGACAACTGCCTGTATTCAGGTCTGTGTAAACAACGTCAAACAGAGAGACAGAAAGTTGGCCCGAGTTATCGTCAAACAAACTTGTCACAAATCATGGTCCATCACCGCTCTCACTCATATGATCGCGAAAGAGATCACAAATACGGAAGTTCTTCACATAGAGAGCCAGATAGAGGCAGAAACCGTGTCAATGACGAGAAGCGCTCTTCTAAAAGGGAACCAGACGAGTACAAGAAGCGGCGACGCAGTCGGAGTAGGGATTACGACGAGGAACACCCACGCCGACGGGGGGAGCGAAGCAACAGTAGAGGAAAAGGTGATGAACGCAAGGCTAAGAAGTATGTATTTGTTTTCCATTCACGTCGATGCTCCACTTACCTGAAGTAGACGTAAGCGCGAAAAGTCCGAGGAGCGCAGGGCCCGTAAAGCAGAGAAATTGCGAATAAAAGAAGAAGAAGAAGCTCGTCAAGTTGCTGAACTTAGTGTGTACAGCGCGACCGATAATCCCTTCCACGACGTCAACCTCGGGCAGCAGTTCCGCTGGCATAAGAAGAACGAGAAAGACCGTAAGCAGGGTTTGTCCCTTGCAGAGGCACAGCGTAAAGATGCGATTAGAAGGCAAGATGCTAAGGAGGAGCTCGAGAGGTTGAACAGACGCAGAGCGGAACGGGAAGCGGAGCAACGCCTGCGGGAAGAGGAAGAGTCGCGCATGGCAAGAATGGCAGAGTCTGCTCAGATGTCGGAATGGATAGCAAAGGATGGGGAGTTCCAGCTGGAGCAGGAGCGAAGCCGAGCTGCCATTCGCATAAGGGAAAAGAGGGCAAAAGCTATCGACTTCTTGGCCTTGAACTTGAAGTATGCACATCCGCTGGACGAAGATCATGTCGAGGATGATGCCGGGCTCGAAATTGACATTGACGAACCATATAACATTCTCGACGTACGTGTGCTAGACCTCGAACGTTGTATCATGCAACTGACTGGTCTCACAGAATCTTTCGCCTGACCAAATTGACGAACTTCATGATGATATTGAGCGTTACCTCTCACTTGAGACTTCTGAGGTGGACATTGACTTTTGGACTGTATGTTAGTTGCATCTGTTGTTCTGCCTTAGCTGATTGTCTCCCTCAGAATATGATGGTGGTCTGCAAAGACCGCATCGACAGAATTAAAGCCAGTGAATGCATGGGGGTAGAAGCAGCAGTCGCTGTGGAATCAGAAATCACTGCACTCTTGTCTGGTAAAAGCTACGACCATCTTGCAACGCTTCAAAAGCAGATTCAGGCAAAGCTTGCAAGCGGCGAACCTATTGATACGGACTACTGGGAAGAGCTCCTCAAGAGACTACTGGTTTGGAAGGCAAAGGTATGCTTCTTCTTCGCAGCAGTATAATACTGCAACTGATCCTTACATGACAGGCAAAATTGAAGAGCCTGCATGAAGTCGTTGTTCGCAATCGACTTGAGCAGTTACGCAAGCGCCAGCGTGACGAGGCTCTACATGCACAGGAGGAGCTTCTTGCTGGTGTTGCTCGATCAGCAGCTCAAGGACTGAAGGATGCGAATTATATTGCACCTGTGACCACAACAGAACCAGATGCGCAGGAGGATATGGAACCTTATGATAGATCTATGAGTCCGTCACTGATAGACATCAGGAAGTTAACGGAAGATGAACGTGAAATCGATATAGTGACAGAGCTTGATGACCTTCGTGCTTTGGTATGGATCAGTTTTCGCGTTGGTTAAATTCTCGCTTATTGTTGGACAGCTGAAACAGCGTCGCGCGGTCGCTGCCTCGCGGTTTGTGCCTAAGGCTGCTCAACCTACAATTGAGGTCGAAGTTCCAGAGATTGCAAGCGGTGCTGACCTCGCTTCCGAAGCTTTGTACAGGGCTGAGGCAGAGAAAGAGCTTGACGAAGAGGAGGAGCTCTTTAACCTTGAGGAGAACATTGCAAATCCTACGTCATATAACTGGGAGGATAAATACCGGCCTCGGAAACCTAGATACTTCAACCGCGTGCATACCGGCTACGAATGGAATAAGTACAATCAGACCCACTACGAGTACGTGCTCTGCCTCCTTTCCTCGACCTTCTCTTGATGCTATTAATCAGCGTCGACAATCCGCCCCCGAAGGTCGTTCAGGGCTATAAAGTATGTGTTGATTGCCCTACAACTGACTTCTAACTCACGTCATACTTCAGTTCAATATCTTTTACCCAGATCTGATCGACAAATCAAAAGCACCTACGTACAAAATCGTTAGGGAACCCGGGAATGAGGACACCGTGTTACTGCATTTCAGCGCTGGGCCTCCATATGAAGACATTGGTTTCAGGATCGTCAATCGGGAGTGGGAGTTTTCACATAAACGGTGAGCCTCGCCTCCTGGCTCTGTCACGTCAAAACTGAACGTGCTGGCACAGGGGCTTCCGAAGTAGTTTTGATAGAGGATGTCTGTCACTTTGGTTCAATTTCCGTCGTAATGTAGGTTCTTCTATAATTAGTTCTTGCATACAGTGCTCATTCACTGCCACAGTTCTATCGGAAGTAGACGATCTCGAGCATGTAGGGGCATATGTATCGTCTGCAGTTTCCTCAATGTAATGTTTGTTTGTTTATGTTCCTCTGCCGACTCTGAATTCGCCGCTCAACTAGTCCTCGGTGGACAAGTTTCCAAGAAAACGTTCGAAACAAACGGCCCTTTGTGAACTGGGGTCGCACCTATAACAACAAACAACTGTTCTCGCGCAAGTTGTAAACGTGTTTCTTGACAACAGTCCATTTTTGGAAATGATCAAGTTGTGTAACACGAAATGACGAAGGTTCAACAACTCCGAGTGGTATTCGCCACTTCAACTGCTTTGTCCCGACAGGGTTGTCGTTGTCCCTGCGTTTTGAGCGGATGGAAATTCTTAACTATATAATTTCATTGTCCTAGCTTTAATTCCACATCGTTGTGGCGGCGGTGAGCACCACCTGCTTTGACTTGGTCCACAGTGGCGTCGAGAGTGTTACAGTTGTAATTGGAGGTTGAAACCGCTTGAACAACTTGTCTACGCCCACTCTACTCCTATTGTGGAGAGGGACGTGATACAAAAGGCGCTCCGCATTTAATTGGGTTTGCACTAATCAGCATTCAGCATCCCTGTTCACACTTGATTGATCATAATGACTACCAGAGGTACGCTTACTTCAAGGCACTCTTCGAAATGTCTACCCTTCTGTAACCCGTACTCCAGAAAGCTAATATGGGCTTGCTCCCCTGACACAGACACCCTTCCGCCACCGATCTTTGACAGCGGAAATATGAAGAGCAGTAGGGGCACGATCGAGGCCCCGCAGACTTTTAGTATCACATGCATGGAAGACCCCTTCGCCCATTCACAGGTAACACGTTCTTACTTCGTTAATCACCCCCACCTCGTGCAAGAGGCTGCGGAACTCCCACACGATGTAAAAGCGTGCTCAACTCAGACGGAGTTACAAAAGCTTGAATTGTTCCTTTTTGCTGCTGCCAGTTACTCGAAAGTTGCCCGAGGCAACTTTGCGAGCGCCTGCTGTGGGAGCGGGCCCTCCTACTCGCTCAAGCACCGTCTGTTTGACATGTCTCAGCCGTCGCGCTTGCCGCCTCGCTTGCGCGCCCTTTCCAAGGATGTCGCGCTGAGCAACTCAGCGCCCATGGTCCCTCCTGGTCTCGGTCATGTTACTCCTCTATCTTCGGTCGCTCGTTCTGGCGTCGCCAAAGGGAAGCATGGTACAGACAATCATCTCTCCCAGTTGACTTTGAACGATGTCGTCGGGGTGGTCGTAACTTCCTTAGATACTCCTGAACGTTCGGGTGGCAGCGCTGTTCCTCGAGTCATGGCACCCAAAAACCCGGATCTTGATGGCATTGCAACTGCGTTCTCTAGCCTTTCCGCGCATTTCATGTACTCGTTGGCTATCAAAGCAGACGCAGATGAAATATTCCCCGACCCGTGAGTCATTATTTGGCGAGGCATTCGACTTGATTATTCATTCAATGAGCAGGGAATTGGATGGGCGAAATTATGTGACTTCCATCATCGGCACCCGTATTCGATTCATTCTTGAATCCGTTAGCAATCCTCAAATGGTTGCCATTCACGCGTTGTGGTACATCTCTAAGATTACCATGGCAGAAATAGGCCAAGGGAATGATTTCCTAGGAATCTCGATCTTCAACCATCTCCACTGTTGTGGCATGGCCACTTTCGACGAGCTTCTATTCTCTGCTTTCGTCGTCGTTGCAAGGCTGGCCGACAAACTGATCAACGACTCTTGTTTCCCGAGTAAGACATGGTGCGTGGAGCCATTCTACTGACGGACTTGACTGCTGAACCTCTGTCTAGGGTCAAGATGACTGCAATTCCTTCTACCACTCTCACTAATGTTGAAAAGACCGCGCTGGCCTCCCTAGGCTATCTCGGGTACATCCCCAGGTCCTCATTGCATAGTTGGGTACTTGGGCTTCGTGGCTCCTCTAGCCAACTTTCTAGAGATAAAAGTGTCGTCATATCTCGCGTTCTTAATGATATGCTCGCTGTCAATGAAGCCACAGATGTTAACACGACGTTCATCCGATACCGCGACCAGAAGAAGAAAATTTCTGTAGCGCCCCGCCAGGATCCTCTGATCATCCATGCACCCACCCCAATCAAGCCCTTGGCCTGTCTCCCGGACCCCAGTGACTGGTGTCCCGAGGCAGACCCTATCATCAATAAGAACCCTCGTACAATGGGTATTGCCCCGGGCAGTCACAATTTTGCACCTGAATGGAGGCAGCCTACGACCGCGTTGGATTTACTGGAATTCATTACCCAAGGGACCTGGGGAGCTGCAGTTGGGGGTCCTTTGAGCGCCATTGGTGCGCATTTGGCCCACTCTGTAGGTCGTTATGGTCCTTGCCAGACCACTCTTGGGTGAAAAATCACTATCGCTCCATCCTATTCGGTTTCTCTCTATACTCCCCTTGCTTTTCCATCCCCCCAGTATAGTTTGCCTTCTGTGTCGTGTATGGTTTGTCCTGGTGGATCTTAACGAGATATTAGCATCATGAATTAGCAGCTTTCGCCAAGTTCAGTGCCGGCTTTGGCTAATACAAAGGCCGGATACAGGGTTTTCTTACCTTTTTGGCGTGTACTATACGTCTCTCGCGCCTTGACTTTCTGCCCTATCTTTTTTTTTTGGATATTTTCAATTCGTGTAGTTCGTTGTCATACCGTTGGCTTCTTGTTATACTAGGTTGAGGCAGTCTTCTCTATTAATATAAACATTAAGCAACTTGCTGAACAACTTGTTCAAAACTTCGTTCAATTTGGTGGGCCAGCGCCGATTCACTCCTTCCACTCAACAGGTTGGCTGTAAGTATGAACTTGTGTACTGCTGCGCATGATTATGGTTTATCGTGGACGCCCACTGTGTCACATGCTACAGCGAGAAGGTCTCGGGCTTAGCAACTCATTTCAGAGGTGGCGGCCGTACCGCCACCCCCGGCCCAGGCTGTTACAAGTTCAAGTTTTCAATTGTTCATGAGACCCTGGATTTCCCTAGGCAAACCAGCACTACGTGATGACTCAGAAGGAACAAATCTCAGTTTTGATACCCCGTGGGCCCGTGCCAGTGGGGACGGTTAACTTGGATCGCCACCTCAACGAAGGAGTCCTCGGTGAGGTCGCGAAAAATGCAGCTGCGACGACACCACCTTCAATGTTTCGAGTTTGATTGAATCGGGTACGGTACGGCATATATTTTCCATCGACGACTACTAACCTGGATAGATGGCGACTTGTCGTTGTGATTCACGTGGATCATGAAGTGAGATGAAATGTGGTAATATCACAATCGACCAAGCCATTTTCTCTTAGCGTTTTCTTCATCTCTAACTGAAAGTGTAAGTGTCACTCGTTTCATGATAGCACTTCCAAAGGGTCTATGCTTGCCTTTGGCAAGTGTCGATGAACGTTGCACTGTAATCGTGGCGGGCCCAATTACTCTGCGGAACAGTTAACTAGTGGGCTTAATGTGGATCCTCTCTCTTGGTACCAAAAGACTCAAAATTGACAATGTCTGCGAGAGGTGACTCCTGGCGATGTGTATGCTGTGATCTGTTCAGTAATTTTTTCTTTCAAGGTCTTTCTTCAAGGCCGAACCTGGTAGATCTCATTTGGATTCACTCTTTTGGCATCATTGACAAACGATTCAAAATTGAGGCCATGTCTAGGAAGGGTGATACCTGGTGACGTTAACACTCTTCGACCGATATAAGCTGATCCCTACCCAATCATATCATACCGTGAAGTTGGCATTGCTCTTGCTTCGTATTACCTAGCTCCTGTTGAGCCAAACGTTCAGGTCCTCCGGACATCGACATTTCTAGTCATCAGGGCACCATTGACCGGAACTCCTGAAATTTTAAGGGTGTCACATTTGCCTACATCAAAGCCACTGAGGGAGCCAGTGAGTCGCTAGCCTGGCTTTCATAGAATTGTCTGACACGTAGATAGCATACATGAATCCCGATTTCGTTCTCAATACACTATGCGACCAATGATGGTCTTATCTGCGCTGGTTATCGCTTCGCTTACCCACTGACGCCACGCAAGCATCATATTTCTTTCTTGAAGCACGGTGGCGGATGGTCTATCGACGACATCACCTTCCCTAGGCACTTGACATTCAAAATGTAAGTTTATGTTGGTTGTCCTGACTCATGATAATGATGTGGGATGGCAGACAATCCAAGTGACTTCGAGTGCTAGTAGCGGCTTGAGTGCGTCATCGATGGGGCCTTAGATCAGGAGTTCTCCAGCTACTCTTAAACTGCCGGGTACGTTTAAATGTTCCAGGATCGAAATGGTGAGACTTCTTGCAGGTACCTGGGTATGCTGTGCTATGGTTTTTATGCTGGTGCTATAATTGAGAATTCGTTCAAGTGAATTACACCACTGTAGGCTGTTGGAAATCGTGCACTAGTAATTCCGCAAGTTTTGCGTCGACCAACTTCTTGTGGATCACTCACCCCAGCTCTTCCATCGGTACTCTTCCCACTTGCCCACTGGATGGTCACGATTATGCTCAAAATGCAGGCACACCACTTTCTGGCGGCACGGAACGAACGTTGATGCTGATGGCGATTGCGCATGTTTAGAGATGTAATCGTCTTTCTTTTATTCCAGTCGATGCTAAACATCTTGCGCGGAATGGATCCAGGGGAGCTGAAGAATGCCTCGAGAGCGTCACATTTTGCGATTGTCTAATTGTGGATAGCCGATGCATCACTTGAATTCAACTTATATGCCCACGATACCGATGATTTTGAGGTGCCTCGATCAGTACTGAATCATATAACCTTCAACAATTGTGTGACGTTAAGACATTCCACCATGAATAGGCTGGGTCTTTGATATTGACACTTGCTGCGATATTAGCGTAGTCTCTGAGTTTGAGCATCCAGGTAAGAATGTGTATCATTAGTATCACTGTATAATAGAAGTGGAATTTAGTGCAGATATATAGATGGCAAGTGTGGAGGAGAAGGGGTGTATGTTGCAGGCAGTGGAAGGGCAGAGGGTATCTGAGCTGCCGTGACTCCTCAATTTTACCATTTGCTGCCACCAGTCAGTGTGGAACTTCGGGTATGTTTGGTGCAAGAAAGAGAGTATAGGTTGATGTGTGGGCTGCAATTAATGGTTTTATACGCACTGGGGGGATGTCCGGGGTGCTAGTAGAATTTCTAAGGGTGCCGATGAGCAAGACAAGGCTATAATACAACTCGAAGGATGTGGGCAGGTGCCAAGGTGCACTAGCAGTATACCCCTTAGACGTAGTCCTCCAGGCCTGTACTACAGTAATCCCGGCCTGGTTCAAAGGTCGTCACTTGAACCAAAGTCCTAAGTCTAGCTGTGCTTAGTCATCAGCAAGCATACTAACTTTGATTACTACTATTCAGCTGCAACGCGATCTTATCTTTCACCACCACCACCTACCTTCATACACACAATAATCATGGCAGATGCAAGCAATTTGGCAGCAAAGATGGATGTTGACGAGGCTGCGATTGATGAGGGCCTGTATTCTCGTCAACTGTAGGTGTTGCTGTCATCCTGCGTGGCTCGCATCGCTC
Source organism: Suillus decipiens (assembly GCA_016695475.1). Taxonomy (NCBI): domain Eukaryota; kingdom Fungi; phylum Basidiomycota; class Agaricomycetes; order Boletales; family Suillaceae; genus Suillus; species Suillus decipiens. Next base: position 1,070,383 of record MU172920.1, on the reverse strand, counting down.
ACTTGCAATCCTACGTGGTTGTGTAGCTATGTTTTAGGGCATGAGGGTCAGTCGTGTTGTAAATAAATGACTCATATCTGCTGAGTGATGTATGCAGCGATGAAGAAGATGGCTGCCTCTAATGTACTGATCGTCGGGTTGCAAGGCCTTGGAGCTGAGATTGGTAACCCTCTTGCCAACAAGCATAGTCCAAAGACCCATCTCATTCTCATATCTTCTACAGCCAAGAATGTTTGTCTGGCGGGAGTCAAGTCCGTGACACTGTATGACCCAGAACCGGTCACCATGCAGGATCTCAGCTCACAGGTGCGTGCTTAGGCATCACACTGCCTCGAGAACTGTCATTGAAACATTTATTACAGTACTTCCTTCGCGAACAAGATATCGGAAAGCCACGCGCAGCATCTACCCTACCTCGTTTAGCCGAACTGAATGCTTATGTCCCCATCCGGAACCTTGGAGGAAATGCAGGACAGGAAATCTCAGTTGATTTAATACGACCTTTCCAAGTAAGTTCACGTACTGTCGGCTAGATTCTAATATAAATCTCCTGCAGGCCGTCGTATTGTGTGGCGTCTCCTACGAGAAGCAAGTTGAAATCAACGACTGGACACATCAGAATGGTGTTCACTTCATCTCAGCGGAGACCCGCGGCCTTTTTGGGTACGTGATGGCTGTGACCCCCTTTTAAATTTTATTGATTGTGATCAGCTCCGTCTTCAATGACTTTGGTCCAAAGTTCACTTGCGTGGATCCTACAGGCGAGCAAGCGCTTACCGGGATGATCGTATCAGTGGAGAAAGTAAGTCGTACGAGCTATATCTATAACGAGATAACTATACTATAGTTACACAGGACAAGGAAGGGCTGGTAACATGCCTCGATGAATCAAGACACGGCCTCGAAGATGGCGATTTTGTCACATTCACTGAAGTGCAGGGCATGACTGAGCTGAATGGTTGTAATCCTCGCAAAGTAACAGTGAAGGGTCCATATACTTTCACTATCGGTGATACTTCCGACCTGGGAGAGTACGTCCGAGGTGGGATTTTTACCCAAGTGAAAATGCCAAAAATCCTTCAGTTTGTAAGTTATACTCCGGTTTCATTAGATTGTAATTCACTTTCTCTCTAGAAATCCTTGCGAGAGTCACTTGCATCTCCAGAGTTCTTTGTGACAGACTTCGCCAAGTTCGATAGGCCTGCTACTCTCCATGCAGGGTTCCAAGCTTTATCACAATTCAAGGCACAACACCAGTATCTACCTCGACCCCGAAATGCAAAAGATGCCACCTCCTTGGTGGCTTTGGCGAAGAAAATAGATGCTGATGTTGATGAGAAGCTTATCACAGAACTGGCATATCAAGCAACTGGTGATTTACCGCCCGTTGCAGCTGTAATTGGTGGTTTCGTGGCACAGGAAGTACTGAAAGCATGCTCTGCGAAGTTCCATCCTATGCTCCAGCATTTGTATTTCGATTCTTTGGAGTCGTTGCCAACCACACTGCCGAATGAGCAAGATTGCCAACCTCTTGGCAGCCGGTATGATGGGCAAATTGCAGTGTTTGGCAAGTCCTTCCAGGATAAGCTTGCCAATCACCGTCAGTTCCTCGTTGGTGCAGGAGCAATCGGGTGTGAGATGTTGAAGAACTGGAGCATGATGGGTCTCGCTACAGGGCCCGACGCTACGATTCATGTCACCGACCTAGACACCATCGAAAAGAGCAACCTGAACCGACAATTCCTCTTCCGCGCCAAAGATCTCGGGAAATTCAAGTCTGAAGTCGCAGCCGCAGCGGTTGCAGACATGAACCCAGCTCTCAAGGGTCATATCCTTTGTAGACAAGATCCTGTTGGTCAGGCGACAGAAAGTCAGTCAGTCATCACCTTTTTATTGTCTCCATTTTGAATTTGTCCAAAGATGTCTTCGACGACGACTTCTTTGCCGGGCTCGATGGTGTCACAAACGCATTGGATAACGTTGCTGCACGTAAGACTCTTACCAGTTCTCTATAATATTATTGGTCTAACGACACTTGTCTTAGGTGTATACATGGATCAGCGTTGCATTTTGTATGAAAAGCCACTCCTAGAATCCGGCACTATGGGCACAAAAGGCAATACCCAAGTTGTGATTCCCCATCTCACTGAGTCGTACTCGTCTTCGCAAGATCCCCCAGAGAAGCAGACATTGTCATGCACAGTTAAAAACTTTCCGAATGCCATTACACACACAATTGAAGTGCGCTCTTAAGTTTTTCTTTGCTACTGTGAACTGATGACAATACAGTGGGCGCGGCAAGAGTTCGACGCGATGTTTGTTAAGCCTGTGGAATCTGTTAATCAATATCTTTCGGAGCCTAACTACCTCGAGAATTCGCTCAAATACTCGGGCCAATCACATGACCACATCTCCCAGATTGTTTCGTATTTGGTTACCAACAAGCCTTTGACTTTCGAGGAGTGTATCATCTGGGCCCGTCTGCAGTTCGAGGAGAAGTTTAACAACTCTATCCGGCAACTTCTGCACAGTCTTCCAAAGGATCATGTCACCAGCACCGGCCAGCCGTTCTGGAGTGGTCCCAAGAGGGCACCAGACCCACTTGTGTTCGACTCTTCAGATGTGCGTCAGCCAGCGTGTTGCTAGACCTTGATGTGCTGATTATTTTCCTCAGTCTACTCATCTTTCTTTCATCATTGCTGCAGCCAATCTTCATGCCTATAATTATGGCCTCCGAGGGGAGACCGATCCTGTGGTCTTCAAGAGGGTTGCAGACTCTGTGATCGTTCCAGAGTTCTCACCAAAGAGCGGAGTGAAGATCCAAATTACGGAAAACGACCCCGTCAATCAGTCGTCTTCCGGTATGTCCACTCATTTTAGGACTGTAACCTGTATATCATGATTCCTTTCAGATCCTGACGACGTCTCTGATCTGGTCAAGAAGTTGCCTCCTCCTTCGTCACTCGCTGGCTACCGTCTCACTCCTGTCGAGTTTGAGAAGGACGATGACACTAACCATCACATCGATCTCATCACCTCTGCGTCAAACCTTCGTGCGATGAACTACAACATTACCGTCGCAGATCGTCATACCACAAAGCAGATAGCAGGCAAAATCATTCCTGCCATCGCTACCACCACCGCGCTCGTTGTTGGTCTGGTGTGTCTTGAACTTTATAAGGTAAGATATTTGTTATCCTTACCGCACGGATGCGCTGACGGGTGCGCTTGGTAGATCGTAGATGGGAAGAACAAGATAGATGACTTCAAGAATGGTTTTATCAACCTTGCTTTGCCTTTCTTTGGTTTCTCGGAGCCCATCGCTGCCGCAAAGAATAAATTCGAAAACACTGAGTGGACCCTTTGGGACCGGTTGGAGTTCAAGAATGACCCGACGCTCAAGGAGTTCATCACTTGGTTTAAGACTCATCACAACTTAGATGTCAGCATGGTTAGTCAGGGCGTGAGCATGCTCTGGAGTTCGTTCACCGATAAGAAGAAGGTTCGTCATGTGTGCGATTGATCCATGGCAGCTGCTCATGCGAAATATTTAGAGTGCTGAGAGGATGCCCATGAAATTCAGTAAGCTGGTAGAGCATGTCAGCAAAAAGCCTATTCCCCCGCACACCAAACATCTTTTGGTTGAAGTCATGCTCATGGATGAGGAGATGGAGGATGTTGAGGTATGCCATGAGAGCCATATATCTAAATGTTCATTGCTGATGACATTTTGCAGGTACCTTTTATCCTGATAAAGATCTGAAAGCAGGCGGAGAAGTTCCATGTACTACATAGACAACCAAGTATTGTATAATTGCGTCTGGATAAATGCCATCTTCCGATCATCTCACATGTTCGCACACTCATACATTGGGATCATACTGGAGGATAACATTCAAAGCGAAGCACCAGGGCGTACATGTGAGACCAGTATTGTACGGTTTGTGGGCTTCAACGGTTGACTATCGAATGCTAGGGAAAGGAGGCGCATGACTTCTGACCTATGGAACCGAGTTAAAGGTGAAAAAGTAAAGCTAAAAGCTAAACTGACCACCGAAGGGGGTAACCGATGATAAGACAGGAGGAAAGGAAGCTACCATAGCAGCCAAGGCGGAGGGATGGGGGAATGAGAGAATAGCAAATGTTTTTGTAGCGTTAATAATTTTCTGCATGTTTTTTGAGTGATTTCGTTATGCGTACTGAACGAGAAAGACGTAGCAAAAAGAAACACCAAAGCCGGAGGCAGGAAAAATAAAGTCGTGAAAATTTATTAGTTGAGGAGCATGAGGATACCGAACTGATAAGTGGATACATCGACAATGAAACAGTCAACCGAAAGCCGCGAACGTTCAATCGATGAACGCGGTATGGCACAGATAGTCCGAGGCGATCGCGATCTTCACACCAACTTCAGCCGGCGAGAAGAGCGAGTGCAGACGCGCATATAAATAAGAATATACGCGATTGAAATGACGAAGATCAAGAAGATTGAACAGGCGATTGTCCCCGAGACAGGATGGATATGTCTTGAAGGGTGGGGATCGTGTTTGTATAAAACAGTGCCGACGATAAAGAGAAAGAAATCCAGTATTGACAACCGCGAAAGGATGGACAGAGGGAGCGGAATTATGGCGCGGCACCTAGACAGTGCCGTCGGAATCGAATGCAGTAGTGTTAAGAGCCGGAAAACATGAGGAATTGAGATCTAAGTGCGCGCGCGAGCATCTGGCCCAGAAACATATCTTCAAGCACGGACCCAGGATGATTGGTAATTGATAGGTGGATGAGGACCAAAGAGAACTCGAGGTGCGGGGAATCCATATGCTTCAGCAGACGGCCAATTAGAATTTGCCATCGGTTGAGAGGGGTAACCTGTTCCATCAAACGACATCCGAATGTGACCGCACTGGTAGTCAAAGCCGATTGGATACGAGTAACCAGAATTAGGCGGAGAAAATGCATCAGCTTCACCACGTGGTTGCGAGGGCGGATGAGCGATGACAGACTGTGAGTAATAGTAATCGTTCGAGAGAGTTGCCGGTTTGGAATACGAGGCACTAGAATAATCCGAGAGAAGTTTGACAGGCACATATGCGACTGCAGGGGCCCAACACACCGCTGGTGGCTGAACTGGCATGTATAATGCAGGACGATCACTAGCACGGCGGATGGGCTCATCAGCTGCCGGACTCCATTTAGATGGAGGAGGAAGTGCATTCCTATTTTGGCTGGTCGCAGACTCAGGAAGCTCTCTCTGCTCAACCTCAACCCTTGAAGCGAGTTCTGAACTGCGTCGGCTTGTAGCACTGCCATTGCTCACGCGGCGTCTTGGCAAATACTCTTCCCGAAGCGGCCCATCCTCATCAAGATCTATGTCATAAGCATCGTGGGAAGGTTCAGCGCACGTTTCTGCTCCATTGAACTTTGTCTTGTTCCTTTGTTCGAAGCTGAGGAAGACGGGCTCTGAACTGGGATACGTGACAGGCGCTTCCATAATCTCCTGGATGACCTTCCGAACAACCGATTGAGGATTCGAAGAGGGACGGGAAATCGGTTGGGCGTATGAGGGAGGTGAGAGCGAGATATGATATGAGAACATGTGCCCCAGCCACTGGCGCCAAGCAGCAGGCGATATTGTCAGATCATGGGAAAGGATATCCAGGGCGAGCGACTCGAGCTTGTTTAGCGAGTGGACAGGAAGTTTGCAGATGGTGTGCCTGAAGGGAAGGAATTAGTCATTTGACCGAACACGGTCCTTGAACGCGGTACTTACCATGTCTTGTTGGAGAAAGTATGGTCATCAAGCCACTTATTCGCCAGCATGAATCCGAGAACGATGAGTCGGAACGTAGCATTGGCCTCCAATGTTTTCCCGTCAATTCCGCCACTCGTATCAAGTAGTTCAGCTCTAAATCTCCGCTCTTTTACCTCCAACCCTAAAGTGACTCCACTAAAGTATACTGGTAATCGAGCGATGTACCACATAGCAAGGAACACCGCAGATGGTTGCAGAAGTGTCGACATTAGAAGGGAGTGGACTGAGGCAGACAAATGCATTGGAGCCGTAGGGGCTGGCTTCTGACCGCTTATCAAAGGACTGCAAACGTCACGTCAGCATTGATCCGAAATTTAAGCGGAAAAATCATCGCACATGTAGCGAGAAACTGTGGGTGGAAGAGCAATTGAATTCTTGCAAACTTTCCAGACATATGAAACGATCCAGTCTGCCATTGGTTCCGCGAACATCTTGTACTTTATTGACGCAGATGGCGCCGAATCATTAGAAGTGACCGACTCTTGTTTGATCTGGTCTGCGTGTTGATAGTCGACCATATTGTAGGAATGGAGGCCATGATGATATAAACTGTCTTGTCTGAGCGGGATTCGGTCGGATACCGTTGGTACGTCGGATGTGGCGATTACACGGTCCACGTACTCTGCAAAAGGAGTTGCAGGACCGATGGGACTAGAACCCAAGTCACCATTCATCATATCGTCAGAATCGTCCTCTAGGACAGGTGCAAACCGAGGCCATACATAGTCGTACGTAGAGGAATTATCCGGACTGTCATAGCTCTCAGTACCCCAGACGGGCGCGTAAGACAAGGTCCTGTGCTCGGCATGTATTGGTTGGTCAACTTCACTTGGCGAAGTGTTCAAGGCACATTTTTGAGGGAAGGCGTTCAGGGGCGGAAGACATGCCTCCGCATGATCTCCTTTACTGACTTGCACGTCTGCCGTACTAGTCAACCCTTGATAAAAACGCCGTTCTTTCCGTTCTTCAGAAGTGGAGCGTAGATCGTCCTCCCAAATGTGGCGAGTCTTGGTCCTCCTCCAAGAAGGCAGGGAATTGATCCACTGATCACGACTGCCAAAAGACGGCGGTGGGCCCGTCGGGGAGACAGGCAGGGTGTGCTTCAGATTTTGAAAAACGGAAGGGTGCGACTTTGAAGCGTCTTCAGTTTTGGAGTACTTGTGAACTTGATGCGCCGGTTGCCGAGGAGGTACAGGGACTGGCATCTGCAGGTGAAAAAGGACAGAGAGGAGAGCGTCCGGTGCACTGTAAAGTACAGCAACAGACGACTCTGATATCTAGTGGCGGAAGGACCTCCCGAAGGATAGAAGTGGAGGCGAAAATCGTAAGATGGGTCGTAAGCAGATCCAAGAGCAGAGGGAATAGGAATGAAAGGGTGATGAGTGGCAAACGCGCAGCAAAGGCGTGCCTTTTTGTATGCTCTGAAATTTGGATGAGCTATCGATGACAAAATATCAGAGACACAGCAAGTACTTACCTTGTACTACTGAGAGCGTCTCCGATTTTGAACCGAAACAGAAACCGATACTCGAGCGAATCGATCGCAACGAAGCAGAGCTATCGCAGACGATGAGCCGAAACGAGAACGGTGAGTGAATTGGCAAGAATGTGACCGACTGCGAAGTCGATCCACAGCCAGAATCGTGGTTGAGAGAACCTGAAGAACCCAAAAATTCTTATAATGTTCTGATTATGTTATAATTTCTCACAGTTGTTTTCTGATTTGGTTCCGCTTGCGAAGCGCAGCAAGCGCACCAAGGAACCATTTAATTGACTGTCACTAGCGAACAGGCTGTCGCGCCGATGAGTGACTCAGACCACGCTATTACTAGTATTAAGCTCAGCCAGCCCGCAGCTCGCTGACAAGTTTGCGTACTTACGCGTATCTGCCGAGCATGTCATGGCATATAATTACCCGGCTAGTGTAAACGTGGATGACTCAAGCGAATCATCTATTGATCCTTAATCGCTCCCGGCCGTGAACTTATGAACTGGACACGAGGTCGTACGCCCACATATACTTAGCCACTCCATTTTGCAATGTCATTGCTATCATCGTCGTTGACTCAGGCCAGATGACTTCTGATTCATGTGAATTCCCCCAACTGAGTCTGGAACTTGACGATACTGTTCCTGCACTAACCTAACACGATGCACTCCATTTGGTCGATTATAAAGCTTCTCTAGGTCACGTGATATCTAAGTGGATTGTCTTGTTACCAACTAGTCACTGCGGTAAACTACTACATCCGTTAACATGAGTGGCATGATATTCGCAGCCCCGCCTTCATACTCTGTTGGGGAACAAGATGGTGTAAACACTGCATCCCAGCTAGGACTAGACTCCATAACACTAGGACAACTCAAGGCAATGGTCACATGCGCGCCGAAGCCAAAGGCATGTTTCCAGCTCTGTTCCTCGTTCATCGTATTCATGGTATATCATCATATATAGCAATCATTTTACGATTTTCGCTACGATGATGAAGACACAGTCATGAATGAGATCGATGAATTTTACTCATACGTAGAGATGCCTCAAGTCGCGGAAAACTTAAAAGCATGGAAAGGCTCGTTTCCCGGAGGTATGTAGTACCGCTTATTACACGTCAAAATCAGTCATAACCTTTGCGTTCATAGAGTGGACGAGCCCCGACACTACTCCCCCACAGCGAAAGGCACACGTCGAGGTACTCCTCGAAAGTCTCGAGCACAGGGATGCGGAGGTCCGATTTACAAATGCTCGTCGACTCTTTTACGTGCTGCAAGGTCCCATTCTCATACGTGACGAAATAAGGAATACTCATACGTTTTTGGCATAGGTACCTTTGCCGAAACAACGTCTCCAGAACATCAGTTGCACTGGATCTATGAGAACTGCAAGGTTGTGCGCAGTGCTAATGGGTTAAGCACAATCGTCGAATCAATGAAAATCGCAAGTCAGAAACATGATCTACTTTGGTATGCATTTATTCAGTACGTGGTCGGTTATCTGATTTTTAGATAACAGCTCGCTATCAGATGCGGATACCGCACACTTCCAGATCACACCTACTGAAAAAGCTGACTTTCTAGAAGAGGTCACAACCGAAATCTCGGTGTATCTCGGCATGATGTACCACCTCATCGAAATATTTAAGGAACGTGATGACTTCGCCGATGAACTAAGTGCGTGTTGCAATTGGAAGACGTAACACAGGCTAAATTACGGTCGGTTAGTGAGCATGGACCCGCCGTTACCGGTGTACTTATTCAACGTGGTCTCCGCATTGAGGGACAAGAGTGCGAAGGGATACCCCATTAAGAAGGTACGACATTGCAACAGATCTGAAGCCGTACTGTGAAACTAAAACACAATTAGCTACTCCTTGTACTTTGGAAGACACTTCTCGCGTGTTGTGGTGGCATCAGGGAGCTTGCACGTGTCAAGAAGTTGGCCCGGGAACTTGCTAACCTTCCGTCTGTACCCGACGAATGTTAGTCACTTCTTAATTCGCTAAAGTCTATCTGACGTATTTTACAACGAATGTCACAGGTATCGCTGTCAAATGCACCCCATTTGACATTGAAACGTTCCGACAGGAGACTTCGGTGAAATATCCAACATTTACACCTCCAGTTCCACCTACGCAACTAGATACACCTCCAATCAAACCTGCGCCCTCCATTTCCACTTCCAAATTAGCACAGGCGTATTCTCCTATTCCTGTCCGCCATCACTATCACCACGACGACGCAGACTCGCAGCACTCCGGTCTCCCAAGTTCACTGAACCATCAGCCTTTCCAGTCACATGTACCCAATCCAGGATACCGCCCAGGCCCTCAGCCTGCAACACCTGCACCATCCCCGCCTCCTTCTCCAAAGCCCAAGAAACAGCAATACCAAACAGATCAAAATCGACCATTCTTATTTCCCTTCTCACGGAAGAGTAGATTTGGTGCTAACAATGATCGCCTAGTACCGTTCGCCATCGATGAGGCAGACAAGCTATACAATCGACATATGTACATAAGTCTCTCGCTCTGGCAAATGTGGAGGACAAGAGAAGAATGTATGACTGCCGAGAGCGGGCTTGACTGTATGCCTGGGTCTGAGGGGGATACCGAACCACCCCAAGTCACCAGCGAGGTATGCTATCTCATTACTAATCTGGAAGGCCGTTGTTGAGAAAGTTTATTTCAGGACCTTGAGATTGCAGAGCCATTACTCGATGTCGCAATGCTAGATGCGAAAATCGCGGAAACTGTTGCGGTCGTAGGTGATGCCGCTTCTCCTGCCCAAGAGCGCAAGGCAAGGGAAAGGAGGGAAGATTTCATGCGCCTGAAGAGGGTTGAAACAATTTATGTAAGTTCGCTCAGTGTCGTATCGCCACTGACTCACCTGCGTTTAGAGCGCTGTATTACCTGTCCTGTCAGGATGGGTACTAGTTTTACTGAAACTCCTTTTGGCGACTGTATCCGCTGGGACCGGACAGCAACAAGTTCCTCAGTCATCAACATCTTCGGTATTCCCTCCCGGTGTTGCATCCCGTATGTACTTCTATAGTCCGTTTTCACACACCTCGATTATAAATTTTTAGCCCCCGAGCAACCTCCCGCCCCACCACCAACACTTGACGATCTCGATGTAACCCGACATCGCGAGATTACATCCAAAGCTGTCTCAGCTATTTTGTTACTGACGCTGAAATGGTTCAAGGCTTCCCGTGTGTATTTCCCGTTAACGTGTGTCAACGCATCTCTAATGTACACCACAGACGTGATGAAGTTTCATCATCTTGGCCAGCTTCTATTGGACACCAATTGCTTACTGCTGATTCTGAAGATGTTTGGACTGCAAGAAGTTTCGTCATCCGTCGTATCAAAAGCCGATTCTCCCGACCACAAGTGAGTGAGACCTAATTTGCGAGTATTAACACTAATCTTGGATATCACCCAGCTTTTTCCGATATTGCCAGATACATCACGCAAAAATTGCTCCACGTCCGCAGGATGAGAAGCCTCGAACTGGTTCCCACGTTGTGTTACAAACAAAAATTCTTCCCAATGGCCAAAAACACGAAGAAGAAGTCGAAATGCTTACTGAGTTCTCATGGCGCAACTTCTTTTCCACAATTAATTTTGCGAAGATTATGCAGAAGTTGTCCAAAAGCCGGTCACATCGTATATGGATGCTTGTGCAATACAAGAGTTCTGTGAGTTTGCCTGTTTAAGCCATCATTGATCATTTCTAAATTTGCTCAGGCGGTGCTGAAACGCGTGCTACGAGTTTCGCATCCTCTGCTCCAACTGCATGTTCTGAAACTCATCAAGAGTCAAGTTCCCTTCTGTGGGAGGAAGTGGCGGCAATGTATGTGCGATGACTACAGTAGTGAGCGTTTACATACACTTACCCATCTTTAGCAAATATGAAGGTGATCACGTCGATCTACCTGAACTGTCGACCGGATCTACGCGATGAATGGCTAACTGGCACCGAGGTGGATGATATCTCTGACGCTCAGGTGTGTAATGAGTCCCGTCATCAGTGTCTTATGCCGATGTTCTCTCAGGCACAAGAACAAGCTCTACGTCACCTCGTCAAGTATTGTACGCGTTTTTCCCGCGTTTTCATGCACCATACTCACCCACTTCTTAGACAATAACAAACGATACGGACCTCAGGCACCAAGTCAACAATCCAAGGCACATCGGCGTTCCGTCAGTATTTCTCACAACATGGAAGGCCTGCCTCCAGGGTTAGACCTCGGAAACATCATCCGACCAATTGGCACTCCAAATGTCGTCGAGGCTGATGTTTTCCCACCTCCGCGTTCTCAAGCGCCGGATCCATCCATATTCCTCCCGTATACCACCGAAGATCTTGCGTTTGAGGAGGAATATGAGGAATACCTGTCTGACCTCGGCTGGTCCGACGATCAATCTGGCCTCCCACCATTCGGAACGATCTCAACGGGTGGGAACGCATGGCAGCGGCTCCCAGAGCTTGTCTCAAGCATTGCTGATAACATCAGTGACAGCGAAAGCGTGGTGTCAATTGGTGATTTGGGTGATGACTCCAGACTTGACGTTGGTCGGGATGATCGTGACATCCCAGATGAGAATCTGAATGATTGGGAAGTAAGTTGACGCCTGAATGTTCGGCACGAGTTGCATCTCATTCATGATTCATTTAAGCACATGAGCCCAAAGACTATGGCTGCACTACCTAAGTCTCCAGCAGGTAACAGGCGGTCTAGTTCGGGAGGGGGACTTCGCCCTGTTTTGGCGTTTGGTCTTGACGATGAGAATCCCATTGACGATGATGAGGCTGAGCTTGGTCCTATGCCTCGCGAGAACAACAGTCCCTTCGGTTCTGGCGGTGGGGTTGATGAAGTCGAGTATGTTTTTGGGTAAGTCGCACCGCTATTGCTGCGAGCATGTCAAACTCACGCGATGGCCAGCGTGTAACGTGTAGACAGTTTGAGTCTTCAGACACTAGTTTGAGTGTTGCATGTGCCCGTATCTGTTGTTTGATATTGCAAGTAACTTACATTTTGTTTAAGGTAGCGCGTGCCAAGCACGTAGTCTAGTCGATGTAGTTATCGATGTTACAATGTCCGCTCCCGATTCGCTTGTTCCTGGCATGTTTTGTGTCCATTGAATTAAACATAAACTGGTCTTTTATCTCATTTCACATTGGCTCATCGGAACACACTTTCAATGACATTCACTCATGAGGTTCATCTCAACTACCACAAAAGAGTCAAAGTGTGTTTCTCTTGCAGTTGGTTGAACCTGGTGACAACATTTATCTCCGAGCCAATCGATTCCTCCGGAAATTGCTGTACTCGATGAGCACACCGACACTAATATTGTTACCTTCACTATTCCGAACAGTCGCGACCTTCGCATCACCAAAAGTCCAAAACTTAGGTAAGGCATGCTCAGGTTGAGTCACTTGCCCATCTCCCAGTTGCTTTCTCTTCCCCAGTTTCTCAGTCTCTTCCCTTTTTACAACATTTTGTCATTCCCCTTTTTATCTCCTGTAGTTACATATTTATTGTCCGACTGCTTTTGATTGCATCAAGACAGTGAGAAGGAATGGGTTCAATGCAGAGGTCATATTATTCCTGTATAGTTCATTGGACGGAGGGTTTCTCTCCTACTCTTAAGGAACTTGTTTTTGAATTGGAATTCGAGTTTAACGTTGACGACGAAGACACACTTATCCCCGGGCCAGGTTTGCGTTTGACTTTGACGTGGTTGTCCCATTACTGTCATTCAGCCGCCTGACGGACTTACGGCTCGATTGGATTTGCACTTTGGCCATCGACGACGCCTCACTCAAGACGATTGCACAATCCTGGCCTCTGCTCGAGACTTTTTGGTTTGGGGGTGCGGTCTAGTCCGGCCATCTCTCACTGTCATAGGATTCGTCCACCTCATACATTGTTGCCGGCGCTTGTGCAGCATTCAACTGTCCTTTCGTGCATGTCCAGTTGACGTCAACGGTGAGCCGTTCTCTAAAACCATCTTCAACCAGAATATCACCCATTTTTCCGTAGGGGTGTCTCCAATTATCGATCCTATCGACGTGGCTTCTCAACTGCGTGGATTGCTATCCAAATTGACTGAAGTCCGCTTCCTCGAATGGCTCACTGATGAGTTCTCCGTCCCGTCACCATTTGAACATTATTATGAGGATGGATGGAGTAGGGTAAATAAGTCCTTCGCTACCAGCGCGAAATGAGAGAAGAAATGGGGTAAACACCACGGGAGCTCATGCTACTGGCTTGCCAACGGACATATTGCACAGTAAGTTGGATAACTCGCAAATATGTATCGTCTAGGTCTGCGAATGGGAATACGTTCGTACGACAGCGGCTGTTTGAGTGGAGCAACAGATCTAGAATGGCTGTACGTGTCCTTACCTTCTTCCTAGGTCTGCCGAAAACGATACGTAGTTCACTGCATTTACATGTTGGAGGGCTGAACTGATGAGCTGGCCATCATTGTCGATGAAGTTCCACAATTGTGTGTTGTCGACAGTTCCCACTTTCGCCATAGCATGATGAGTTAGTTACATGAGGGTATGTAAATCACTGACATTTGATACATGTGTAGTCCTTATTGGGGTACACGAGGAGGTGTCCGTTATTTAGCAATGGGTGCCCAGGCGCGGGCGTTCTTGTCGGACTACCATCATCCGGAATCTGCTGCGGATGCTGTTGGGGCAGAGACAACGGCTGATAATTTGATGATGATGAAGTGGTACGCGATGAATGGGAATGAGAAGAGGAATAGGAATATGAGGGCGTGTGTGTGCTATGACTAGGTCGAGGTTGTTGTTGGAAGGGTTCTATTATACTAGCATGTCATAACTAATGAGAATTCTAAAAATCCTGGTATCTGATTGTTATTTGATACATGGATATATTGGCATATGAAGCGCTGCATACAAGGAGACCATGATCAATGGGCCATGATATGACGCTGTTTGATAAACTATTTACATTTTATTATATTCTATTATGCCATGGGAATTCTGATATCAGCAATGTCATATCGTGCTAAGTAATGCTCTCTTCATCGCACTTTCAAGGTGTTAGCGTACTTGAATGTCCTCACTTTCTGTAAACATGAAGTGGATGCTGACACCCTTATCTACGTACAAGTGTACTTGAATTTGCCTTGGTCAAATATCTTAATTCGAATCTAAGATGTCTTGTATATCCCTTATGACTCAACGTCAATTGAGACTTACTGGTCTAGTTTCAAACGGCCGGATTAGGCATCATGGGTTTGTTCCCGCAGAGTTTTTGTTAGAAGCTTAATTATGCTCAGTGCAATCGCGGTACGAAGGGCAGCACAAGCTGCCCTAGAGTCATCTCAGCCTTCTAGCTCTAAGCCACCCTCACCACCGGCGACACCTTTAACACCATCCCCGAATCCCCATTCCGAGCCAAAAAGTAACCCGAAACCTCCCTCGAAACGCAAATCCAGTTCTGGCAATGGAAAGTCGTCGCGCAATAGCAAAAAAGCAAAAATCCTTCCAGGGCGAGTACCGGCCACTGCTCGGTATTTCGAGTCGAAGAACATGGTTGAGGGAGAAGAGGATATAATCATGTTGGGGTCAAGCGCAGATTCAGGGCCAGATATTCAAGCGAAGCAAGCCTTGGATTCATCTGACGACTCAGAAGCTGAGGAAAATTCACTTGTTCCTATTGAATTGCCATTATATCCCCAGCCTTCGAGATCTGAACCTTCCCAACTGTCCACATTCAGACCCACTCGCGATCTTAACGTTTACGAGCTCTCTACCGATGAAGCCAGTGCCACGGGCTTGCAAAACGAGACTTTAGTGCTTTCCGTCGACCGGGAGGAGACACTCGCGCTTCTAGGGTCATACATTCTTACTGTTTTAAAGGGTTCTGTCTCCATGCTCGGTGTAACGTTGTCTGCCTCAAAAGTAGCTCACCATGTGTTCGCCCCTCGTTCTGCTCCGATTCCTATCTTACGATGCGCCTCATCGGACGTACACGCCGACTTGAACCTATATTCCCTTCCTCCTCGCATCAGGAATAATGACGGTGGAGCTGTAGTAGCAATTCAATCGCTCGATACAGGCGTGGAAGGTCTCGGACACGTATGTCGCGTCTTTGATGGAGTTTTTGAACCTTCGCGTTGGCAGCGGAGCTCGGCAGAAGTTATACGACCTGGTGTGAGCTTGGTATGTGTGCCGTTCTTCAATGTATGCAATGTATCATTTGTCCTGTCATACAGGTGACACACAGCACCAGGGACGTGCTGCCGTTCGTACTACCAGAATCATGGAGTATTGCCTTGAGCGCTGCAGAGACGCCACCACCTTCAGAGGATCCTATACCACTCTCCGTATATGTTGTCAAGGGTCCAAAAAAGTCCGGAAAGAGCACGTTTGCTCGGACGCTCTTGAATAGGCTTTTGGCGAGGTATGTTTAGAGTTCAAGATAGTTAAATACTGCTGATGGTACTTTATAGATATCAGCGCGTTGCATATCTCGAATGCGATGTGGGACAATCCGAATTTACACCTGGGGGTTTGGTCGCCCTAAACGTCATCGACAACCCGGTATTCGGTGAGTAATCACCATATCAACCCAGTAAAGCTCTTGAAATATCTTTGCATTCTAGGCCCGCCTTTCACGCATCCCAGCCTTCCATACAAAGCCCACTACGTTGGAGCAACTTCACCACGGTGTAGTCCGGCACACTATCTTGCGGCAGTCCAAGCACTCCTTGAAACGTACAAGATCGAGATTCAAACTTCTATGCCCGATGATGAGTCGATTGACACGCGGGTAACCGATGTTACTCCCCTGGTGATTAATACCATGGGATGGACGAAAGGCCTTGGTGCTGACCTAAATGCCAAGATCGAGGAACTTGCCGAGCCTACCCATGTATTTGAGATCATTGGTCCAGAAGAGAAAGGTTGGCCAACTGCTCCGCCAGCCTATGACACTCTTTACAACCAGTCTGCGCCGAGCAAGGCGTTCCAGTATACCCTCGAAGCAATATCACCACATCTAACGAATACACATTTTAATGCCGTCGATCAACGCAACTTAAACATCCTGTCTTATTTACATGCTATCTTTCCATCTATTACATCGGGGTCATTTCCGTCTGCATCCGCTCCACTTCACCAGATGACAGCAACCAAGTGGGAGACCTCACATCCTCTCTGTGCCCGGTATCCGTATGAGGTGGACTGGAGCCGGGCATTTAACCAGGTCATCCTGATCGGTGCAGGATACGAGGATGTAATTCCCTCGGAGATTGCCAACGTCTTAAACGGCGCGATCATTGGTCTTGTTGAATGCGAGCCTGGAACCGAAGATTCAGTGTATCTAGACCCCTCTGGCGCCCGGGAATTGCCATACACTCAAGCCAGGCATCCACCCGTGCCCTCTACCTCCACTTGCCATGGCCTTGCCCTCATTCGTGCTATCTCGCCTAGTTCATCGCACATGCATATCCTCACCCCGGTTCCGCCCGCCATGCTTGCTCGCTGTCGGGTGATCGTCAAGGGCGAGCTGGAGCTGCCTATTTGGGGAATGCTCGATTTTACGGATGTGAATGAAGGGGTCGCGGGTACAGAGAAGGGGCGTGTGCCATATTTGCAATGGGGTAAGAGTGAAGGCTTGGGCGGTGAGCGTAGGAGGGTGAGGAGAAATCTCATGCGAAAAGCCCAAATGTGAGGTACATAAACAAAAAGTACACTATCATCCATCAGATACGACCTGCATTACAGCAAACACCGTCACATCAAAAGTATACCACTCAAACACGACGACCACATCTGGACCTTTGCTGTCCAGCCATCGCTTCCAGAGTTTGCTATATTTTAGCGACCACGGTCGGCGTAACACTTACTCGTCTGGCAGAAGGCGTGCAATCCGCTGCATTTTTTTCAGGTCTCTGTGAGAGTGATACTTCATGCGTACAGCTGCCTGGGCAAGAGTTGGGTGATGCTTCGTACCAAGCAGACATCATTTCTTCTGAGCGGCATTGTCGAATGAAGGACTTGCCGATCCCCGAAATACCATCCTGTGCCATTTGCAAAATGTTTTGGGTGATATGGAAAATTCACCCAGAATTGCGCAATCGTCTTGAGTGAGGTGTCATCGATGACCGAAGTGCAAATCCAATCGAGCCGCAAGTCCGTCAGGCGGCTGAATGACAGTAATGGGACAACCACGTCAAAGTCAAGCGCAAACCTGGCCTGGGGATCAGCAAGTGTGTCTTCATCGTCAAAGTCGCTAAACTCGAATTCCAATTCAAAAACAAGTTTCTCAAGAGTAGAAGAGAAACCCTCCGTCTCCAATATGCAGCTCAGTGGATTTCGGCGCAGATTTCTCAGCTAGTGCACACGCTGTGACACATAACCTTCAGGGTTGATATTATGTTAAAAATATCATTGCGGATGACATTCATCTTGCTGACAATTCGCTAGAGCAGACGAGTCATACTTAGCCTATGCAGTCATCAGTGTCATCATTCTTCACTGGAGCTCGGACTTGGATTAAAGATATGAAGACTTTGACCTAGCAACAGCCCATGGACTGCCTGCTTCGTAGAAATCCATAGGATACCTTCCACCTCTAGCCCTTTCATGTCCTTCTTTCTCCTCATTCATCCACCCCTTTGCTTTTCCTACCGCAACTGCTGTTTCATATGGGCTAAGGAGCGGTTTGTCAAAAGCGTACCCCCAGTCTATCGACAACCGCGGACACGCCGTTTGAATGAACGTCGATATATACGGGTTAAACAGTGCAAGCTTTGCAGGCGAGAGTTCCGAAAGTAGGATAGGGATATAAGGAATATCTGTATTTGAGGTAGAGAGTTGGTGGGTGATCGCTTGCATCTGCTTGAAACTGCCCTGGCGCCCCAAAGTGCCGAGAATGATGCCCCATATCGGATTTTCATCAGCTGGGGCAACGGTCCCCCGTGAAGGGGATGTCTGTGAGAATGCTTTGATGCTTTTACGGGCCTTTTGAACTGCGTCATCTCGGATCGTCCGCATTTCTTCGTGGTTGTAAAGCTCTCTCGTGATTTTCTTGGAATAGGGGTCGTATCGAAAAGCAGGTACTGAGGGATTTGCAATCATAATGGACTCTAGGTGAAATCGACCATCTCCGAGATATCTGAAATACTATGAGACTCTTGGTGGACACACAAAAGTGATCTCTTACATCAGGGCGTCTATGTCACCGAGTAGGGGAGCAGTGCACCCTAGTATTTCACCGGGAGACAAAGGTTTAGATCTTGGTATTGTGGCATCATAAACGCCAGTCCAAAGACAATGTCCAGATGACGGCTTCGAGATGTCTCCTGCCGATGACTCTGACTCTGCACCGTGCAGCAGACCATTATGTGATGGTCTTGCGTCAGAATACGGTGACGTCAGATCTTCCTTCAACCTCTGTAAAGCTGCCACAAATTGAATTGTTGAGACCAATGCAAGCCTTGTCGGCTCGGCGGGAGCTGGAGTTTCCGCTTCTCCTTCACTCCAAGGGCCTTCGATTTGGAGGTGGCGAGTCTTGCCGACTTTCTGACCAGTAGGTGTTGCGTTGTCTTCTTCATATTCGAGCAATTGCTTGTGAAATATATGTCGGTCATTTGGAAAATTTAATCGTATCGTCTCTGTTAAGTGAGATGAGTCGATTTCAATTTCGACAAATATATACAGGGTCTTGATTGTGGTTTGATCAATGGGCACTATGGTCAAATGAGGAGTACAACTTGAAAACTACGGCACATGAACTCACCAAGACAGCTGTGACCATAATGGACTAGCATGTCGCACCCCAATGCAACTGCAGTGTAATCATCCACGCAGCATGCACCATAAGTAACATCGCCCATGATTACAGTCAACGCATCGGTGAAACTACAACATTAAAAATCAGCTTAGCATGCAGCCTTGAAAAGCGAATTCTATCACCTGCGCACCGCTCGATTATGTCCGCTATTGTGCAAGCGAACATCTGCAGACCTTCGGGCATCTGCAGGGCAATCATCTTTGCTTTGTTCTTGCGGACATGATGCACTGTTTTGTGGATTTCAAAGGAGTAATTCGCAGGAAGCTGCTTGATCGCCTGGTTCAGCAGAGCATCCGACAATATCTCATCAGGTATTTGATTGGCGATTGTTGCTGGCGAACCAGATTTAAATGATGTTGCAGATTTTGAGCCAACGAAACGCTTTCGCGGTTTAGCAGCGGTGTTGAGTTTCTCGGATCGCGTTTGTTCTGCCATCAGTGAGCGAATGGATGAGGTGTAACGCGATGGACCGAATTCGACGTGACATATTGGTTCCGAGACCTGACCGTTTCCCAAATACCCAACACGTGTTCCACCGTTCGACTACTTTCACTCAGAGAGCACTGTGCACTTCGTGGAGTGTCCCAATCGCTTTGCCTCAATTGTGATTACTACCGCTACTTTCATTCAGATTGTTTTAATTGATCATTATCACCATCAGTCGTGTTGCTCAACAGCTCAACTCTGCGGCCGTCGGGTCTTCGAACTTCGTACTATGTTGGGATGGGAAGGAGACAGCGGGGCTGGACAATGTGCTATGAGGGGTTCTTGTGGAACGAAGGGTTGGTTTGGGCAGCAACTTCCATGTCCGTATGATGGTCCTCCGGTCGAAGTATGTTTCATAGTGTAATATAGTTGTATCTCTGCTCATCATTACCTCCAGCCCGAGGACAGTAAAGCCAGAGATTTACTAGTGTCAGTTTGTGGGGCCCAATTCGCGGAAGGACCTGCCTGCTGCACTTCTGGTCAAGTCGAGACTCTGCGTGACAGTCTAGCACAAGCAGAACCCATCATTTCGTCTTGCCCTGCATGCCGAAATAATTTTCGTTCGTTCTTCTGCTCATTCACTTGTTCACCACACCAGGGATCATTCCTGAACATCACGGACACGCAGAAGACCAGTTCGGGAGAGACAGCTGTAAAGACGGTTGATTTTTTCGTAGGCGAACAGTTTGCTTCGGGTTTCTTTGACAGCTGCAAGAATGTTCAAGTCGGTGCCACCAACGGATACGCTATGGACCTCATTGGGGGAGGTGCTAAAACGTATTCTGAACTCCTCAAATTCCTAGGAGATGAGAAGGACCTTGGAAGTCCATTCCAGATAAATTGCCCCTCCTCCACACCCCTTGACTTCACTGCGCTAGACCCCACACCACGGAATTGCGCTGACAACGACCTAGAAAGCCGCTGCACTTGCATTGACTGCCCCACAGTCTGTCCTGCACTTCCTTACGAGCCTCCACAGATCAATGGCCCAACATGCCAATTCGGCACGCTTTCATGTCTTTCGTTCGTACTCATTCTCGCATACTCTGTGTGCGTCGTTGCCTTTGTATTTGGATATGTTCTTCAGTCCACTATAAGGAGGCGACGAGAGAAAAGGTACGAGAGAATGGCACTATCAGTGGACACTGCATCCATCCTATCCCCCACGTTACACACACGCGGTCTTGTTGGCGCGGTCTCACTTCCACAAGGTGATGCAAACGACTCCCTCGGAGCTCAATCAACAGAATCCAGACGGCTCGGTCGTGGTGCTTCCCTTCTTGACCCCATTGAAGCGTCTCAGCCTCGCCAATATTGCCTCAACACGATCCTTCGTCGCATTTTCTATCGTTTAGGCCTTGCTGCAGCATCCTGGCCATTCTTGACATTTTCACTCGTGTTTACCGTGATTGGTCTGCTCAACTTAGGCTGGCAAAGGTTCGACATTGAGACCGACCCAGTTCGGCTATGGGTTGCTCCTGATTCAGAAAGCAAACTACAGAAAGAATACTTCGATGAACACTTTGGTCCGTTCTACCGTCCACAACAAATATTTGTCACTGCACTCTCAGGCCCCCCTATCGCTATCGACTCGCCCCAACTCCCAGATACTGGTGTATCTTCGCAAGATCCTGTGCTCAGTTACGATCATCTACGATACTGGATGGATGTAGAGAGTGATATACGTGCTCTCAGATCTTCCCCCAACGGCTACCGCCTCACAGATGTATGTTTCAAACCTGCTGGGCCACAAGGAGCATGTGTCGTACAGTCTGTTGGTGCATGGTTTGGTAATGATCTTAGTGATTACGACGAGGAGTCTTGGAAAAACCGATTGGTTCAATGTGCAAACTCCCCTGTGGATTGCCTTCCAGATTTCCAACAGCCTCTTGGTCCACAGTATGTCCTGGGTGGTGTGCCTGAGGATATGCCTGAGCACAGTTCATACCTCGATGCAAAGGCTCTCGTCGTCACTTATGTGGTGGCGAATTCGCTCGACGAGGCAGAAATCGCGAAAGCTGTCGAATGGGAACAAACTTTGAGGGCATATCTCGTCGATCTTAGCGAACGCATTCCCTCTGAGGCGGGCATGAATATCGCATTCTCCACTGGCGTCTCTTTAGAGGAAGAAATTAGCAGGAGTACCAACACTGACGTCAGGATTGTCGTCCTGTCGTACCTTGCAATGTTTCTCTACATATCATTGACCCTAGGCAATGGGTCAGCAGCAAGGGAGGAAGAGGGTGTAATGGCATCCCTCTCTTTGTGGGCTCGCAACTTCCCTAAGCTATTCAAACGGTCAGACATCACTTCTTCTTCGGTCTCTGTCGATTCCCGTAACACGCCGCACATTTTACCGAGACTGCCTCGCCATCTCTTCGTCGGTTCGAAATTCACGTTAGGCTTGCTTGGGATCGGACTTGTCATTTTGTCCGTCTCATCTTCAGTCGGTTTCTTCTCCATTATCGGCGTCAAGACGACCCTCATCATTGCCGAAGTTATTCCTTTCCTTGTACTCGCCGTCGGTGTCGACAATGTCTTTATCCTCGTTCACGAGCTTGATAGGCAAAATTTCCTTCACGGGCCTAATGCTTCAGCAATTGCTCCGGGAGGAGGATACCCAACGCCTCGCTCCCCTACCCCTCACCGCTCACCTTTTGAATCAGGACATGATGAATCTGTTGATACTGCCTCGGTACCCTTATATTTATCTGCAGAGGAAAGGGTTGCACGGACGTTGGCAAAGATGGGTCCATCAATTTTGTTGAGCTCCGTGACAGAAACAGTTGCTTTTGGCCTTGGTGCATTGGTGCCCATGCCAGCTGTACGCAACTTTGCCTTGTATGCCGCTGGTAGTGTCTTTTTGAACGCATTGCTTCAAGTTTCTGTCTTTGTCAGTGCGCTTGCCATTGACCTGAAGCGCATGGAGGTGGGTAATCATGTATCGGTCCACAGAATGCCGTTGGACTAACTACTCCTGCAGGCAAGCCGAGTAGACTGTTTCCCCTGCATCAGATGGCCTTCTCGCATCGCCCTGCTTGATGCTCCCATGAATGCAAGTGGACTAGGCAGGGTTGCTCGTTTCATCCGACGCCACTACGCACCTTTCCTCCTTCGACCAGTTGTCAAGAGCGCTGTACTCCTTACTTTTGCGGGATTCTTCGTGCTTTCTGCGATATCAATGCAACACATTCAACTAGGACTTGGTTTGTAATTTGATATTAAGTCAAGCTTTGCTGTACTGATAGTTTGGTAGATCAAAGATTGGCTCTCCCCTCGGATTCATACCTCAACGATTACTTTGATCATCTTGATGTGTACTTGGACGTTGGGCCTCCAGTTTACTTCGTCTCTCACGACCTCGACGTGACCAAGCGGCCTGGCCAGCAAGAGCTTTGTGGTCGTTTCACGACCTGTGATGAGTTCTCCGTCGCTAACATCCTTGAGGCTGAACGGAAGAGACCCGAGTCGTCATTTATCTCGCAGCCGACTGCGTCATGGATGGATGACTTTCTCAAGTGGCTTGATCCTGCCATGGAGACGTGTTGCCGTGTACGCAAGAGAGATCCTTCCATGTTCTGTACCCCGAGAGATTCAGATCGATTATGCCAACCCTGCTTCTACGGCAAGGAACCTGCCTGGAATATCACCATGGTCGGATTGCCCGAGGGAGAAGAGTTCATGTGGTATCTGAAGCAGTGGCTCATTTCACCTACAGATGAGACGTGTCCCTTGGCAGGAAAAGCATCATTCGGTACTGCGCTCTCGCTTGATGATGAAACTGGTGTTGTTGCTTCTCACTTCCGCACATCACACTCGCCTCTTCGATCACAAGATGATTTTATTAATTCTATGACAGTCGCACGCCACATAGCAACCAAAATATCAGAGTTCACTGGATCGCAGGTTTTCCCTTATTCCCTGCATTACGTTTTCTTCGACCAATATGCACACATCGTCGCCATCACGCAAGAGATACTCGGGCTTGGGCTGGCTGCCGTGCTAGTGGTCACAGCGTTACTACTAGGCTCATGGCGCACAGGGACAATTGTGACCGGTGTGGTCGCGTTGACAGTAATGACTGTTATGGGCGTGATGGCAGTATGGGGCATTAGCCTGAATGCTATCAGTCTGGTGAATCTGGTCATTTCAATCGGAATTGCAGTGGAGTTTTGTGCCCATGTTGCAAGGGCCTTCATGAGCGCTGGTTCTGGTTTGCCAGCTGATCATCCTGCGGGACAGAAAGAGCGGGATGAGAGGATGTGGACCGCCCTTGTTGATGTCGGACCCTCTGTGAGTATTCCTCCCAATTAGTGCTGCGCCAAGGCCAACATCTTTCAGGTTCTGTCTGGTATTACATTCACCAAGCTGATCGGTATGTCCGTCCTTGCGCTTACCCGATCCAAGTTGTTGGAAGTAAGACCTCAAATTACCAATGGAATTGTGCACGGATCGATCTCATGCGTTCTCACAGATATACTACTTCCGCATGTGGCTTACTCTCATCATCTCTGGGGCTTTACATGGTTTGGTACTTCTACCTGTCGTACTCAGCCTTGCTGGAGGACCAGGGTTTGCTCAACAAGAAGCTGATGAAGAGTGGATGTCAAATGCCATTAGGAACGATTATGAATATACGTAAGCGACACCTTTCAGTTTGGGCACTCCTGTTCACCTAATTATATATGGCAGACCTTTCCTTACTGATGACGATTCCATGGCCAGTAATTAGAGTACGGATCAAGACTTCATTGTGATACTGTAAAACAGGAACAGTAACCTTCGTAATTATAACTACAACGCGAGATACCAGAGCATATAGAATGGCTTTTTATACTGGAGATCTGGACCTGCTATCTCTGATATCATCCCGACTGTAACTTCTCCTTCCGCGGCTAAGAGATTTTGAGCGAGTTCTGCTGCGGCTGTACCGCGAATAAGAGGAATAAGATGCAGAACGAGAGCGAGACCTAGAAGGAGTGCGTGAACGAGAGCGGCTGGAGCGCACCGAATAGCTCCTGGAGCGGGTTCTGCCTCTGCGCCCGTACCCAGTCCCAGTCCCGCCACGCTCGTAACTCGGAGACCTCCTTCTGAGTGGCAAGCGATCCCCACGCCTGATAGGCGAGCGAGAACGTGATCGAGAAGGACGGTACGTGTCCCTAGCGGGAGGTCCACGGCGCCCGAAACCTCTGCCTCCACGGAAAGATTCGTTGAAACGAGAATATTCATAACCTCTCCTACGGAACACCGGTGAACGGGAGCGGGAACGCGACCGAGACAGTGAGCGCCTTTCACGGCCATTACGTGGAGGACGAGGGCGAGAACGAGAACGAGTGCGGATTGGGAGATCAGATAATTCGACTTTGACGACCAAACCATCTAGTTGACCGCCATTCATGTGTGACGCGGCTTTCTGGGCGGATGCCGCATCTGTGAACTCAAGAGCAGCCTTTCCTCGATTCTGGCCGGCTAAAATGTGGGAATGAATTAGATATGCAAAGACGATAATTATCAAAAATCTTACATTTCAGGAAGAGTGGAAGGTCAATCTTCACGATTTCTCCATAGAACGCAAAAATGGTCTGTAGATGCGATTGTACGACGTTGCGAGACAGACCATTTACGACAACCACTTTGCACTTCTTATCATCGTTCCCACTATTCTCCATGTCTACATCGGCATCTTGCAAGGGCTTTGGGGAGATAGACCGTCCTCTGGTCGACATGGTTGAGCTTGCTGGCCGATTTTTTGAACTTGCAAGGGAATGCGAAGTGACACATCACACGTGTCACATTGTCGCGTCACGTCCGTGTTTTCTGAGAGATGATTCTACACTACTACACCCCTGCGTTAACTGCGTTCAGCACTCCAAACATAGGTTTGCTTGAGGCACATTGTAAAACCTTCGCCGTTGCAACATTAATTTTTTTGACCATGTCTCACGAATCCATCAGCCGAACAACATTTTGATTAATTTGACTGTCACCGATATTAGGAAGTGTCTCTAATGTCGGCCGATTTTTACCACGAAATCACTCAGTCTTTGCCTTCTTACTGCGTGAGCCTGCACCGCGAGTCCCCTTCTCTAATCCATGGGTCCGATTTGCGTGTCTCTTCAGCAAATCTTGACGAACGAAGGTCTGCCCACAAACTTCGCAGTGATAGGGTCTCACCCCAGTATGGCTCGCCTCGTGACGTTTGCATTCGTTCTTGCGGAGAAACCGTTGTGGGCTGTCGACAATCAACAATCAGTGTTAGCCAAAAATCGCCAGAGATGTACAAAAATGATGCGAACCACATAGAACAACCGAATGGCCGCTGATCAACATGAGCCCCTATATGTACGATGATGTGATCTCGGCGTTTGTTCCTCTGACCACACCCGATGACATAGCATCGAAACTCCTCTATGAGCTCTCCGCGATCGCTCAACTTGCCCGCGAAATGCATCAACCATCCTCGATCAATCTCTTGTGCAGAATGACGTGCCCTGTAGCGCTCGGCTCTGAAGGCGAGATCAGACAGCTCAACTCCCATGTGCGCGTTAAGGATCGGCGATGGATGTGAATCGTCGTAGATGTCGCGATCTGGCTCGACCCTGGTCTGCCTTGGCGAAGACATACTGTTGGAGGAAGGGAACAAGAAGTTCTCGCAGCTAGAAAAAACACAGCGATCCTCTTGTTTTGGGGAGGACACACACAATATAGATGCATCTGGCAATGTCTCCATCTTGATTATCGGGGACATCCTAACCCTCTTCTGCGGAACGCATTGTTCGAAGGACGGCTGTTCGCTATGTATAACTGGCATGTGCTCCAGCTGGTCAATTCCCTGTGTTGCAGAAGCGGATAAGATGGTAACAATATCGTGAATTAGACGTGGCGATGGGCAATCTTGAGATGGTAGACCAGGTGTCAATTCACGCACCATACCGGAGGGAACTGAATCGTGAATGTACGGCGGAGAGCAACGGAAGGTGGCATTACGAGGGGTGAGATGAGGCGATAGAAATGTTTGAGGGGACGCAGACAACCGTCCCATGATGGCTGAAGGATCGACACCTACACTAGGTGACTTCGTAAACAGTGCACGGTTGTACATATTGACGTCAGGAATGAGACCAATGTTGGAAGGTGATAAAGAGAGAGTATCATCTGCGATGTGACAGGCCAGGGAGAACACCCTTGAAGCCTGACCTTCCTCGTTGTTAGAGACAGACCGAGTGGAAGCTGATGAGGCGGATGACGATAAAGAAGAGTACCCAAGTTCAGGCAAAGAACTCTCGCTTAAAAAAGTTAAGGAGCTTCGAGACTCGTTTAAGCGACCGAGGATGTCGGCGGTATGATCTGTTAGTTGGAATGCCACGCGCGAAGGGTTTGAATGATTCGGAGCGCTACTGATCTCGTCCGCCAGCATATACGAAGCAATTTGTTCCTCGTCGTAGTAATAGTGTCCCTCATCGTACGAATAGTGTCCCTCGTACGAATAGTGTCCATCGCCGATTTGCATGAAATTACTGGAATCAAATTGGTAGTGAATACCAAGCCCAGCGAAGCAACGAGAAGGTGAGTTCAGGAACCCATTGGACTGAGAATCAGAAGACAACCTGGAAGGCTCGCTATGGTCCTCGTCATATATGTATCGTTCGTTGGAAGAAAAGAGTGTGGGTGTAATCATTTGATTTGATGGCAACGCCGGCGTTGTGGTATTATCAGAAGTCATATGAATAGTTGTTCCTGGGCCATAGCTGCATGTCGGGTTGCGTCGGTGTCTCATTAAAGGTGATTAAAGTAGAATAGATTGTGAAAGAACAAAGGTCGTAATTTTCTTGAACTCGAGGAAGCTGGCGGGAGATTCAACTCAAGCAAAGGAGAAAGTCGTAAATGGAAATGTACCGCCTTTTATATTTGCGCTTGTTTGGCAGGAGCTTTCACTTGTATGCTATTTTTGGAACTCAACACCAGATGCTGAAGTCGCGTTGCCGAGTATTAGCGAGCCATGCTGGCCTTCGTGCTAGAGGCCTTAGGGCAATTAATACATCGAGATCACTACGGAGGGCAACTAAAATACTACTCCTAGGAGGCACTTCTGCTGCTGTCGCCGCTTACCTTCTCTTACCTGACATCTCTCGAGGCGCGCCAACCTGTGACAACATACCCCTCAGTCCGTCTCACTTCACACCAGCGAAACTCGTTTCGTCCACTATTACATCAAGCGGAACAAAATTTTTGACTATTGCGATACCTCCCGATCTTTTACCCAAGGGAAACGATCTCTTCGCGCCTATCTGGTCCGTCTTCATCAAAGACGATGACATACAAGTGGAGCGACCTTACACTCCACTGGATGGGGTAGATGAAAACGGAAACATGAGGTTCTGGATCAAAAGATATCAGCATGGCGAAGTTAGCCGGTGGTTGTACTCGAAACAAGTTGGGGATACCATTGAAATTCGAGGCCCTCTCAAAACCTGGTCTTGGAAGGATGATGCTTGGGACGAGATCATTTTGGTGAGGGAATAATTTATTTTTATAAATAACTCCCTAATCGTATCCAAGATATCTGGCGGTACTGGGATCACTCCATTCTACCAGCTGCTGCGTGCTGTATTCTCTGGCAAATCATCCTTTCAAGGCCGAATCACACTGCTACATTCATCAAGAACACCTTCTGAGCTGCCTCCGCGCGATATCCTTGATCCCCTGTTAAAATTCGCGCAACATAATTCTGAGAAGTTCAAGCTGAAGTTTTTTGTTGACTCATTTGGCGGAACCAAAGGTCAAAGTTCTACAGATCTAGAAGTACACGAGGGTCGGATTGGTAAAGATTCAATATCTAGCGCCCTCCATTCCGCTTCTCGTGCTCCTTGGTGGCGCAGTTTATTCTCGCAAGATAGCGATGTCAGTGACCGAAAGATACTGTTTTTGGTCTGTGGTCCTGAGCAGTTAGTCCCCACTTATGCTCTCTGTTCTGATGTTACTCATTGATGGGCGGCAGAATGGTTGAGGCTATCGCAGGTCCTTACGGCCGGAACTACTCGCAAGGGCCAGTAGGCGGAGTGTTGCGATCATTGGGATACAAATCGCGCCAGGTGTGGAAATTATAGATATTCGACACTTGCACGGTCGTATGCTTCTCAATTTGAAACCCCCTTTAACCGCTATAATGGCTTCTTGTCCTCCCACGGACTTTTAATTTAGATTTGATGTACCGCGTGCTGCTATAGCTTGGCTAGTTACATTTGTTTGAGAGGACTAATCATTGCCTAGATGTTGATTGAGTCCGTGTTTCAGGTAACCTCCGTCCAATTTTGCGAGTTCTTGGCTACTGACATGCATGTGACTATTGCTGTGTCTCCACAATGATAACTCTTCCTGGACATTTGACGAGTATTGGCACGCTTCAAGCATCACTCTGAGCTGTGGACGGCGCTACTTAGCCTCCATCATATACCATCTCAAGTCAACTCACTCGTGCATTCAAACAGAGGCCCCCCGTAGAACATACGTCTAATTCGACAATGGCGCCCTGAAAGTTTTTAGGAATTTGTCACTCAATTTCGACCATGAGCTGGTCCTCGTCAGTATTAGGTAGAGGTGGAACCATCAGACTACTATGCAACCTTTCCCTTTGCCCGTGGAATCGCTGGGTGCGACGAAGATCATGCTGTGAGCTCTTTGCCTTGTCCCTCTCGCGATATCAACCAGACCAACTTTGGACAGAAGATCACTGAAAAATAATCGCCGTCAATGTTTACGAGATGAGTTGTACCGCGAGGAACTAAGAAGTCGGCCTCTCAGATGATCATACAACTGTGTTCCGAATCGTCTTTCATGAGACCTTTTGTTTCTGTTTTGAACCACTTAGCATTATCATATGCGGACCAGAGCAACAGAACGTGTCTCTAGACAGCTGTGAAAATTGATGCAACGCTGATGCCATCAAGACTACCACATCAAGTGCTGTATTTTCAAATTTTGCATCCGTTTTGCATCATGGTGCTGCCTTTTTTGCATCCTGATGGTATTATAGCCGGAGGTGCACATGAGTCGACAGATGCTGAAAGTTTAGGAGGACCCGGGGCATTTGATTGCACCGTCAAGGGCCTGAGGGAGAGGTAAGGTATCTGTTAGTCGTATGTGGGCATACTCTATCTTTCATTTCTGACTTTTCTTGTGCCTCGCTGATAGGTTGTAACCTGTCATAATGGACCTCGAGTGGGCTATTACCCTGCTTCATGGTCTGGACTAGTGGACGAATACCGATACTCATTGAAGGTTATTAAGACCGCAGGCATTTTCGGCGGTCACATCTCATCTAGGCATGTGGGAGACAGATGAAGTGCATGGTTTTATTAATGGAGATGGAATGGCTGAAAGTACTGGTGCAAGTGCCAAGAATATCTCCATAATAATATCGGAAATCAAGTATCAGCACCACGAACCGCTTTTCGAACTTTTCCGGTGTTCAAACAACTTGCGCGCGTGACACTGCTTTGCAGATCCACAGCCAAACTCTGCTTTGATTCGATCAAGGGCTTGCGCATTCTCCTTGTATAACTCAACCAAGGCAGGAACAAAGGACATCCTCACGATACCTATTTCGGCGATATTGGCACTGGATGGCGGTATATCTAGCATGAGCACCATCAGTTGACGTCTAGTACCAAGTTTGCCACTCGCTCACATACATCCCTCGAATATGGCTCTAGTTTCAAACTATCCCAGTTGGCCGGTCGTCACTTTGAATCCATTTTACAGCTATATTGCAGGTTTGTGGAGAGCTAGTCAGATCATGTATCTCGATCTAACCTTGACTATGGTCTTGCAGTTGCATCCTTTACTGCAGTGATATATGATTGGGGTAAGTGAATAATTGTATCGAACAACCATTGATATCCTAATGATATTTCCAGCTTTAACCCTTGGACAGGAGGTAAACTGAGACCATATGTATTGGGATAGATATCTCACCAAGAGCAACATAATAGATTGAACTGATCTGGGTGAGCAGAGCCCCATATCCAAAGAACGACAGGTTGATGCAAACCATCCCGTCCAGAGGCAACACTGGTCCCTCATGACTTTTTTGTACCTCACCGTACGTAGCTCATGTATACACACGGCAGGTAAGTTGTGCTGACAATATTCAAATTTTCAAGGTGCGCTATGCTGGGATGCCATATGTCGTGTATGTTTCCAAGGCTAAAAAGCTCAAGTTGACATTGCTGATAAGTCATCTGTTACAATCAGCATGTTCATGCTAGGTGTGTCTTCTCACATACTGCAATTGCAATTGTTTGTTCTGAGATCTGATCGGTCATATGCAGGAAGTCTTCCGTCAGTCCCACTGACAGATATAGTGAGTATTCTGTATCAATGCTTGACATTCTCGTCCAAACAATTGTGCTCCTACCTAGGAGTGAGTTCTCCGTGGGTTTATTCGTTCAATGTAATGACCACAACAGCTGTGAGTGTTTGGGTGCTCATGGTGCTCCCGTGCTGATTTTAAGCTTGGTTTTTGTCAGGCAATGTTATGTTTGTCGCACTAAATTGTATGAATGTGGTAGTCGCTGCCATGCTGGGCGGTGAGTTACTTGGTTGTAATACCCCCGTGATATCTTGACTGAAACGTCACACAAGTCATCATGATCACTCGGTTACATGCGATGTATCAGGGGTCGAGAAAGATGCTTATCTTTCTCGTTGTAATCTTGCTTGTTCTCACAATCACTGGCGGAGCTATTACTGCAGCAGGAATCAACCGTAATTTAAAGGGTAGGCTATAATTATGGACGAACGACTCAAGTGCATCGGACTCATCAGAAGAACATCAGATATCGTTTCTGGTATCGATCAGTGCACTTATGGCTACGATGAAGAAACTCGCCTTCTGATGTCTATCACCTGGATACTCCGCATTATATGGGAGGTCCTCGTGATGTATCTCGTAGTCTGGATTGTTGTAAAACACTTGTGGCAGTTGCGACGATTATCACAAACCGGGATCATCGGAAACTGTTTCACGGTTTTAATGAAGACTCATGTGATGTACTTTACAAGGTTAGTTGTTAATTTGACTGATCATCTCCCTTTGCTGAAGTTCCGTACGTTCAAGCTTTGTTGCCGGCTCTTACATCGCCCTTCACCATTTTTTCTCGACTGTCTCGGTATGCCAGTTTTTCGCTGATATTTGCGTATCTCTGTTCACTATTTCTATAGGACTCAAATCCCATGGGTTACAATGGTGCTTTGAATATCTTCTTAGTCCTACAGATGTTTGTGCTGGGACCGCGCCTCATCCTTAATGTTCGAGGATATCATGCTAAGCTCGTAACCGCTGAGTTCGATACAAGAACCAGGATGCCTCCAAATGATTCTCAGGAGCCGTCGACTGCGACTGGTGGTCATGTGTAGTAGCACTCGAAACGTTTCAACTGGTGACAAACAGG
Organism: Suillus decipiens; assembly: GCA_016695475.1. NCBI lineage: Eukaryota > Fungi > Basidiomycota > Agaricomycetes > Boletales > Suillaceae > Suillus > Suillus decipiens. The sequence goes on along the minus strand of MU172920.1, from coordinate 1,038,279 downwards.
ATTCTAGGAAGCACGAGAGTGGATCAACGCGGGACTAGAATAGGGAATAAGTTTTCTGGAGCTACCTTCTGTGTACTACTTATACCTGAGACTACCTGAGACACGAAATGGACAATACGGCGCACGGCTATTAATTTCTTGCGCCATTCCTATATAAAGTTTTAGCATCCGAATCGACAATCTATCATAGATCACGTTACCTCTCCGACGACATTGAAGCTTGCTTTCCAATGTCTATGTTCGCAAACACACAGACCCATGCGCACGCCTACGAAGTCGCTCTTTTCGGTGAATTTTTCGCTCGAGATCTCAAGGCGATTCTCAATCGCCTAACACTGCATACGGAGTCTGCGACACCCATGCATACCCGTGAAATTTTATTCGAACAGTTCGGAGTTCAGTCACAAGTACAAGGAGATGAACCAGCATTGCTGAGAGCAAAAAAGGAACTAGGAGATGGGACGGAAAGTGGATGGTTGGTTGGACAACCCACTTGAACGAAGGCGTTGGATCAACTATAAGTCATAGGACGCTTTTTTCATACCTCAAGCCGGAATCCGTCCGCGTTCATCCTGAAGCCACCGTCAGACCATGGGCTACTTGCGAGGTGATCGGCGATGCCCTGAGTTTCGCTTCGGCACTGGGATATGTGTCCGTATGCTTTAGGATTCGTCGTCTGTGCTGGTACTTATGGTGTCGTTAGACAACGATCACAAATCTACAAACGCGGATATGCATTTCGAAGAGGACCCCTGATCATACAGATGTTCCAGCAAGAGCAGGTACGTATTTATGCTCATATCTTCGTTTCCTTACCGCTAGTTGACATTACTCTTGACTAGGTTGACCTAAAGACCTCCCTCCCTATACCGGCACATACCGACACACTTTGGGAGGTCGAGGTCAAGACTGCTACTCAAGTTAATACGTCTGCATCAGCATCTAGTGGACACGTGCAAGTGAGCACAGTCCGTGCAGCTATTGATGCTGTTCTCGAAGTCCAACTTATTATGAAAGGACTACTGGACCTCCGGCGACAGGACTTGTAACCTAAATTACTCAAGCGCTCGGTTGGATATGTTTTGTTGGCTGCTTACAGTATCATACTGAACTTGCACCAAACCCAAGATGGTCGCCTGCTTGATTGTCAGGTCCAACCTAGTCCTCAAACTACATCACCTTATGCTTGGTAAAAATCAGATAAAGTGAATTGAACCTTGTAATCTATTGAGTAGTTTGAATCAAATGACTATCAGATCATATGACCGCCGTGATTCCCGCTACGTCAGTAGTGGGTTTTTCCGTGCCATGGCTGTATCGCGCGCACTAGTGTACCGTGGATAATCATTGAGTTATCCAAGTGAATAACTAGGTGGATAACTCAAGGCCAAAATCAATAGGGTGTTCAACTCCTTGAGCACGAGGAAGAACGGTTCGACTCCCGGCAAATACTGAAGATGGCGCCATTTCAAAGATACTTTGCTCTTTTTACTTTGGTTAAGTATGCATGTGCAAGGTGAAACATCAGACCACGGTGCGACTTTCGTGGCCTGTCTATGAAATTGCTGAGCATGATGAAGGTCCGACAACGGTGTTCTTTCCTCATATGACAGATCTCGCTCTTGCTTCTCAACCTCTAGTGATGTATTTAAGCTTTCGTTTCTAGTCCGGGCCTCTTTTCGTTTCAGACAATGCCAGTGAAGTCATATTCAATGATCCTGATTTACTATGCGAGGTTGGTTATTGTCGCTGGCCTAATGTATGCATTGAGAGTTGGTGTGCTTGGTCTATCGTACATGACGTGGACGTACTACGGATCACATTTTGACCATACATTATCAGAGGGCAGATTGGCTGCTAATACCGACGTGATATTCAGGACAGTGTCTTCGCAAGCGAAGTATATCAATTATCCTCGCGGCCAGTTAAACAGTCAAAATTTTCAGGATGCGAGATGGAGAAAGGTACGGTGCACCTTTGTGGTGTCCGCTTTACAGAAGCCAGAGGGATGTTCTTAGAGTAAGAACCATCTAACTCCGAACTCTCTGAGTCGAACACTTTCACTCATCCCTTCCTCTCTTCCCCTTCGAAGCCTCTCTCCACCGAGCCTTCCACTCCCTGGTCAGCGCACCCTTTTGAGTCTCCCACTGGGAGTGAATTTCAGAGGTAGTTTGGGTGCGGGAGAAGGGCTCCCCATGAGGGAAAGGGGAGAATATCTCTCGAGGCGTATTTCTTGTGTTGGAGGAACGCGAACGGAGGGTCGGTGGGAGAGGGAAAAAGAAGGGGAAACTCGAGTCCAGCGTCGGGTGCGCCTGTGGCTGCTCATAAGGAACGGAGACTACGTGAGGAAGTAGCGCGTGATGTGGTTGGGTGGGGTAGGAAATATCTGAAATCCCGAGCACATCTTCCTCCTCAAAATCCAGGTCGAGATGACCGAGTAATGAGAATCCAGCTGCAGCAAGTCGTAGTCAGTGAAAATCAAGTTGACCGGAATAAAAACGGAAGTATCAGAAGAGAAACCACAGAAACAAGTATGGAAATAAAACAAGACGTATACAATGAAACGAAAACGCACCTTCCTCCTCCCTCGGTGCAAACAGATCCTTCAGTCTTGTTTGCTTCTGACTCTGAGTGGACGGTTTTGACGTGGACGTAGGGCGAGATTGTGAGTTGGGTAGAGACACTGCTGCATCTGATCCCATTTCCATATCCCTATATTTTGCCTGCGGAACTTCCTCAATCCCAATACCACCCTCATCTACATCCATCTGTGTCCCGGTCTGAGGCTCCCTCGCTTTACCTTTACCCTCAAGACGCGCATCTTCAATGTCAGACAAGCTCTCCTGTCCACCCCATCCTTCGTCCCCGTCCCCAAAAAGGGAGCGAAGAAATGCGAGAGAGGTAAGCTTTTCTTGCGTGAGGGAGGGGATTGTCACAGCTTCAGTTACGGGCGAACGAGTGATAGGAGAGGGTGACGGCTCTGGTGATAGGAGGGGGAAAGCAGTAGATTTTGGGACCGGCGGTGATAAAGACTCGTGGTCATCATCATCATCTTCTTCTTCATGACTAGGTGCACTTTCAGTATCACTGTTCTCGGCCGTCTCAGCGCGTCTTTTTCTCGGGATTACAGGTGCACCGGTGTGTTCTGCAAGATCCACAGCGCTCGCTACCTCAGCATCCAGCCAAATACCCTTCAGATGTGTTGAGTCCCAGCGCGTCGGATCGATCGTCCGGCGGCGTGCGCGTGTGGGAGGAAGTTTGACGCGTTTTTTGCGTTTCCCCGTCACAAGCTTCCCATCCTTGTCGTACTTCTTGTTCCCTGCGTTGGTAAGTGCCCGGGGCGGCTCCAACGCTCTCTCGGGTCTCATCCGCATGATTCTCACCACACGTCCCATCTCAGTCACTTTCCATCCCCCTCGGGTACGTGCTGTCTCGGGCGTGACCAGTGACATGTCAGGCGCATAGATACCTACCTTAGAATTGGCACGCCGTTTTTTTGGTGGCGGAGAGGGAATGGATGCGAGTCTATTGTTTTGGGGGTCAGTGGGGAGTGAGTGAGTGAATTGGGGTGAAGACGCACCGTTCACGAAAATCAGGCTTTGCATCTCCAGTACGGAGCTTGGCACCTTTCCACACTGTTCCACTGAGTACGTTTGCGCCTAGTCAATTTCAGCCATTTTACAAAAAAGAAAGAAAACTTACACCTCGCCAGGTCCGTTCTGTGACCTTCAATCGTCGCATAGCCAAAAGGCCTCGGTTGGCCTAGTGCATCGAGTTTGCCGAAGCCATTGAGCAGGATTACCCTGCCAAATGCACCGAGTCGTTTTGCAAGGTCAGCCGGTGTGATGGCAGGTGTTGTGAGACCAGATATGTGCAGGCGTTTTGTTATGGTTTCGGTGGACATGACGATTGCATTACAAAGTCAGTAGATTTTACATACTCAGCTTCCACCTTTAAGTGATGATCAACTTCATGCATATACTTGGTCGACTCAAAAGCCAATTTCTCTTCGGTCTCGAAAATCATTGGTGCCTTGCATGGGTTTTTCCGTGCCATGGCTGTGTTGTGAAAAATCCACTCCGGCCCTAAATACGTCTGTTTGTGGTGTTTGGTTTGCACGGTTTTTGTGTACTGCAGGTATATCGTTCTGATTTGTTAGTCCACATCATGTATCCTCACAAAATCTTCGGATCTTTTGCTGATATTCCTGCTGATATTCGCATCGATGATGCGAGTCTTGATTCAACTGTATCATTGTCTTTTCTGCATGATTGTAATGTCCCACGTTCCGTCGTCAATCATCATGGAGTTGCGGATGCCTCCTATTCTGCAAGTGTCTGAACCATTAACAAGACCGGCGTGATCCTGTGAACATCGTGCAAGCGCATTTATAAATTTCTGCTTGACTCTCAGAAGATCTAATCGAGTTCAGGTGTGAACAAGAGGATCTCATGAATGCCACATAAAGAAATGGCTCAGACCATAAACTAAATGAGTGACGAAACGTAGCGGGCTCTGCCGCGTGCGGCCTTGCACGTTATGGTACTATGCAATGACTCGGATGACGGGTCAAAAAACAAAATGTGGTAATCTTGATACAGTAAATCAGAGTCACGTACTACTTTGTTCGAAAAAAAATATCAACAGACCTTATTTGACTTCTACATCTCCAGTATAGACTATGGAATCAATTGCCAGTGGGTCATCAACTCGTCTTTGTGCGCTTTGCTCCACCACTGCACGTTATACTTGCCCAAGGTGCTCTACTCCAACATGTTCCCTACCCTGCTCTCGTGCCCACAAATCCAAAACTGGATGTAGCGGTGAACGCAATAAGGCGGCCTATGTGCAGATGAACGCTTATGGGTGGGGTACGATGATGCGCGACTATTGTTTTCTTGAAGAAGTAGGCAGAAAAGTGAGTGAATGGGGAGGAGAAATTGCTCGTGAAGGCTACGCAACAAATGCAAAAGTCAAAGATACGAGAGGAAGAGGAGGAGCACGTGGGACTGGCGGAAGAGGCAGAGGGGGAAGGGGGACTTCAAGGGGTGGTGGATCCAAAAGAGATCTGCTAAAAGCTCATCTAGACAACCTGGACATCGAGATGGATGTCCTTCCCGTCGGAATGCAACGCAGAAAAGTAAACCAGTCGACTCTTGATGCAAAGTGCGCTCTCGTATTCCTCCCTTACGCGTGTGCTGACCCTTATCAGGACGCAGACTGCACTATTGACAATAGAGTTTAGGTTTTACCCCGGAGTGTCGTCGCAATCTCCTGCATCCGCAGCATCGGTTCCATATACCACCCTTGTGCATCGCAATCCCATCAATTCCTCTCTAATCAGCCTTCTTCAGAAACACGTTCCTCAGCATACATATTCTAACGAGAACTATCCCAAACTGAAGAAAGAATATTCTTGTCCAGACTGGGTTACCTCTCTCGTCCACCCTCATCCAGACGATCCCGAAGGCTTCAGAGTTCCTCTCTGTTACTTGCCTGCGCAAATGGACTTGACCAGAATTCCATATTATTCAGGCGTCGGAGTGCAGACTGGCCCATCTTACTATGAACTTTGCCCCTCTCAGACTCTTCAGGACTTGCTTCAGGGCACGCACTTCGCTGAATTCCCCACCATTCATGTATACGATCCGGACTCATCTACATTCATTGGAAATATTGTGGCCAAAAAGGGTCAGCCCTCGCCGATGTCCGAGCACGACGTCAGAGCTATGAAAAGACGAAAGCTAAGTACGAAAGCGGGGAGAATGGCTATCTCAGAACTCGTTGGTGACTATGGAAGTGAAAGTGAGTCTGTGTCGGAAAAAGCGGTGGCAAGCCAGACACGAGATGAGTTGGGGGCTTTAGGGAACTATGCGGAAAGCGAAAATGGCGACCAACACTCTGCTGCAGAGGGACGCACCACCGAAGACGACATGTCCAGCACAGGTTCTTTGTCAGCGGATGAAGGAGAAGGTCCCGCACTTGATTATGCTTCCGTTCTCGAGTTGATCAAGCAAGCACACAGTGCAGCTGACTATGATTCGGAGGTGGTTGATTGGGGTGACGATTGGGACGAAGATGTAGCAGAGTAACCCTCTTTTGTCGCCTGTCCCATTGTGTATGCAGACCTTCGGCCCCTTTTCTCTCCTGCGCTGAAGCAATCACAGGGACTTGCACTCCAAATCATTGAATCTCCGAGCACCCACTGATCCATAAGTGACGAGTATTGTCCACAAATGCTGTTGTGGTTATTGACACAGTGGAACATCCACAGCATGGACCGATAAATAGTGAGTCAGACATCTTGGTCTGTTCATCCCACTTTTCCAATCTCAATCACCTTCCTTCTATCATATCAACAATCTCTGCATCTCAATTTTCAGTCGCAATGTCATCTAAAGATGCTATTGAATCCAAGCTTATAGGTTCCTTCCCAGGACGCTTCGTCGGCGCAATGCCAGTGCGCCAGTTTGTTGACTTCCTACCTGAGGCAGACAGTCGTCCAGTGACGCCCAACGTGTTGCCACCAGAAGAATTTGTAAGGATTGCACATAACACTTCTGACCTATCTGATTTATGATTTCTTTGACAGTTGGGGTTTCTGCGTAAATTCACCACCAATTTTGATCTTGTTGACACCTCCGGTTGTCCTGACCCCTCTGTCGTCGTGGGTGGGTATGAGTTCCAACCGACTATGGGACTATACAAAAGTGAGAGCGCTCGAAATGGAGTTACAGACATGTCCGCGATGGAGGCATGGATCATCACTAAGCCTTCCGCGCAACAAGACCCCTTCATCGACCCGCCTCCAAATGAGGACTTCACCGCGCCGATACCTTGCCCTGAGGTAGAGCTGCTGCCATATTGGGACACTAAAAGAGACTGCTATCCCGCATTCGAGTCCTCCAACAAGCAGTCCATCTCAACCCGCGCGCATATGGTGGCGTGCACTAATGCTTTCTTCGCAACGCAGTTCCGCCGCTTTGGATTTTCCATTCTCCTCTGTGGCTCCATGGCACGTTTTGTGTACTGGGACCGTTCTGGTGCTGTCGTGTCTCGGCGGTTCCAATACACGAGCAACCCCGCCCTATTGGGTGAGTTTCTATGGAGGCTCAATCGTGCCTCGCCTGGGGACCGCGGCGTCGACGTGTCTGTGGTTCCCGTTTCCCTTCCGGAATCTCAGGACAGCGTTGTTCGGGAGCTGCTAGGCATTGGGAGTTCCGTCCCCCTGTATGGATACATCGTTCCCGTCGATACTGCCCTTCAAACGCCCAACGATGCGGAAGGCCGTCCTTCAACCACCCATCACTTTTACGTTGGCCCACGCCCCATCCCAAAGCAGTGCAGCCTACTGGAGCAACGAACTCGTAGCTTCCATGTCTGGGACTTTACGCAGAAGAGAGTCGTTTTCTTCAAGGAAACTTGGAGACTTCATTCCCAAGGTATCCGCACGGAATCAGAAGTATACCGGGAAATGCACTCTCGTCGCTCTCGTCGCATTCACAACATCCCGACCTTCGAGCACGGCGGTGACATGTCTGCCCTCGGAACAACAACGATCACCCATTCATTCAGCAAGTCCTGGTGGTGTTGTACCCCCAACCACATGGCATGCCTCCCGCTCGTACAGCATCGAATCATCCTTCGTGATGTTGAACGAAACCTGAGCGCGTTTAAGACACCCAAAGAATTTCTGACTGTATTCAAGGATGCTCTCACAGGCGAGTTTCATCTCTACTTCTCAAGTAGTTTTGTTTCTAACGGATCACTATAGCTCACCAAGAAGCCTACCAATATCACGGTCTTCTGCATCGGAACATCAGTATGGAGAACATTGGCATCACCAGTGAGGGGCGTGGGCTTCTCATGGGCTGGGAGTACTGCACTTCCGAATCGCGCAAAGAGCTATTGGAAATCCAGATGGTACGTTCTACATTCTTATATATAAGTCGAGATACTCACACGACTTCAAATGACAGGGAACTCTACCCTTCATGTCTGGTGCTTTATTGGACCAAAGTACCCCGGCCAAGCATCATGTACTGGCAGACGATTTGGAATCCTTCCTGCACGTCATGATGTACACTATGGTGCGATACCCCCCTAGCACGATGAACATCCAGGACAGGGACACCTTGCTCCAGATGTTTGAGGAGGAGTATTTCATCAATAAGACGGGACGGGCCATAGGTGGCTCGCGCAAGAGGAAATACCTTGCTGACCCTGGATCTCACATTGTCAAAAAATTCACGGCGCCCCCCGAGATCGCCACGCTACTCCGGGAGCTCTGCAAACTGTTCCCCATTCGATACAACGCCACTATCCAGTGGATAGAGCGCCACACCCACGATCCGCGATTTAAGACGCAGGGCGATCTTATAGCCACCCACCAAGAGATGATGGCATACGTGGATTTCTCACTTCCCTCGAGCGAAGAGTGGGCTGACAAAGATATTCGTGATTTCTACACCGTCACGGTGAATAGATATGGTTTCTAATGTCTTGTAAGCAACATAGTACTATATAAACAATATCATACAGCGTTTACATACTTGGTAGTTTGGTGAATGATCAAAGTGTAATAATAGTACTCAAATATCATCCATCCCAAAGTCAATTTCCACTTTCTCACCCGGGTTGAACGCAGGCAGACCTTTTTCGACGGATTTTTCTGAGTTTGGAACTAATATGAAGAACATTGTTATAAACGCACCGAGATACGGACAGCTGGCACATCGGAATGCATCACCTAAGAAGCAGCTCCCACAACTGCTAGTTGCCTTGGGTGCAGCTTTAGCAGCAGCAATCAAACTCTTCGCCGCATCACCAGTCCCAACCTCCACAGCGCTGTCGTTGTCGAGCAAAACTACTTTACCTGAATTGGCCTCCTCGGCTTCTAGCTCAGCAAGACCACATGAGCAATTCTTGCATGCCTTTTTCCGCCTCGGGGCACCTGCTATGACAGGATCACACGTGGGGACTGGGCGCGCACGGTCTGCCGCTGTTAGGAGGGCTTCGGCATCGATTGTTGGAGTGGATGGTGATGAGAGTGCCCAAAGAGCCTTTTTGGAGGACTGCTTGGCAGGGTCGGTCTTCCTCCGGAGAGGAAGTACAGAAGGTAGAGGCGTTGCGATTGGTAAAGGCTTCTGAGCGACTATTCTGGCGTCAGAGCCATCTCTCACACTCTCAATGACCGTAAATCCAGCTAGAGTCAACTCATGAGGAAGACTCAGGAACCCCGCGGTTAAATTAAGAAGGTGGAGAGTTCCCAGCGGTGTCAGACCGGCGAGGGTCTGCTGAAGCAGAGATGATAAATTGGGCGACAATAAAGTGTATTCGGATGGGGAGAGCACGACATGGATAGAAGCATAGCTTGATGGAGTCAACGATATCGCTGTGTCAAACCATAATGACTAATGAGCGATACCCCGAATTATAGAGACATACCTCCATCAACGAGCCGATCAAGCATCTGCCGTTCAGCGGCCTGCCCTTCCTGTGCATCAAGGCGTAAAAGAAGTGATTGGTACTTTCCGTCCTGTGCAGTGTCCAGTGAACCTATTGCAAGGGTAGGTCCTTTGATAATTTCGTGGGGTGATGATCCATTGATTGATGGTTTCTTGACTTCTGGTGTGATTGGAGCGGGAGAAGGAGCGTAGATAGCTGTAGGTGCCATCAGATATGCCTAACGCTGTAAAAGAGAGGATGACGGGAAGAGGAGGTCAGCTGAAAAATGATCATGGGCCAGAGTGCATTATTCAGATAGATACTGCTTCGCTTAGATAAGCAGTGGTCACAAGAACGATTTCAATCGGCCGAAATCCTCATCGTCGGGCGAGACAAAAAGGTCCATTAAGGAATACAGAAATGACATACAAACAACATGTTATAATAGAATGAATTCAAGTCCTGTCCACTCAAGACTATTATTAATGCCAAAAGATGAGAGGGGGGACGTTATCTGAAACATGGGAACCAGTTAATAATATTAAGAGAATGACAGTTGGGACAGAGCTAAAACATTCACTTCAAGAATTTGAACATTTACTGCTGTAATTCCGGGTTGGGCGGAGGTGGAGGCGCCATCCCAGGTGGAGGGTGCATACCATCATGATATGCAGGTGGTGGGGCCATGACAGCCCCACGCATACGCAAGAGCATCACACGGTACCAATCTTCGCCCATGTCCTTCTCTGACGAAATTTGCTGTAAGTGCGCAAGCTCCTTCATCAAGGACAAACGCCACAATATGTTCCCACTCTCGTCTACCTCCAGATCATCTATGGGCACAGGAGGGAAACGAAGGCCAGGAGGTGGAGGGGGCATCATTTGGAAGTTAGGATCAAAACTAAAGAAAACGTCAGCTGAATATGCATGTTTAAGACCAAACGTCATACGCGGGAGGATACGGCGGATACGGTGCTTGTCGACTGGGACCTGCTTCGTCAGGATGCATAGGTGGTGGCTGCACAAATTGTGCATTAGGGTCGTTAAATGCTTCAGGGTGATAATCCACATCCTGATCTTCTTCCGACTGCCGACCCTTTGCGCCCTTCGGCTTCTTCTTCCTCACTCGATGAACACCCGTTCTCGGGTCAACGTTATCGTTGACAGTCCAGTACGAGCCTTTGCCTCGGTCAGTGAGGGGACGCGGTACTTTCTCAAAGCATGGGTTGAGTGAAAGATTGTGCCGCACTGAGTTCTAGATACGCGCGAAGCAAGATTAGGTTAGTTTGGTGCCTGGTTCGAAGAACTGATCAAAACAAATATGAACACAATAGAATATGAACGTCGCGCTCGCGTTTCGTGTCTAATGGGTAGAAGCAATTGACAATACAAATGATACACAAATCATTGGCGAATGGCATTGGAAGAACTTTGCTCACCTTCCAACCAGATGGGGCATTCCTGAAATAAGGAAACTGTGACGTGGAGTCAGAGATTCGCGAAGTGTGAGTGCGAGTAAGTTACACGTACGCGGGATTCGATGGCATAGTAAATGTCTTCGAGGAGTAACTTTTGATTCGGAGAACCCTTTATGGCATACCTACCCAGAGACAAATCGATACCGTTTACTAGAGCATCAACAGTCAATTGGAAATCGCTCACCGTATAAGCGTAGAATATGGATAAAATGGTTTGCTACCCGGCGGACCATCACGCAGAGAGTCGAGGTTGATAGGAAGACCCCCCGTTAGGTCTGCAGGTTCCTGAGGGTAGTAAGAGTTGGCTTGAGCGAGCTCTGCTTCCCCAGGAGGGAGCATATTCTGTGGCATCACTGTTGGTGGTGGCTGCTGTGACATGTCTTTTGCGCCGAAAAATAACAAGAAGAGCGAAAGGCGCTCAACTTGCTGGCAACCTGTGGAAGTCCGTTGATGTTGAAAAGAGCTTTCATCAAGGGGAACATGTGCGGCTTATGTCAGGCGTGAGAAATGGGGTCGCGCACGGGCCAGTTTCCTCTCGCATATGTAGCCATTGTTGTCGAAGTATGTCTTGTCGTCGTCGACTGCAATGACAACGAGCGTTGTGGTAAGTGTAATCAAAGTTGATTTGTTTGTTTTGCCTAACCGACATACAGACCGACACAAGTGTCCAAATTGTGGATGACACTGTAAAACAAAATCCAAACCGACCACGCTCTCCAATACACAAACAAAGTTCGCATCAACCGACCATGTTACTCAATAATTATCGTGCATCATTCTGGTCGACCTCATCTGGATCCTAGTTGTCCATACGTTCATCATTTATTCTCGACCTTCGAGTCTAGGTGATCCACTAGGGTTTAGAGAGCCTCACGGCACCAGGTACGTGGCTCTCTGCTCAGTGCGAAAAATCAATTGCTATTTCGTCACCAGTATCATTCTAGGAAGTCCTGAGCCTCATATTGGGCTTGATTTTCCTATGAACGTCTTCCCTGCTCGGAAAAATAGACACATCCGGTGTTCGCTAATATTCAGCAGCTGCCGCCAAATCAGGAATTATGTTTTACCTTGTCGAACCTCGCAGCTCTGGTGAAGTCTACTTACCAACGTGCTCTAAATACCACATGATGGTAGAGTTAGAGGCAGTAGGGCCTGAGTCGTCGCATCACTTTCTTCGGGCGTTGCCTAGTTCAACTTATCTGCATAGCAATGTACTTCGGCTCCACGGACTAACGTCGTCTTCGACCTTTGTCTTGTAGTCTTGGCACACCTGCGTTTTTTTTTATTCTTAAAAAAACAAGAGGTTGGTGGACGGTGTCCGACTGTATATTTCACGCACGACAATTGGAGGCATTGTCTATGCGACTTAACTACTAGATCGTCTACTACAATGTACGAAGCACTAGAGTAATATTGTCTGAGAGTGGTCCATACTAGTTCGTGCATCCCCACACCTGTTGCATCTTTCAAAACAAATCTTCAAACTAATCCATTGCATAAGCAATGATAAATCATGAGAACACCTGCAATATGGGCTTAGTAAAAACAGACGCGATCTAAATAAGAGAGACAAGTTTTTGGTACCATGGTTGCTTCCTTCGTACCATTTAGAAGCACTTTATTGCAGGGGTAATTGTGAGTAAGTAGAATCATAAGACGAGAGACACGTACTGCAATGAACGACACCAGGATCTGACTCGTCGTTCTCCTGTCTTGAACACCACAAGTTCTGGAAACTGGACAACAAAGCCCACATGGAACTACCAATCTAGATGCAGTATTTCCGCTATAAGCGACGATGAATAAGAATGACAACTATACACAAAGATTGTCACGAACTTTGAAGGCGAGAGTGGCGCCAACTCCGTCTGCATGGCCTCGGTACTAGGCAATACCAGGGAACATGACAGTACCACCGGACAGTACAATGCCACATTACAATACAATCTGAGACAAGTATCAAGACTACACTCCATAATCGAGTTGTACCCAGAACGACGATAAATCACACTGCATTATTGTAAATGACTTCTTACGTAGTCTCGTGGATTCTGGCAGCTTCGAGACCAATGCAGGCTGGAGGAGAGCCCCAGGTGCGCGGAATCTTGTGGTTTTACGGGTTAATACGATGCAGTAATCAGCGTAGAGCAACCCACCGCTTGTTGCGGATGATGAGTCGATGACTTGACCATCATACAACCCGTAGCTCTTCTCAAGCGCCGATGACTGAGCGGCAGTCTGTATCTCCAGCTCGAAATCGGGGGTGACAGAACACAACTTCTCCTTGATAACACGAACGATTTCACACCCCGCAGTTGTCATGAATGAGTGACCGTGTTCAATCAATTTGTTTTGATCGGATGGTCGGTAATATCACAACCGACAAGGTCGAGACGGAGAATGACATGAGGTAGGGCAAAACCTTCGTAGATAAGAACTGTGTGGCTAACACCGTCACCGGAGCCCACAATGATACTGGTGGTACGACCAGACCTGTACAGCGACCAGACGACTTGGATGGCGACATAGAATGCAGGTGCATTGAATGTCTCGAACATAACATAGGTCATCTTTGTACGGTTAGCTTTGGGGTTGAGGGAAGCCTTAGGCAATAGGACGGGGTGCTCTTCTGGGTTTTACGAAGCTCATCATAGAATGTGCGATGCTAGATCTTCTCCATGTCATCTTAATTTATGATGATACCACGCTCGCGGCTCAATAGGGTACTTCATGGTCAAGGATACCACTTTTGGACTGACCACTGCGTGGGTTAAATGTAGTAAAAGCTTACGCGAGATTTGAAGCTTACCTATTCCTTGCCCATGCTAACCATGACGCCTAAGTAATGCGGACGACCAACTATGGAGCTGCATATAAGTCTGTGTTAGTGCTAGGATGATGCCAGCCAGGACGATCAACAGACGTACGAACTCCAAGTCACGCGGAACATAAATGAGAGGAAATCTTGAATATCACTACAATCTGATCAGAGCCTGTAGAAACCATGCACATCGTCCATGATCTCACAATCTTCCGGATCAGATTGTCCGAGCAGAGCCAAGACGCCGTACAAGCGGCCTCATTAGATTCCAGCTGTTAGTTTTCGCTATAGATCAGGTTCGAGGAGTTATGATTCGACTGCATATCTCATGCACACCTTCAAGCGCCAGTCCACTGAGTCGAGAAAAACAGTTGCTTGAGCGTATCATTATCGAGCTTCGACCGTGCGGTCGATGAGTGGCCCGCAGTACGCATTATAAAAGCCATCCATATCTAAATGTACCAGCATATATGCATAGGGAGCTAATTCAATAGATTGACTAACTTTCGAGTAAGAATGTATGGCATTTTGGAAGACGTTGATTGCCCTTGTGGAGGTTGTACAAAAGCCTTAGCCGCTGCCCATCGGCAAATACTTCTCTGGCATACTGCTGAGCCTGTGCTTAAGTATCTTTCCTCAATACCCCCATACTTATTAGCTCTACACGTGCATCGTCATAGAGGATGTCGATTCTAGTAGATAACACGATTACTGGAACTGAAGATTGCAAGTGAGTCGATGATATACGGCGACAGACACAAATGCTTACTACATCCAAGGAGAAAAACTTAATTTCCCTTTATGAGATAGAAACTGTTATCCTCATTCATCGGAATGCGGTAACTATCAGGTACTGTATTCCAATGGATGAGAACGGCAGTTCATTGACCAAGACTTGAGATAGTGCATGCCAAATAATTGACCAACTACTCCATGTATCATGGATTCGATCGTTCAAACTTCTGTTCTTAGAAAGTCTGCACCTTGTCGAACTCGGAGTGTCCTTCCTCAAATCTGTATGAGGTATGGAAGACGAATCCTGGGTTGGGTGGAAACATTGCTTGATTCTCTATATCGTGCACTCTGCAGTGAGGGCTTGTCAAGTAAATTTACCAACCACTAAGAACATACCATATATCTCTGGCCGGCGAAAACGGAGGCATCAATCACCTTTTCTTGATGCCGATCTATATTCTGACCTGAAAACCCTCTTCGGGATGTTGGTTTTCCTTGAAATCGCCTTTCCTATGATGAATATTTGGAAACGATCAGGATTCTGTTTCCATCGTGGCTTTGGAGGACGCGAAAAGCCAAGTGTGGGTGGGAACTCTGTGAAAGACATGGCTAATCACGTGATACTATTTGTTCGTGTTTTACATTTGAGCGCGTCGCTGCCAGACCTCGTTTGCTGTAAGTAATTCACAACTTTGAGCACGGAGCCATGCCTTGTCGACCGTCCCCGTCAAAATGCACGTCCATAGCATTCGTGTTTAAACGCCATATATCGCGGGCTGCCTCAAAACACCATGTTCGCATGCGCGCCCTTGTTTCTCTATACCACCAGTGCGACACCTTTGTAACTCCCGAAAATCTCTCCCAGAAAATAGATGAAGCCTTTGTTCCTCAGACAAATAGGGTTCACCTTCATAACATCAACGTCGAGAAACGCAGTTTTGCAGAGTTGAAGAGGTTAGTTGCTGAAAAAGAAGAGGAGCCACGCCATTTCTTCGGAAGGGGCATGAGGCCGTCTCTTGCTGGCCTAAGGCAAGGGCTGGTATCTTCAAGCCCTAACAGTGACCAACAGAGAGCAGCGAGGGCGATGGAGGCGCTCGTAGGGGTGAGCCGGGACGGAAAACCATTGTGGACTGCAGTCCAGGAGAATGCAGCGAAAATAGAAAAACAATTACAGGATGACCAACGGCAGGGTGTCTAGTTCAGGTAAGTGAATATCACACCTATTAAACTAGCCCGATCATGACGGTCTATCCAGAATTATTAACGTGACTAAGTTAGTCTGTGGATGGTCAGGCAGACTCCGTTATAGTGACTCGACACTATTTTTATTTTCATACTGCGGTGTCTAGCTCGTTATATCAACGGCGAATAATCAAACATACATGGAGGCATCATCGTGAACCTGAGACTAGGTGATGAGGTGCAATAAGCGATATTGTATGAACCCCATGTCTAGACTCAAACCAATTTCATTTATCCGGGACTATCGGAGTCATGATCGGGGCTAGCAGCTAAATAGATCTTGCTTACGGATTACACAGTAAGTGGCTTGCGTACTATGGTTATGACTGGGGGCTAACCGGATGCAGCTTATCTGATAACCCAACCAACCAAACCTAACTGTATATTTTTCGACATAAGTAACAGTCCTATACTGAGCAACTACTATCTACCCCCAACGTTTCAGGACCTGATCCACCATGAGTTCCTCACTGACTGGTAAACTTAAAGCCTTTGTGTTTGGTTCACCTAACGGTCCAAAAGTATACCAGAACCTTAAGACTGCGGACATCCCAGTAACGACCGCCGAATGCAGGTCTTGCGCCGACCCTTGCGATCAGGGTGAGCTCATCATCAAAACCTCCTGTAATGCGCACCAACATTCTATCTGTAGATCACGATGATTTCTCTAGCAGATTGGATATCGACATGGACTCAGACATGTTGGGATCGGTGAAGCCCTACCGTCGACAGGTGCGTCCCTGGCGCTTACGTACTGATTACGGCTTTTTCTGGTATGGTTTGCTGATGTTGATCACACAGGTGGTAATATCAACCGGCAAAACAGACTGGGAGAACGAGGTGACCGAAGCTGAAGGCACGCTTGCTGCCTTCTTGACGACTGCCAGCTCTTCATTAGGCGCTCACAAGAAGCCCAAGTCCACCAACGATTCCCTACCATCTGGTGTTTTCTCCCATGCCGATGCAAAAAGGCTCGCTATTCTCAACGGAAGCCACAGGTCTTTCTCTCATGATCAGCCGGAAGAGACTGTGATCGTACTTCCAGACTTTATGGTCGTATCCGGAGTCCCACGCACCCTGGCAGGTGCTGAGGCGTTGTGGAAGGTTGCCGTTGATCCAGCTATCGATCGGGCAGGAGTAACCACCCTAACGGAAAATTTGAATACCTGGGTTCTGCCGTACTCGTGTCTGATATTGCTGTGTAAGTTGTACACAGTCATGTGTTGAAATATATCTCACAGGTTTCATCAGGCTCGCACAAGAGACGAGATAAACGATGTGCCGTTGCGGCGCCAATCTTAGAAAAGGGTAAGTCCGTGGACTCATTCCTGGCCTTGAATTAACGCCCCCGGAAGCTTTCCATCAATATCTCGAACGAGAGGGCTGGGAAGTCCACACTGAGTTGTACGATCTCACTACCGAACCTTCCCTCGAGTCACAAGCTAGCTCAACCACCGAGAAGGAACAATTAATCGAGACTCAGCTCAAATCTCTCCATACCGAACATAGGGCGTTGATATTAAAGAACTCACATGTCGGCGGACATAAATTCGCAGGCAACTGTATAGTGTGTGACCTTCTTGTCATTTAAACGGTACGTTGATGTTGATCTTGCAGATTTACACTCCTCGCGGTGCCGGTGTATGGTACGGGCGTGTCACACCCCATGAAGTAGAATCAATCGTCAAGCACACGATTATTGATGGCCAAGTCCTCCCAACTATCTTGCGTGGCGGGATTGACCTCTCCTGCCGCGGAAAAAAGACCCTATATGATTGGTGACGAAACCATTCCTTAGATATGAATGATAGATGCTGTAAACCTCCTGGTAGAATTCACACATGTCCCACCCAAACGACGAAAGGGATACAGATCAAATGAATTATTACAACTCCTGTAAATGTGGTACGTTATACTATAAAACAACAGCGATAACAGAAGCAGGTAAAAACGATCTACGATGGACAATCATGTGTTCGGCTCGAGATATATAACATGCTTCATAAAGAGGATATGAGAAAAGAGGGGGAATTGCATGGGGAAGAATGACGAGAACAAATATGCGATTAAATCAGATAAGTAGTAATGAGAGGCACCATACCTCAAGGGATGGTGGATGAGCGCATGCATTAAATCATGCAAAGGTCCAAATGAGTCCATTTCCTTCTTTGACGAGTTGATAGAATAAAATCTCCGTACATGCCCAAGGCGCCGACCGCCTTGGACGGCGTGCACAGCAAACACATCATACAGTTATATCATCACCAATTCCTCTTCTTCGGTTCGAGTACCGTCCCGCGGGTCTCTCCTCTTCGAACTCATCTTCTGTGGTTACCTCCGGGATCTCTTCATCCGACACTGCCTCATCGTCATCGTCATCAAGTTGTCCGCTCATGATGCCCGGCACCACCACACTTTCGCCTCCAGAGTACGTGAACCCGCGGAAATTCTCTTGTACGCTGTTCGTCAGCGGCGACCCTGCCATATCTTGCTTCTTCCGTGATCCAATCTGGATGGCACGTCCCGCACCATTGCCATTGACAATGGAGGGACCTGCTGGACCGTTCTGGTTTACACGGTCACTACCCAGTGGTCCGTTCGGCATATGCGAGCCTGGTAAGCCGCCTTGCGTTTGCGTCCAGTCTTCGCTAGGATCTTCTTCGTCCGGACTTCCATGCCCGTCGAGACCGCCGCCAACCTCTTTGACGTCAGCAGTGGTAAACTCCGGATCGAAGTTCGCAGTCGACTCGTCCGACTCTACGACAGGTTTGAAGGGCGGCGTCACCTGCTTTAGGAGAAGAGCTTTCCAATCTATACACGAGAAGAACGGGTGTTCTTTCAGTTCTGCGGCATCGCGCTGCGCCCCAAGGCGATGTTTGGGATTTCGGTTCAAAAGCTAAGCGGTTGTCAAAAATGTCGAAATAAATCGAATGCCGGCACTCACTCCCTTCACAAACATTTTGCCGTCTTCGCTGATAACGTTTCTTGGGAACCGAATCTTCCCAAAACAAATGTTCTTGTACATTTGCTGTGTGTCTTCGGCATAGAATGGACTCCAGCCGCAACACATCTCGAAGAGTAGTACGCCCAGCGACCAAAAGTCGACAAGTTTGCTATATCCATGCTCGTCCAAAAGTACTTCAGGTGCGAGGTACTCGGTTGTACCACAGAACGTCGTAGTGAGCTCATCGGACCGTAGATCCGCTTTTGATAGCCCAAAATCGCAGAGCGCGACATGACCAGTGGCATCAAGAAGGATGTTTTCGGGCTTGAGATCCCGATAGACAATGTTATATCTATGTAGATGCTCCAGGGCCAGGACCAACTCTGCGATATAAAATCGGGCCCGTTCTTCGGAGAAACGCGTCTCTTTCTGGAGGTGCCAAAACAGCTCGCCACCGCTCTTGAAGTCTGTTATCAGGTACAAGTCTGTGTCCGTCTGGAAACTGAATTTGAGGCCGACGAGGAAAGGTGATTCTAGAGAACGTTGTAGGATCTTTCGCTCTCCGATCGTGTGAGCGACCTCCTTCTTTGCAACAATTTCTTTCTTTGAGAGAACCTTCATAGCATATATTCGCTTTGTATCGCGTTTCCGGACTTGAAAGACCTTGCCAAAGGTGCCACGTCCGATCAATTTGAGGAACTCGAAATCGCGTGGCGTAAGCGCACGTTTAGTCTGTCACGTGAAAATTGGGGTGAGAATCGTTGTCAGGAAATAAGATTAAGTGATGCGAAAGGGAGGCCGAGATCGTGGGGTTGGTGAGAACTGAAAGAAGTTAGACTGGTTTAACGTACCTTGTATTGCTCGAATGTGATCTGTACCCGCATTTCGCCGCTTATTACTTCGTTCTCGAACGGCCGAAGCCTGTGTGTAAGCAAATGATGACATTAGTAACGGAAGGACAAGACAAAATGACAGATGACAAGGGAAGTGGGAAGTTGTACGTACTTGTACCATTGATCAACAGTATGGTCATGGATAAGGACTGGTTTGATTTGTACTGTGCCGAGAAAGAGATGGTCCGCGACGCGGTCATAGAGGTTAAATGAAACGAGAGATTCTTCGGATGTAACGTCGCTATAAGGAATTGGAAAGGGACATTTGATAAGTTGATTGTGAGATACTCACAATGACACTTCGTGTTTCCACACAGGATTGTGTGCGGATAAGCGACCAAAAAGGCCCTGAGTTGTAGAAGGAAGGTTGATGGGAGAAGGTTGATTACAGGAGAGAGATGAAGAGGGGGAATTTCCGGTACTAGCCTTTCCTGGTGGACGAGGAACACCGATGGATGAGAGAGCTGAGAGAGCAATAGAGGAGGATGCGCGAGAAAGAGCGGTTGCGGTTCCCTTAACCTCTTTATCCATTTCGTCTGTGGGATCGCGACTTACGAACTCGTTCTGCTCGAATTGAACGACGACGTAAGGTCGAGAGCGTACGGATGTGACATTAAGACCACGGGCAGATATGAGTTTGACGTGGATCTGACCCTTGGATGTAGCGGTTGAGTGCTGTGCGGCAGTTGAGGTAGATGCGACTGAAGAAGTTCTAGTCGAGGGGGACGATGACGATGGCGTATTGGATTTACTCTCCATTGAATCTGAGAGGTTGGCTGATTTTTTGGTGTTACGCATTGAAAAATCTGGTGCATGAAGGGAAATTTGGGTTGTAGGGATTCGAGCGGCAAAGGCACCGGAAAGAGGAGTTATAGTACCTGGCGGCGTGAGATCGGCGTTCGCCGTGCTAGAGGGTGAGGCAGTGGCAAGCAAATGATGATGAATTGAAAAGCCCGGTGAGAATAGAGTTGGAGTTTGTTGACCATCATGATTGCTGGACGTTAGGGATGGCGAGGAGGGTGAATTAGTTTGTACTTCGAAAGGATTCAGGCGTTCACGACCGTCGACAGTGCCAGGTTTGGGTGTTATCTGGTCAGTTATAACACTGGATGGCCAAAGTTTTATCATTTTTTGAATGGACAAGAAAGAGAGTGAAGAGAAAGAGGAAGACTTATCGGATGATAATGGAACGGACTTCATGATATCAGTTGTGGAGCTTTCTACTGTTTTAAGAAGATAGCAAATATTGTAGTCCAGACTCTGAAATAAATTTTAACCGTGATTAAAATTTTCAAAAATTATATAGGTCTAGGCATGATCACCACGAGCTCTCTTCAAGTATTCTCTAGCCCAGCCTAGAAACGCCATTCCACCACCAATCATCGTTCCAAGCAATAATGCACGGCTTCCAGTACGCCAAGGTAGTCGATCTAACGTTCAGTCAAATCCGTCATCAGCTCATCATAAACGTTAAACTTACACACAACCGAGAATGTCGCTGCAGTCCCCACACCAGCTCCAACTTCTTTCAAGTCATCAAAAGGTGTCCCACACCGTCCTAATACGTCCTCAATTCCAACCCAAACCAGTGCTGTCACTCCAAGTTTAACCCCATCTTTACCACCAGATGAAAGACCGGCAGCCATTCTTCTGTAATTTTTCGTTTTATTGTAGAGATACCATCCCCGAATCGTCTTGGGTGGCCGATGTGCATTCTCCGCGAGAAAACGAAGTGACGCAAGGCGAGATCCACGCACTGCCCCAATGAATACCCCCACGAATGCTGCGGAAGCTGGAAGAATAAAGTACCGCGACTCCAAAATTGGGGTCACGTCGTATCGCTCGGTCCTATCGTCGTAGTCAGACATGACCAATATTTCTCTATAGAGAATCCAATGAAGAATTACACCCAGAAATATGCATGAAAAGTAAAGTCTAAGAGTTGGCCTTGCCACAACGCTAATCCCCGGTTCCTAAATAAAGTCACAATGACGTCTTCCTCGTTGTCACTGTACATAAACATACATCGTGACACGTCAGCATACAGGTCATTCATCCAAAGTAATGTCTACAATATCCCAAACCATTCATAGATGAGCCTTCACCCCTGCCTTAGACAGTACAACGGACTCCTTTTGCTTCAATTCCGCAGCACGCTTATGCAGTTCCGGTGCACGCTTCAACTCACGCTGTCCGACCTGTTGAATGTGAACCTAAGATGCGGGGTAAGATAGTTGCCATTTGAAGTCATGCAAACATACTTCATCAGGTCCCTGTAAAAACGCGTCAGTCACAAGTACAGGGCAATACAGGAACGGGAAACCCACATCCGCCAACCGCAGCGTCCGCAGTTGAGTAAACATGCTCGCGAGTTCCTGGTCCTGACTTAGTCCCTCAGCACCATATGCCTGCATAGCCCGATCGACCACTCCGCAGGCCATCGCGGGCACAACAAACTGCAGAATAAATTGCATCATATACCAGAAGAGTGAATGGAGATGCCGTGCCTTCGCAATCCCTATTTCCTTCAACGCACCCTTGGCCCGTTGTTTGTCGATCTTCAAGAAACATTCATTCTCAGCACCCAGACAAGGAACACAAGCACTCACTTGAAGCGCTGCACTCAGGACAAGAAGACGTGCAGACTCGATCTCAGCCCGTGACTTCGCGATTTCGGCTACAACCGTGCCTGAATCGCAGTCGTGAGCCTCTAGAATTCATGATGATGAAAAATCAGCCACTCGCCATGCTGGTAAAGAAATTTGCCAAAAGTCTTTCGGGTAGGATCGGTAACGCGCTGAATCATGAGATCCAGAGCCCGAGATGCTGCACCTATCGAACGCATACAATGGTGAATACGTCCTGGACTGTTAGTAGCTCAGACCCGTGTAAATTTTAGCAACAAAGCTTGAGTCTACATACCCTAATCGGCCTTGAATTATCTCCAATAGACCGTAAGCCAAAGCACAAAAATGATAGGCCAAAACCGGCATTTTACCTCAAATCCTCGTCCCCAGCCTAGTACCAAATTGCTCATGGGCACTCTCACATTTTCGTATATGACCTCACAGTGCCCCTCAGGCGCGTCATCATATCCAAATACTTCCATGGGCCGAATGATCTTCACTCCAGGTGTATCTGTCGGTACTATGACCACACTTTGTTGCTGATACACGTTCGCGTTATCAGGGTCGCTCTTTCCCATGACAAGGTGAAGCTTGGTACGCGGGTCACCCGCTCCAGATATCCACCTGCCCCAATGACGATCTGAATGACGACAGTCTCCAAAAGACCTAGACACGCACCATTTGTGGCCATTTATAACAATCTCATTGCCCTCCCTTTTGATAGAGGTCTTGATGTTGCGAGCATCCGAAGAAGACACTGCAGACATCATCCACAGTCGGTTACCCTCAACCCGCACCAAAACAGTAAACACGAACCGAATCGCTCCGTCATCGAAAAAGC
This sequence comes from Suillus decipiens, assembly GCA_016695475.1. Classification (NCBI taxonomy): domain Eukaryota; kingdom Fungi; phylum Basidiomycota; class Agaricomycetes; order Boletales; family Suillaceae; genus Suillus; species Suillus decipiens. Next base: position 1,015,251 of record MU172920.1, on the reverse strand, counting down.
AGACCGAATCTCGCCATTCAGTAAAGGAACAAGCCACTTCTTCTGCTGTTCCGGAGAACCATACCGTGCGAGGACCTCTTCACGCGCAACACCAACGTTCAGGGAATTCAGGGTAGTACCAGTAAACCCTGCACATACCCATATTACCGGTATCAGGGGCCGAGCAATTAACTGCCTCGGAAGCCATGTGTCCTCCTTGTCCGAGAATCTCAGCCATAACCGCATACTAACCCGATTGTCAATAGTGCATTTACAGCATATAGAGCAAAAATAACGCACCTCGACATTGGTCAGTGGAACGCCGTGTTCAGGGTAATGCGTCTTGCTCAGGAAGAGGTTCCACAGCCCGAGCTTACGTGCTTTTCCTTTGAGTTCCTCTATTACGGGTATCACTGTCTTCCACCGCTGTACAGGGTCTCTCGGAACTTGCGCATGTGCGAGTTTCATGGATGGAAGAATTTCATCCTGATACGATACGGTATCATGAACTTGTCGAATATGACTGCAGGGATTTGACATACCTGAAGGAAATATACGAGTTTCGCGAGCGTCTCTTTCCCATAGGGTGTGAACCTGTCCTCGACCTGTACGACATGAGTCTTCCACTACGAAACTGATATTATAAATCGTACGAGATTCCAGGATGCTTCTGAGGTTAGCTCTACAACCGGGTGAGGAGTCATTGCGTGATATGTGGTGGGAGTATGCGGGAAACATGACAGATGAACACACTGCCTGTTTAAGCGGTGGGCGGCTAATACTCGGAGTCTCGGACTGACGGGAAACTTTGTACATGGTACCCGAGCCGGAGCCGCTGTAGTCGGCACTAGACTCGTGTTCAGTCCGCTTATGAGGCAAGCCTCGACCAGGTGGACTAGTCACGAGTCATCGGCAGGCACATAGTACAAGCCCTCATCGACTTCGGTGTCAACCTAAATTTACTATTATTGCACTGCTAAGGTCTTAGAAGCCCTTGAAGTCAAACATTATAGTAGTGAGTAATTTCTGAGCGCGTAAAATGACATGTACTCTAAGTAGCATAGTTGTCAATCAGACGAAACTATGAAGAGCGTGCGTGCATATGGATATCATTCAGTGAAAAAAAAAATCAGATATTCCCAAGAGGTGAGGACAGAAGAAAAAAAAAACCGTAGAAGTACATTGTCGACTAAGAAAACACCACAGCAAGCAACGTCCTCGGAATGAACTAGGGTGGGGAGTGTTGCCCTTCGTGCAGATCACCAAGGGTGAAGGGCAATTCAGGGTCCAACCCAAATGCGCCAGCATCAAAAGTCTGCCAGATAGAGTCTTGTTCACCACCCACTGAGTAACTATGCGAATTGTAGTTGCGAATATAATCAAGCCCCAGGAACGGGAGTCCAGGGGCAGCGAAAGAAGCGGTGGGCGGGGTGGTTGAAAGACCTGAGTAGCTTTGATCTGAAGAGTACCACGGGGTGTCTGTATTGGATTGTGGTTCAAAGTTGAATGGATGGGATCGGCTCTGTGAGGGAGATGGGTACAAATCAGTTCCACGTGGTTCGACTGTGTTGGAGTCCCACTGGTGTGTGCTCGACGAGACAAGTGGACTGTGATGCATGCTATAATCATATGGTGACGATACATGCAGAGGAGAGAGCGGGGGCATAGAATAACCATACGGCGGAGACCCCATGACATTTGGGTTGCCCTCTTGCTGCTGCGGGGTCTCAAGTGTGGACATGGACGGCGAGGGGAGGTTCACGGACGCTGGAGAGCTGTGTGGGCTGGGTTTCGAAGGCTGAGGTGTGGAGAAGGCACCTTGGTAGCTCAAGCTTGGACCCGCAAGTCCTTCGCTCTCGTCGTGGCCCCGCTTGCGCGATGTAGATCTGTTACGTTGCGCTATAGTCCATCATACATCAGTCAAGGTCGTCAAAGAGCTCACGCTTGCTTACATTCAACACGATAGGGGGATGAAGTCATCGGGCGTCGAGCAGAAGCAGGATCTCGCGATCGGCTGATCTTCCGTGGTTTGCTCTTGATAGGTCTGCTGACCGTTGGAATTTGGCCAGGTAACGACGCAAGCGATTGCTTTCGTTCAAGCATAGCAGGCGCAACAGGAGGTGGCATTGGCATCATATGAGACTGCCTAGTATCGTTGTTGCCATTCCTGATTGCTTCCTCTGCAGTGTTTGTCAACTCCGCGAGCAGCTCCTTGCATTTGCGAGCCCCAGGCCAATGTCCTTCCCAGGACTCGAGTGCTGTCAAACAACTCTTGGCCTCATCCATGGCGGCGGCAGCTGCTCTAGTATCAGAGCAGTGCATGGCATAAAGAAGGACGATGACAGCCGAACTGAAAAGATGCTGGATGAAGAAGGCGAGGTGATGCGATGGTGGAACGACATTGCTGATGGATGGCGCTAGTCGTATGCAGGAGCGGGCAGATGAAACAGCCCTGGCAGTGGACTTGGGTAGTACAGGTTGGTCACGCTTAACGGGCAAAAAATTGCGATGTAGCGTGGTCAGTACGGAATAATAATGACTGCAAAGCACTGCGCCCATGGAGACGTGTTTGTCTGTGACCGCTTCATTCCTGAACGTGGCAGGGAGATCGTCGCACCACTTGTTAAGCTCGTCGTCGAGCTCCTCTACAGAACGCTGAAGTTCTATGCGTCTCTCTTGATCAAGCACATCTTTACAGTTATCGATGGCATAGACCTGCCGCAGGACCCGCCCCGCAATTTGGTACAGAGTCGTCAAAGCGATGGTGCCAGTCATGAGCGACGGATATTTTTGCGGTAGGTTAATCCCGGCGAAATAATCTGCTAAATTATCATCGTCGACCGCAACAGGTCTCTCGACATCACAGTCAGAATCTTCAATACCAAGTGGACGGCCGAGGGCAAGAGCGAGCATGCGATCCAAGCAGTAAACGCTCCACCATATTTTTCGGCGAGTTTCTTTGTCAGTAGTAGAGATCACAAGACGGCGCGGCGATCGCTACAGAGAATTAATCAATTATTCAGGCATCAAAGATGAGCGATTCTTACGTGTAAACCCAAGTCTTGAGCAGTTCGTACTGCTTGTCCCACGAGTAACCAGGCCTGCGGAAGACAGTTGACCGAACACAGGAATGAAGACATGAGAATGAAACACTGGACGTGAGACACCTGAATAGATGCATGACTGATATAGTGCAATATAAGAGCTCTAGCGGGGTTTATCGTTAGGGAGGACGTCAAGTTTCCATGACGGCCAGAGGCGTACCTCTCGTAGTAAATCATCCCCGCGCCGCCGTCGTCTGGATTTTCGCGAGTCAGACGGTGATCGTTGACTAGGTGTGCTGCGCAGGCAAACACTGCGAACACCACGGAGATGAAGGAAGCCTCTGCTTGAATAAAATCAGTGTCATCACGCTTAGCCATTAATTGCTTGTATCTTGGCATGAACGAGGGTTTATCGAGGATAGGCATTAGAAAATGAAGACGCTCGAAATAGGTTTCCACCTTGATGTGATCTGGTTAGATAGAACTGATAACTCGGGAAGATGTACTCACCAGCTTATCGCAGAGGTCCTCGTCTGGGTATTCGACCTCCTCTGGGCCTGGGAGAGCATGAACCTTCCCAAAGAAGACAGATGCTGGGAAATATAGTTTATTGACACTAGGGCCAGGAGCGCGTGGGTCTTCCTCCATTGGGGAGACTCGATGGAGCGGAGATGTCGTGAGGGTACGGAAGGATTGTATGAGAGACATTGTAGAAGAGCCGCCTATCCAGCGCATGTGACCGTGCTCATCTAGTGCAAGCTGTCCGAGATATTCGGAGACATCGTCTTCTACTTTGATTGTCGAAGATTCTGGGGTAGAGACGTTGCTGTGGGTGTCCGCAACAGCCTTGGATGACATTGCTTGGAGCACAGTGGAAGCTGGAAAGCCTTCACTACCTCCAGTTGAGGTTCCAACAACGCCAGGCAAATTCAAGGATGGCCCCAGTTGTTCAAGCACAGGGGTAATTTGAGAGAACAACGACTCCATGTGCAAGAGCCGCGCTTCGAGTTCCTGGACATAGCTATTGGAAGATGAGTTAAAGGGAGGGATTGAAGGTATAGGAACATTTACTGTCTGCTTAAAGCCGCTCTGTCCTTTGTTTGAAGCCAAGTGCACTGCGATCCAGATGACTGGCACTGAGAGCAAGTGGGCTCACAGCCATCGCACTTGATTTTCTTACGTCTGCGATCGGCGCGATTAGTTCTTGTTGGGAAACGAAAAGAGAATGTAGGGCTCGATCGACTTGCCTACAACTTTCACATGCCCTCCAAACTCTGCGCCGCTGAAGCTGTATTGGTTTTGCGCCAGCATCGGCAGGAAGAGGATCATCATCGATGCGTTTCTTCTTTGATTGGTGTGTCATTGAGTAAAAATCGTCGTGCTGTACCATACGCTCAGGAGAAGCGTGGTGTGCTGCCAGCAATTGCCCTTGTGATCGGGCGGCCGCAAGATATCTTCGGAAGGTGGTCGACGGGTCGGGCCGATGCCATGGATGACTAAGTTGATTCATTGGCTGTGCTAGGACGGCCGAGTCAGCACAATTAGTTTCGTTGCAGTGTCTACGTCAGACAAACACGAGGACTTACCGTGGACAAGACAGACACAGGTCGGGAGTAGGTTCAGAGCGGAATTCTTGGTCACTACTCTGACAACGCTTGGTTCTCTTTATACCTCTCGTTTTCGGAAATGAATGATCTCATAGAAAGTTTTCCTGTGTAGCAGCCGCATCGTCAACTTTCTCCAAAAGTCTTCTCGGGACGTCTCTGAACCCGAACCCGTTGGAGACGGCATGGTTCATAGCACTAATTTGAGTTGGGTTTGTCCATCATGTCTATACGTTTCCGAGTGGGTGGAAGGCATTGCTCAACTTACTAATCGACTGTTAATCGATGACACAGGACTTCTTGTAGCTCTTCACCATCTCCAATGGGGTTCAAGTTCTTGTTTTCCGATCATTTCATTGCGGTTTGGAAACTCGAAATGCAGTAATTTCTAGTAATATTGTGCCTCGTATGTCGTTATTCCATCTCGCATCCGGCAACATATCTCGGATATCGACCTGATCCATACTCAAACGCTCTCAGGTCCATTAAGGGACCATGCATGACCATGCTGCGCCATACAATTTTAACATATTCTAGCGCATGGAATGACTCTTGGGGTTAAATTTTCTTCTGGAAGAGCTCATCAACGGACCGGAAGCAATTCTCCCCGAGAACAAAACGTCATTATTTGCGTCTATGGTAAATGATCGATTGCATGCGACGCGACGGGCAATGGAAGGAGACGAAGTGCAAGAATGATGGACTAACCCGCTCTCGTTGTGTATGTCTAAAGTTTAATATTCTCTGCTCTTCACAATCTGGTTTCTAGGCAGAATTCTATCGTACTCCTCTACGGTGTTTCTCCCGAATATCTGGTCTCAATGACAGGGTCGCGAATGGATTGGATATTGCGTCCACTTTTACTCGAGAATGTCATGCATTCCAGGCCTTCTGATAATATTCAATAGAAACACAGGGTCGTCCTCAGTTACATCTACAACAATATCCTCAAACAACAATTTTTATAAGTGCAACTCGCGTACTTCCGAAGCCACGGTCGCATTTGAGATGTACGCTCGCATCTTTTCCCGTCAACATTTCACTAGAGCTTCTAGCCGGCATTCTTCTTAGCTGTCCACAGGAACTTCCTCGGAATCTGTGAAGAGCACGGCCTACTTATAGTTCAGGCAAACGTTGGGATGCATGATTGGATCTCAGCTATGGTATCGTCGCCTCGGGTGATCACACTGCTTCTGCCACTCCATCCTTTTCGACTGTTTGAGTTCACCGATCAATTCGACGTAAGTTCTTGCCCTCGCAGACGTGGCTTGTGAGTCAAGATCTACTCGTTACACGCTGTGAATTCTACTGCAAGTGCGTTCGTACGACATCTCGTCCCTTCACTTACCATATGCGGCATCTCCAACATTGTTTTTGACTTGTCTTGCCAACCAATGCATGCAACATGTGACTTGTACGCCGTGCGACCATGTGGTCCTTGTGGAGACACGATATCTGTTGTCAGGCCTTAATGAGACTAGGCAGGGCCCCCCGAGCCTATTGTAGGTGCAATATTGATGTGACTTCCCGGCATTTCACGCTCGCATACACCTTCACGTCATGATCGACTTGCCCCATGAAGTTTCAACTTTCGCAACGGGAATGTGATCTTATATGTTCGTATGCCGCGAACTCGGTGCAGTCTCAATTCACTACTTTATGAGTGTTCGGAGTCGTTTGGACATCGGATCCCCCCAGCAATGTCTGGTCGACAGCACGCATGCTGATAAGCTTTCATGCGTGGAGCCTCCTCAAGTTTTTTTCAGCGTCAATGGACTGGACTCGTGGAATAAGGAACACTGCGGAGTTGCTCATGGGGGATCTGCAGCACGTTATTGTGTGATTTCCGATCACCTACAACTCACTCACTCACCCCATCAAAGGAAGGATTACTAGTACTACAAAAAAAACTCTTCCATTCTGATTTCAGTGTATAGTCCTATCTGTGGAGACTGTCAGGACCTCATTTTAATTATGGCATATACGACCAATTCGACTGCGGAAGGAAGCAGACATAAGTTCGGAAGGTATCAAACTAACCAGATGCGCTCCATGTACTTACCCATCTTTCACAAGGTCCCCGTCAAGTCCCCGTAATACAATATATCTGGAATGGTCCCCATTGCGTGGATCTTGAAAGTTAAACCAGTGCAGGGTTGGGACATGCCCTAAGCTTTTGGCCAGACTCCCGACGTACGTGGTCGTACACGGTGGAGCTGACACAGTTACAACGCCAACTTGCCAAAAAGAGCAGTGCTTCCCTAACTCCATATGAGCGCGGTAAGGCAGTGTTTTGGCCAAGCCACCGAATGGCATGTCTGATGCCCAAATTTTGCACGAGGCCCAGCCGCTGTTTGACGGTGACTCTCGTACACTACAACTTGAACGTCACCGAGTTCAGTGACTCGGCGTATGCCATCCAATCTGATACTCATTAAGGGGTTTATCGGAATTGTGCACGAGGCACCCTTCCGTCGACGCGTCTCGTGGTACAGCGAAAGCTTTCGAAACAATGTTACAGCCTAAACTTGAAGGAGTTCCATACAACCAGAATGGAAAGTAACAAGATAATTGATTTTGTTGAAAAAACAAAAAGCATCGGTGGCAGACAAGGCACTCACAGATTTGATCACCCTAGACTTCCGTCATTCATATAATGTGGGTGGCAGGTGCATATGACCTGTAGAACAAGGCAACGTGTCTTCAGTGTGAAAACATCTTACATCAATGACAGCGACATTCATATGTAGCATTGTGTCTTAAAAAAGCATCTGAATAGAAAGCAATTCATCTCGTGGGCGCATGACGTTCATAGAGTAGACGAGGAGTACCACCTCGAACGGGTTCTAAGCTTACTGAAGAAGCCACGAAGATGAGGATACAGCTTCCTTGCAGAGCTTATCCACATAGTATTCGTAGAACACCGTGACCATACCGCCGGCCATGAACCTCGCATTACGTGGCACAGTGATGGCAGACCGAGAGAAGCAAGGACCCAAGGACGAGGACTACGATCTATGACAAGACACGTGAGGGGCGCAGGACCAACTGCGGTGCTGCATAGAGTGGAACGGCATCGCAGATAGCTGCCTTGATGCTATTAACGCACACCATCAGAGCGAGGTGCCTTCGTGGCACTAAGTTGCACCAAGTGCACGGGTCACTTTCCGAACTATCTGAGAAAACTTGATCTCATCGTATGGAGAATTATTTCTTCATGTAGTGGCATATGTGGCGTTGAAGGAAGTGTAATCTCGCCTTTTGCATAGGCAGCCTCAGGAAAGCTTCAAAGAGTCATAATTACAGTGGGCGCTAGGGATGAGAGATGTAAAGACGAGCAATACGTGTACTGCGAGAAACACTCACGAGCGACTCTGCACAAGTGTATCTAAGAAGTTGTAGGACAATTGAATACATAAGTGCTTGGCTAGTGGTAGATACTAGTATTAGTTAATAGTAATTCGGAGATGGGCCTCGGCAAGCCCAAAATTGTTTGCCCATATTTGGCACGGCGTGTTAGCGGCCATGAAACTTTCGTCCTTGTCGCAAGTACTATTGTCATGGCCGATATTGACGCGACGCAAACACCCACTGCGGAGGGTGTGGACCCTATAATTGATGATGGCGACGAATTTGAATCGAAGGTTCGCTTCCTCATCTCTTAAACCTCAACATCTCAGATTTCGTCCACCAGGAAATTCAGCTCATGAAGCAACGGGTCGAGGAAATGGAACGTGAAGCAAAAAAACTGAGGGAGTTGCAGGCAGCTGCAGAGTCAGCAAATGGGGGATCTGCTACTGAGGCGGACCAAAGTGTTCCGATGGAAACTGAGGAAGACAAGTCCATCGCTGACGGCCGGAGCGTATTTGTTGGAAATGTGCGACTATTTGCGCCTTCTACTGCGGTAATGATTTTGCTCATGGAGTTCTTTCTATCTAGGTGGACTATGGGGCAACCCCAGAAGAAATTCAAGCGCACTTCCAGGCTTGCGGGACGATCAACCGTGTAACTATCCTTTGCGACAAGTTCACCGGACACCCCAAAGGGTACGTAGGTTTTTCTTCTTCTAACACCCAGTTCGTTTTAGTTCTTCGCTTACAGGTTCGCATATGTTGAGTTCGCCGAGCTTGAACACATAGATGCAGCATTAGCCATGGATAATTCCCTATTCCGCGGACGATTAATAAAAGTGCTTACGACGCCTTCTGAGCATTGGTATTTCATCTAATTGTTATATTTTCAGGTAACTGCAAAGCGGACTAATGTTCCTGGGTTCAACCGGGGGAGAGGGCGGGGAGGTGGTGGCTACCGCGGTGGATATCGAGGTGGTCACCGTGGTGGGTATGGGTACAGCCCCTATAGAGCACGTGGCAGGTAAGCTTTCTACAATGCATTTCATACGCAAAGCTAAGCAAAGATTACAGAGGGCGCGGGCGTGGATTCTAATTACAAAACCGAGAAGCTTGACGCGCACAGCGCGTGCGCGGCTCTTCGTATCCTGTGCGTTAGCTGTCCTCTGTCCTTGCGTGCTCTTTGGAAACCAGACTGTGCGGCTTACGAGTTGACGTTTGCTACGCTCTATATCTTGTTTTCTCGCTATGTATTATTTTCATACATACTCTGCTTGCTCTACAATGCAATTATCGATAATTACCATGACTGGCTCGGCGTTTACCGACTATAATCTACCGAGTACGAAACTTAAGCGGAAGTTGAATCATTTGTGACTGTCACTATGTTCTCGAAATCATGTAGAACATTCATCAGACATTTGTCGAGCAATGCTGCGTCGTATCCTTTCTCGAAGGCTGTCATACTTCCGCCACTACCGCCAGCAATTCCTGCCTCCCAGGTGGAGGCTTTGCGCCAAGGGAAAGGCATAATGGCTTACTTGCAAAAAAGTCTCCCGCACCCTGCAAAACAAAAATGGCTTGCTACATGGTTTGCCAGAAGGCATCCGGACCGACTTCTTCCTGGTTCGGTACTGTCGGTCAGCCTCGAGCATGCACCTACTACTTTCTCTGGGGTTCTGCTGTCCATACGGCGGCGGGGCCTTGATACATCCTTTACCCTGAGGAATGTCATACAACGAACAGGCGTGGAGATGCAGTTCTTTGTGAACTCGCCGCATGTCAAGGACATCAAAATTTTACAGAGAGCTGGCGGCGGAGGTGGAAAGGAGGGAAGACGACAAAGACGTGCCAAATTATTCTTCCTCAGAGATACACCCGAGAAGATGACTGCTATCTCTGCCGGTGTGAAGGCTTGAGCATGGTAGGTATGTTACAATTTTAGCTTGTTTCATAGCTGATTTCCTCTGGTATCTCTAAATTCCAGCATCTACGCCTGCTCATCAGATTACCGTCTGGGTGATCCGTCTACGAATTTGACTGCAACTGTGCCCGTGCAAATTGCATACCGTAGCTTATTTTTTCTAATCCGAAAGGAAGTCTGGGCAGTGGTCCGTGGATACAGGATGGAGCAGGCGGGTTGATGCCATTAATACTGAAATTCGTTACATACTCCGGTACATTAACATTAACTTGTTTTTTTCATACCCGAGCTTCCAGTATTTCATCAGTGGAGTTGTTACTTGAGCTGTGACTTTATTTCCGTGAGATACAGCCGCGATGATAGATATCAGGTTTGCTAGTAGCCGCCCGTGACGTTATCCAAATGGGGAGCGTTGCATGCTAAGGGCACATCGTTCTCTGCAACCGCACTGCATCACCTACGAGTTGTTTGACTGGCCTCATTGTTCCAGCATGCCTCGAGAGCATCGTTCTATGCTTAGCCTTGCTATATCTCCGAAGCGCACATCCTCCCCCGGTCCACCTTCACCCACGTTTTCAGACGCGACACATGCTTCTGCAATGAATTTTGGTGCAGACGGTCCTGAGAAGATCATTACTCGGGCCAACCTCAAAGTTAGCTTGCAGTCTTATGACGATGTGCGTTACTTGTCAATACGTCGAAGTTCAGAAGAGTTTGATACATGACGGGGTTCTACGCAGCTCATGAATGCAAGCGCAAATTATCGTGCTGCTTTGCTCCATATGTCGAAAGTGACTTTTGCATTTGCAGATGCTTTGGAGAAATGCTCAGGGTATGCTCCGACTGTCGATATCAAGTGGGAAACCAGGGCTCATTTATGCAGTTTGAAGGGACCTACGTACGAAGCAGGCACAAGACTACAGGCCGCCTCAGGTCTTCATCATCTCATTGGTAACCATTGGCATGTCCTTGTACGAATTACCCTTATTCTTCTTTACTTCAATTCTCATACTTTTGAATAGGCGGAGACACTTGACAAGAGCTTCGAGAAACCATTGCGGCAACATTTGGACACATACCGAACGATCGTAAACGTACGCAGTTCCTCCGCAGCTTCATGTCGGACCCTTTCACATATTGCTGTAACAGGAACGCTCCGCATCGTATGAGAAGGCTCTTCGCGAAAAGAGTGAAATCATTCGCCAAACAGAATTGAGTAACATGAATAAAAAGCAGCGAAGTAGGTTCTTTCTTCCGGTCTTCTCGGGCCTTGAGTGATGTTTGTCACCATATCCAGACCTACAAAGCTTCCGTGAAGCCCTTGCGGTCCTCCAGCGCCAAGTGGATGACCTAGATGGCCTCAAGGCGCAACACTACCAAGAAATAATGGAGCACGAGGAAGAAGTCTGGGATGTGGTGCAAGGCAAGGTATGCGTAGTGACAAATCATCACGCCTTCGGAAAATGTTGACTTGTTTGTCTCCAGGTCTGCGTAGCCGTTCGCTCGACTATGGACGTATTTGACAGGTTCACGAATAAGGCGTGAGTCATGTTAAGACCCTGAAATTTACTATTACTCAAAGCCTATCCCCGCCTTGTAGATCGGATTCTATCTTGGAAGCGATGCTCCAGTCTGTTCCAGATCCTTTTGACTCATATGGACCTCCTCAGGCGGAGGACCAGATCTTTACCATTCTTCCTCCGTTGGCCGTAATGGCCAATGCACCCTCGCCCTCGCCGAGCCCATTGGCTATCACACCACCACCCCCAAATTCTGACGTACCACCAGCGATCATTAATAATTCTTGGGCTCCAAATGGGGGCTTCTTCGCCACAACTTCGGAATGGGCTGATTCTATCTCCCCTTCTCCAACTCCTACTCGGTCGGCATCACCCTCTGCCCAACTTAAGCGTCGTCAGTCACATCCGCCGAGCACTACACATCACACACGGAAGGCTGAATCTAAGCTTCGGAGTGTTCTTTCAGTAATTGACGAAACACACGTCCGTCATTCGAGTGACCCTGTCGATGCACCTGCCTCAGAAACCCAAGCTTCACCCCCCGATATACACGTAGAGACTCTCGAACCTGATACGAGTTGGAAATCGTTTACCTACGGCACATCATCATATCCTTCTGTCACGGACGATGTCAGTCCAGTTCAATCCACACTAGTCGATTCGACAAGATATTCTACTCAGACTAACATTGAGGAGTCTGACCTCAGTCATCTTCCCCAGTCACCAGAGTCGGATGAAACAATACAATTCGCACGTGTTTAGTAATTGTGTCCTATATTTTTATTGTTTGCGTTTACGATGAGATACGATCATTTATGTAGTTCACAAACAGCTGACAAGGACATTGATCTTATTTCACGATGCGGTCATTGGCGACGATAATGATAATAATCTGATTAGCTTGCGCTAAATGCACCGAAACATGCTTCAACAACGTGTGGGTCGGACACCATACTGATTTAGTACCTCTTCGTTGATGGCCGCCGGACTCTTGAAAAGTAGATCTGTGCCTGCTCCACTTTTTGGGAAAGCGATGACATCCCGAATGGTTGGTGTCTTGCAAAGGATGGCCATCAGACGATCAAAGCCTAGATCGGAGTTTTTTGTTAGTTTTTAGCACGTAGGTCACAGGAACTTGCCAAGAGCGATTCCACCATGAGGAGGTGCACCGCATTTGAGGGCATGCAGAAGATGATCAAACGAGGACTTCTCAGCATCACTCAGCTATAAAAAAATTCGAGTGAGTCGGGACAAAGTATAACACGCCACAGGGGCAAGACAGAAAATCGAACCTGCAAAATCTGGGAAAAGATGTACTCTTGCATTGCAGCATCGTGTACCCTAACCGAGCCTCCACCAATCTCAACCCCATTCAGAACTAGGTCGTAATGTTGTCCCCGAACCTTAAAAGTAAAGTCGAGACCAAGGATAAGCTACCGGCGCGAAGGACTCCTGCAGAACGAATCAGCACAAACCTGATCGATACGACCTGCGTACATGGCTTCTATATCTTGCCACATCGGCGCTGTGAAAGGGTGATGTGTGCTGCTCCATCGACCACAAGCCAAGAACTCTTTATCAGGATCAGCGCGAGTGAATAGTGGAAACTCGGTGACCCATAGGAAGTGAGGAACCGCGTGAGGTACATAATCACCTACAAACGGCATGAACACCTCTCCGCCACAATAGTAACAGCACATACCGCGGGTATGTGCCAACTCAGATATTCGTGTTCGCAGGCGACCCAGAGCAGTGGACCCACCCTATCCACATGTAAACAATTGACTTGGAAGTCCCAGATATAGTATACAGACACACCTCGGGAATTTTGCGACGATGAGATAGCCATATGGTATCGCCGCTAGCGACTCTTAACGTCTTATTCAAAAGGGCATGCTCCTCGCTACTTAGCTTCAAATTGATAGACCGGTTATCACATAGCCAGTTTAACAAATTACTATCGGCGATCACAGAGCGGCTCTATAGCTTGATCATGTGAAATTATCAACACTGATCAAGAAGTGACAACTGACGACATTCGGTTCGTCCTCGTAGCTGCATTCTTCACTTGCACGCAAGAACGAGCAGCTCTCAGAAGGACGAATAATGATTGCCTCAAGAATATCCCCGAGGTCCTCAAGCGAAGCCCGAGCATGAATTGGTAGCGAGGGCGTAATGTCCTGGATCTGGCATTGGCAGTGTAAGCATTATTCAGCGCACAAGTAGTCTATACAACCTCAAGATCGATCCGAGTATCGGGTTTGTCTGAACCATACTAAACGATCATTAATATGACCAAATTACAATGTCCCTCGATTAGTAGATGGCTGGCTTACACGTGCCATCGCTTCGTTGTAAGTGATCACCCGGAACGAGTTCGGAAGTGTGATTTCTTCGACTTTCTGCCATATGTGTCGAACAAGCCTTTCAATTACGGAACGAACCTCGTGGCCTCCGATTCGCCATGTATTGGATGAGAAAATATTTGAATCCACACCCCATGAGACAAATGCCATTTCTAGATCGATTTGCGTGAACTCGGGTTGTCTATCCTTCCGACCATCTTCATCGCGGAAGCACTTGGCTATCTGAAAATACTTGTCAACTGCTCCAGAACAGATAAGCAACTGTTTTGGTTGCTGTGGAGACTGGGGAAGAGCGTAGAATAGGGGGGTATATTTTCCATCGTGTTGTGCAGTTGATTGGCCGACACGGGACGGGACCAAAAATTCTCTTGCACCTTCTGGCGTTGACTTCAAAAGCAGTGGAGTCTCTACTTCAAGAAAGCCTAAGAGTGACTGTGATCTTAGGGCATTTGACGGATATCAAGAGCACGCACCATCGTCATGCAGAGTATCCCGAATGATTCGAGTAACTTGACTTCTTTTCCTGATGTTGTCCGCAAGGGCAGTCCTACGAAGATCAAGATATCGAAAACGTGCCCTAAGGTCTTCATTGACCTATTATTGACCTCATTAATAGTGGAAGAACTCCGCGTCACCCCGCATACCGTTGTCTGATTGTCCGACGGTATGAATGGCATATTACGATGGGCAGGATTGAGGAGAGTAAAGTTATTTACTTGAACCTCAATTTGTCCTGTACCTTCCTTGATGATATTTTGGATGAGTGTCTAGGTTGCGAGAAAAAGGCACTACTGACACCACGGCGAGATAGCTCTGGTCTTACGAGGACTTCACCCTCGATCGCAATAGTCGACTCTACAGGAAGTTCGGACAACGCGGTCAGATGATCATTTGCATGCTCCTTGCGTACAACCAATTGGGTTGTTCCAGAAGAATCTTTGATGGGAAAGAAAGACATTGTCTTTGACACTTTGCTTTATTTAGCAAAAGTAAGCAAATTAGAAGGAGAACAGATCCAAAAGGTAATCACCGTTCAGGGAGGAGCCAACCGGTCAATGTGACGTGGATGCCAGCGTGCGCAGGAGTGAGTTCACCACACGTATGAGTCCGTTTCGGATATGGGGCTGTTAATGATACACGAGTCAGTACAGCGCTACGCTAAAAGCGGGAGAATCGCGTGAGTATCGCGTTATTTTACTGACCAGAACAAGCATTGCCTCGCGTTTGAACCTGCCTTTTCGCATTCCATAATGCAGGAGTTCGAAAATAGTGCGACTTCGAGGAGAGTCTGAAATAAAAGACTTGTTTCGACACTAAATGTCCCCCTAGACTGCGCATGATGCCAGTAACTACGGAGTGTTAGCAATTGGAGCACTGGTAGTGACTGCTTTGTGCTAAGTTTGACGAGTTACGTAATTAATGATAAAGATAATTTTCCGTGTGCTTGCTGGCATGTTTTTGTACCCACCACCACGTTTCCCTTGAGCTTTTATTTTTAAGTACATAATTTCAATCAAATCTAAGCTTACATCAATGTCATCTTAGAGCTATCCATGGACTTTCTCAAGTCTTACTATTCAATTCGCTTACTTTCCTTTTCCCTTCACACGGCGGCAATCATTCAAAAATAATATTCCATAGCACCCTAGTGCCTGTGCGCCCGAGGCTCACCTTTATAAGAGGTCCCGCGTTCAGCTCGGGTTGCATTAAGCACCCATGTCCATGCACAGCTTACCAGTCGAACTTCTCGACGGCGTCGCGCAGTATCTTCCTTACTCTTCTCTTGCTGCTCTTGCTCAAACGTGCTCCACTCTCTGTCCAGTGGCACAGCGCATTCTCTACTGCAATGTATTGGCTTCTGCTTGGTCGCAAAACTTACGTGTCATTGACACTCTTGCGAAGAAACCGCATGTCGCGCGTTTCGTGCGGTCCTTTTACATCGCCATAGATTCGCTTACTCCCGTCTTCCTCGCCTATTATCGCCAACTCGCTAAAGCCATCCTTAATATGTCAGAGTTGACCTCTCTTACTCTCCTCGTGGATTCGAGTGTGAGCTGGGTGTTGAAGGAAGCGTCTAATCGTATCCACTTCCCGCATTTGCTTCACTTTACCTGTTCCTTTTCTTTCGATGAAAACGTCGCCCGGTTCCTTGATAGGACACCATCACTTCTCGAGCTTGAAGTGGATTCTATCCCTGCCGTGTTCACGTGCAATCATTCACTCCCATACCTTTCCCCAACTTCCATTCCCCAACTGGAGCAGTTCATTGGCTCATCTCGGACAGCGGAATTAATTGTTCCCGGCCGTCCAGTGAGGAGCATTCATCTAAATGGCGGAAGTCTTATGGAGGATGATATTCGTCTGCTTGCCCGCTCGACTGTCCCTGTAGTCATTCTGGAAGCCGTTACAAATGCACCTCCTGTGCCCTTCTTGGAAACACTGCACAAGCATGTACCTCACTTGGTCTATTTGCGAGTGATGTCAACCAAGGACATTTTTATGCCTCCCACTGCCGTAAGTTGTCATGGCTTTTCACTTGTAGCGCTCAGGAACATTAATTTTTGTGATACAGGAATTCTATGAGCAGGTGGCCAGTGCTCTGACGTCTTTCACAGAACTCGACGCATTTGAACTCTCCGGGATGCATTGGGGCTCTCAGGCAAAGCAAAATGACGGCACAAAGAGGGTTTGGCAATCAGCGCCCCTTCAAACCAGGAATTATCCTGAGGATGACCTGCTTTTTGACTCAGATATCTTCCTTGCATATTGATCTCACTTAGACGCATACTCTCAAAGTATAATCTTCCAGGTAATCATATCGACTAGTGCAGTATACTCATCTCCGTCACCCCAAAATCAATTTACGTAGTAGTCTAACTTATAGCATTTATTCCCAGTACATCCCTAATATGATACAGATGTCTAGTCATTAGCCCATTTCTTCGATCGCACGGTTAACAAATGATACAGCATCATAGCAAACGAGACATCCTTCACTCAGTTCTGATATGCTTGTTCCTCGTCCTCCGACGAACTTTGCAGCAAAGCCGACATAATTATGTCCACATTGTGGCAGCTCGAATTTCAAGAACTGCCATCCTCTCGCAGGTTCACCATCGACGGTCACTTTCTCCTCCACAACATCATATTCTATCCTTCTGAAATCAAAGCCAAGGCCAATCCCGAGAGCCTTGGTATAAGCCTCTTTCAAGGTCCATATCCAGTAAAACCTGCGAATTGCCTCTCCCTCAGTGACGTCAGCAAGAATTAAGTTCTTCTCTCGAGTCGTGAGCTTTCGGTGATAAGGCGAGGGAATGAGCGCAGCCCGAAGATACGAAGCACGGACGTTTCACCTGACTGTCGACGATGTCAACAAATTCAGTAAAAGTAGTCCGCGGAGGAATTTTGAGCTTCATGACATCGACTCCTATACTGAATGCTGGAGGTCCTAAGTCGCCTGTTCCAAAGGCCATGGCAATAACACCTTCATCATGAGTAACATTGAAAGCCAAGGGAGGCTCTATTCCAGGCGTTGTCTGAAGAAAAAATCAAAACAAGATGAGGGTGATTATCTTGCAAAGACATACACAGTATGGCTTCCCCGTATCGGTAGTTGCAAAAGTCATAGCATCTTTAACTACGCCTCGCTTCTTGAGTAAGACTCTGGGAAGGAGATTGCCAATGAGCGATCCTTGGATGAAAGATCAGGCGTCAGCGTGGGTGGACCAAGTTGCACACATACGACAAGCGTCTTCGCGGCGATGAAACTTGGTGATCTTGCTCTGCGCTGTCTGATCGACTAGGGGCAATGCGCTGTGATAAAGCTGATCGGACGTATGAGGTGATCAGAACGGCGACGTGAAATGCAACGTGAACGACATGGTACGCACGGAATCTGGGAATTCGAGTGGGTCGTATATGACATTCCAAACTTGCATGGGTGGTATAATTTACTGGAAATTTATCCAGTTGCAGACACCAAGTTCAAGTTATCAGCGGAGACGCCACGGCAACAGTATGCCGGAAGGAACCGACGGGTTAGCGACAGTAACTGAACACAGGTTCCTTTCATACTTCGTACTATTCCAAAGATGACGATTCGATTTGTGACCTTTGGGATGTTTATCATCGATGAATTTTCCTTTGCAGACGAGCAAGGGAAACCTACCGGAAAGACAGTGGAACCCCAGGGAAGCTAGTCACAGTTTCATGCTGCCACTGTCACCATCCTCACGCCATATATCATAATAGATCGGAGGTGGTGGAACGTATGCTACTATCGGTGCTCGCATCTGGTCAGCATCAGTGGGTTGTCGTGTTGTATGACTTGGATTTGTGAACAGCTCGACCTTTTTGCAGGCTACCTCCTGATACCCTTGGAATGATTGTCGATCGAGGAAATGATTTCCCTCAGGACATCCAGAATCGGTTACTGACATACGGTTCTGACATATGGCACTTTCGTGACGACATGAATCGCGTTACTACTCGATCAAGGAATTCCTACAGAGGAGAATATCGAGGGTTATTTCCTCACATTATACATCTATCGCCACCTAACATTCCCATATGATAATAGTTTTGAATACATCACTCCGCGGATCAGAGTGACGCCTCGCGACTTGGAAAGAACGCGGCTTACACGTCCTGCTTCAGTTCATTTCATTTGTTCACCAACACGTGCGCTCCAAATCATATCAGAAATCCAGGAGATTGAAGGATGGAACCCAATTACAATATTTGAACCCATACCTGTCCGTGCAGGCTTCTGTCTCACAATTAATGATTGAATATTAAGCAGGATAGATGTATTCCCGAGGAGTTACCTTCGCTGAAAGTAGTCCTCCCACATATCGCAATCCTCAGGTAAGCGAGACATGATATTCAGCATTAGTATCTTCTGCTCACGCGAACACTAGTCCGAATGCTGAAGAGGCCCTGAGCTTGCTCTCTCTTCCATTGGTTGTTACGAAACCTGCTATAGAAAATGCTGCATTGGAATTCTTGAGGATGGGTGTGGGTAAAGAAAATGGTGGAAGCGTTATAATACGCAGTGGTGCCCTCGGTGCATACGTCGTGACCTCTGACATGAAAGGGCAATGGTTCGACGCATTCTGGAGTTCCGCTGAGAATATTGATCATGTGGTCGATGTCACAGGTGATTCTTTGAGCGAATATGACCGCGATTATACTGATAGAAAACCAGGTGCTGGCAACTCTTTTCTTGGCGGGCTCGCCGCGGGATTGTCCATCGCAAACGGAAATATCTACGAAGGTTTGTCACTGTGCTCACGATGTTGGCGCACAGCTAATTGGACCGTCATTCACACATTCTAGCAACACTATACGCTTCAGTATCAGCCTCTTTCACGGTTCAACAGCTTGGTCTTCCTTACCTCACAGTGGGCTCCGATGGAGTGGAAGAATGGAACAAAGACTCTCCACGTAGACGCCTTGAAGTTCTGCGGCAGCGACACGACAGAGAAATAGAAAATAAAAATCATTAGAAGTACTGATGTACAAGGTCCGATACAACAATAATACGAATTGCAGGTACCATGGATGTTTGCTGTTGGTGTTACCCGTTAAGTTTCCGCCGATGGCTGTTGCTGCCCCTGCGGTTGGGCGAATCTTGCACGACTTGCAGCGAAAAGCTCTTCTTGCTTTGCCATAAGTTCTTCTGGCGTTAAACCCGAATCTTTTATCTTGTCTGCCTTCTTTTCCCGGTCCTAAAACAAAGTCCATCATATGCTGGGTACCAGTATGAGCTTCACATACTTTTTGTTGTTGCTTGTGATCTTTCAAGACATCTTCAACCTCAGTTGTGAAGGAATCGAAGCCTAGCCGCTACAGCAAAGTCAGCGGAGGATAGAGGTCAATCAGAGACATACCTTCAGTGCCGTGATGATATGCTCCGGTGCTATTGTCTTCTTGGATTCTTGCTCACATATCTCATTGGCCTCTGACGAGATCAAGTGAATGAATTCTACCAAATGTGTGAGCCCTATCAAGGCACAGGAAGATCGTTGACGATGTTCACCTACACAACACTCTATGACTAGATCTCGCGTCTCCTTCGCACATGTGACTTCGGTTGGTAGTAGTTCTGGGAACCAGGTAATGGGAAACGAATAACAATATAAGAGGTCAGAATGTGCACTCCATGCTTCCAAGACATACCACCAATCATCTTTGCGACGGTCGCCTTCGGCAGTGATAGATCTTCATCCGACGGACCAGCTCCTGAATGTCCCTCACGGTCTGACATGTTTTGCACAGTTAACAGCGCGAACGCGACCGAAGGCGAATTAAAGTGAGTATGTCACAGGTTGTGTTTTGTGTGGTGATTCCTTTTTTGCCTTTTTCGAAGTCCGAATCTAGCTACATCTCTATCAACAACCAAGATGTCGTCGGTACGTCAACAAGCTCATAGTCAGATGTCGTGATATTAATCCGCCCTAGGTCAACCCTGTTAATCCCAAGCCGTTCATGCAGGAGCTTACCGGGAAGCCAGTATTCGTAAGGCTAAAATGGGGGCTCGAGTACAAAGGATTCCTTGTCAGTACGGATGGGTACATGAACCTCCAGGTATGGACACTGAGTTTGATGTTCATTTCTATGGATCTCTAATATACTGCGCAGCTGGCTAACACAGAGGAATTCCAAGACGGGAAATCGAATGGTGCTCTGGGTGAAGTCTTCATCAGGTATGTATTCCATTGATCCACTGTTGATGCTCTTACCAGCTTTCCTGCAGGTGTAACAACGTGCTGTATATTATAAGTATCATTTTTCCCGTTCCAGTTCTCTATCCTTATATGTTTTGCGACTTTACAGGGAAGCTCCTCCGGAATGATCATGCAGTGTACACTCAAAATATCTTTTCCGATGGCCCGTGGCCATACTCTTGTTGTATCATAAGACTTTCGAGAATTCATTCGATCGGAATAGGTTTGTATAGTGCTTGCATGATCTATCGCGATGCAGATGCATCAAAGACCTGGATGATCGTCCGCCCTTGAACCTGCGTTTGCAGCGGAGGGCGTCTAGACTTAAGAGACGGTCTTGCATAATAATGCGACCAACTACCCGCAGTGCTGGGCTCAATTTTCAGAATTTTGTCAGCAACAGCGATACCGGCTGATTCAGGTGCTTTCTACGTTGGCAGTCATTCTTCGAAGACAGTACGAGTTGGTGAACAAGTTATCGTGTAATTTTTGGTATGAGTTTGGTGCCGCACAATTGAAAGGTGCGATGCACACTATCTAACGGATAGAAGGTTTGAAGCGACTGCTTTTCATGGCCCTTGCAAGCTCGAGAACTCAACGTTTAACCCGTGATGTGTGGCATGTGTGTATCAGCCTGAAATAAGTTCAGGGTCTGTCCAAAGTATGTCAACTTTTACTGACAATGACTGTTCACTCCCACCCCACACTTTGATCTCGCTCATATATGTAACTCATCTCTTCTCTTCTGTTGTCCTCACCACCTCTCGCTCCTCGCCGATATTTTTCGTTTCGTTTTCCAATCGTCGTCTCGCATGTCGCTCGCCTTGTATATGCTGACGATCTATATTTCATTCTTTATTTCTTAGGACGTCCACACACTCGCTCGTTTATGGGCGACAATGCAGGCTTGCACACTCCTTCATTCTCCTCTTTTTAAGCGACCACTGTCACTTGCTTGTGCCGCCATGAAACACGTACTTCACACTCCCTATTTTCGATTACTTTATCTCATCAACATTGGTCTCTGCGTTTCCCTGGGACGGGGTTTTTCGGATCGAGAAAATTCTTCCTATTCCAACTGGCTAGTTGCTCCTTTATTGACTAGTGCATCAATCCAATCCCATCATTTCAGCGCTCAGTACTCTATATGAACCACCGAACTAGAGTCATCACCAGGTCATCAGACATTCATTAACTTCGCATTTAAAGCGTGTACCATCACCGCTCATTCGTCATCGCTTTTGTTCCTACTTCTTCTATTCCTATCCATCATTTTATTGTTCTTTCTTTGTGCAACAACCCCCACTCTTTTGTACTACCGCACTTTCCCCCTTTGTACAGCCTCCCACTTTCTTTGTACGACTGCCCTCGTCACTACACATGTCGATCGTGTTTTATGATGGGGAATTGGATACGGCGCATGTGTGTACATACTTTTGGTTGCATTTGTACTGATCAGTGTGTACATGAATTAGAAGAAAGGTACTTAATTGATGATATTTGCCACGAGGTCGGAGGCACCATTCCTGTGTTGGATCAAGATTCAACGTTGCGACGTTCAACGGTCTCGAGGCTGAGGCCAAACCCCTCACTCAATTGTAGCAACAATCATTCGAATACGGAAAGAATACTACTTCAAAGATGGCACCAGTGACAGCGAACAGTTATCTGATCTTTTGCGGCGTTCAAACATCATTCCGTACTGCTTTGCAATTTCAACGACGACTTTTAACTTGATCCCATCGGTATCCTTGGATGTATCATACAGCTATCTTTCTATGGGAACGTGCTACCATCGATCAGATATCATTTCTCAAATCTCACTTCGGCGAAGTAAGCCCGAATGGTGGTGGTATATCAAGTACGAATGCGATCGTTATACTTTCCCTCATTTGCTCACTTTCATCCTCTAATAGTATGGTCCTAGTCTCGAATGTTTCCAGTTGGTGGCCATTCATTAATGCGAACATCATTTTCAGCTACTTTGTAGGTTCGTGGAGAGTCAGCCACCTGATGACCATGACTGACCTTCGCTGCCATTTCGCAGTTGCCGGCTTTGTCGGGATAATATACGATTGGGGTGAGCAATATTAAGTCTGAAAAGACCAACTGACATTAATATCATGGTATTTCTAGGACTTACGTTGGGACAAGAGGTAGGTTGATACTGCTACTAGGCAGTCAACTTGCTTAGAATTGTGTTATAAGTTGAACTGATCTGGGTGAGCGGACCCCCACATCAAAAGAACCACAAGAATGCAACTCATTCATGGCAGAGGCAACGCTGGTCCCTGATGACCTTTCTCTATCTCAGTGTATGTATTTTGTATTTCAATATTTACGCTTAGCAAGTCCAAGTTTGACTGATTTTACTTAGGTGCGCTATGTTGGAATAAGTTATGCTGTGTACATTTGGAAATTTAAGTCATTGATGTTGCGCTGATCTTGCGTCTCTCACAATCAGGATGCTCATATTGGGTATGCTCCTCCCATAGACTATGTTTCTTTCTTGTGACGGGCGGTATACAGTGGATGTTCCAACAATTTCGATGACAGATGCAGTGAGTGTTCTGCACTGATGCTTTCCATTCCCACCCAAACCCCTGAACTACCATGCAGGGGTGAGTGAGATTCTCGAACGACTTGTTGATTCAACATAACGACTCCCATAGTTGTGAGTTTGTTTTGAGCCTGTGATCTTGCAAAGCTGATAACTAATGTTGCTGGAATTGTCAAGCCTCATCGTAAACGACGTAATTGATTGGGTGAGTCAAGTTGGAAATGTAATGCTTTGCGGTGAGCTGTACACCTCCGTGATATTGACTTGACTGATACATCATACAAGTCATCATGATCACTCGGCTACATGCCATGTATCAGCGATCTAGGAAAATGCTGATATTTCTTGTTGTCATCTTTCTGGCCATAAGCATCGCCAATGTAGTGATAGGCACAATATTTACAATGCATTCTTTAGGGGGTAAGTTTCAATGATGGATGAGATAATGAAGTGTGTCAAGCTCATTGGCAGATAACAGAGGAATTCGTTCTCTCCGGCAGCCATGTTTGCATGAATGGCTACCAGGGAGATTCCCTAATTCTACTTTCCACGACTTGGGTACTTGGGATTGCATGGGAGGTTCTTGCACTGTGTCTCGCAGCCTGGATTGCTATGAAACACTTCCGTGAACTGCGACAACGTTCAACAAGTGATATTATGGGGGACTGTTTCACGGTGTTAATGAAAACACACGTGAGTTATTTTGCAAGGTGAGCTCATGGTGTTAATGTGGTTCTCTTGTTCCATTGACGTTTAGCTAGTTTTTTGGCTATCTCTTGTTTCCATATCGGTCTCTTCTCTCCAACGCTCTCAACGGTATGTCGATCTGTCTACTTCCCTGAATGCTCAGATTTATCTTGGTCTCATTTAGATATTCCAGTTCCTACAGATGTGTGTGCTAGGACCACGACTAATACTCGGTGTTCGAGAATATCACGCTGAGCTGGTAGCCAACTCTGATACAGCAACCGCTATGACTTCAATTGCTTTTCAGGAACACGTCTACGTGTCAACTAGTAGTAGCGTGTAGCGCAGGAGACGCTCAATATGATTAATTTGCGATAGGCGATTAGTGTGCAGAGAGCGGGAGAATTTGTTTTTTATTTGCTCCATATTTTGTCGTGGTACTACCGATAGACTATAGTACAGCACGAGTTGGGATCAAGCTATCATATAATTTTTGGTGCGAGTCTGGTGCCCCACAATGAAAGATGTAATGCACGGCTACTACCTAACGGATAGACGATTTGAAGCGGCTACTATTAAGTCTTTGCAAGTTTAAAGACTAGTCGACATAATTTGATGTCACGTGTGTAGCCCGTCCTCTCATTTGCGACTCGGAGGAGTCAGACTCTGCATCATCATCAACATGGCAAAATCGACTCGATCAAAAGTAAAGCGTTCATTCAGAGCAAAAAAACGTGACGAAGGTGTATACGCAGCGACTGAGGCTGCACGTCTGCAGAGACTTAATTCTAAATTGACGGCGAAAGTTCATGATGGAGATGAAGAATCAGCAGAACCAGTGGAAGGCGATGCTGCGCAAGGTTCGTCGCATTTTCAAGTTTTAAGACTGCATCTTTTCGCTTGTCTCGGTTTGCCCGATACATAAATCATCCTCGCTTACATCTACCCTACCAGATGATTCCACGGCACCAGGTCTATAAGCTCTTTGGATATAATCTTAAAATTCCAACCTGATTACTTTTTAGATGCCATGGAACTTGATGACTCTGAAAAACCGTCAACAACAAAACCATTGCGCGTCTCAACTCACGGTCCAAGGAACTCGCGAAGGGAGGAGTGGAGAAGGTCAAAGGGCATGACGCCTGTACCGAAGTCGACGAGAATGAACCGGCAAGGACTGCCAGCAGCGCGGAGGAAGTCTGGGCGCCCGTCACGTCGGCGGTGATGCGTAGTCTAAGGGTGTCTTCCCATCAGGTTGCCTTACTTATCGTCATGCCATTTATACACCACCATATATCCAAAAGCACTGTACTTGCGATGACAGAACTCGAGGTCTATCTCTAAGTCACGGTATATACTAAACAACTAGGGTAAATAAACCTGTTTGATTATATCTTTCTCCTACATCTGCAAATTGCAACATCCGAACTGTGAAAATCCAGGATAAAACGGTAACAAAAAGTATTGTCCAGTATTCGCTCAAACAGCTGAACCAAAGTAGATATAATCTGGAATCCGAGTTGTCAAACGCCTCTCCTGTGAAGGCCGGGATACCTCGAGTCTGACTCAGAGTCGACCGAAATCTGGTCGCTGTTGCGCTCGTGAGGAGACTTGTTCCGAGCGGACTGTGATGAGCTGGAACGCATTATGGTTAGATGTTCTCAATTTTCCTTTTACCAAGTACATACCAGAACAAATCCACAGTGCACATGGTAGCACGAATCCCCGGTTTCGTTGTCTTAGGATTGGACAAGGGCAGGAAGCTGACAGGACCTGATGATGAACTGCAGGGACTTCTAGGGCCAACTGAAGGAGTGATGGAATTGTGATTGACCGACGACAAGTTATTGTGAACCTTTTCGCCATCGCCTTTGTTATGTGCATCGAGGCGAATAAACGTACGACAAGCGGCAATAGCTCTGTCCGCCGTTATAAGAACGATCATAAGAAAAAAACAAAGTACGTACGAGACTGCAGCAGCGGGCACCTGAAATAGAGAGTTTAGCCGGACAAATAAAGCTGCCATGCAACCTACCATCGCGATACTACGTCCAATATTTGTTTTAATCGAGTAAAACAGAATGTAATCGAGTCACTCACACATTCATCTCATCTAAGAGTTCCAATACGCCGAGTCAGGTTTCATTCTGAAAAGATTGCAATATAACTGACTCACTGTTGAGGTTGAGAGCAGCTAAGACCTGTGTGGATGTCAGCTTGAGTGGGAGCATATCTGAGAGGACTTACGGCTGGAACGGTGTTGCAGGTTGATGTGACGGTGAAGTAAACCAAGCCATCACGATGGAGAAGGCCCGAAAGATCCTCATGCCTGAAACGTTTTCTTAGAACGAATAGTGTCATCACCAGAACAACGAAGTCAAATGACATGGCTGTAGACGTTGAATGAGCTGCAAATTATAGCGAAGAACCCGGGTCACTTGCTGTAGGCGTAATTCAGACTCAGGAGGATGTGATTTGTCCTGACAACTACGCAGGCCCCAGCCTGGTGATCCCATGATGCTTGCACGGTCATTATGGTGCGAATTAGGATCGCGTACTGTCCAAATGACAGGGCCAGCATCGACAGAACTACCCGGCGATTCCATTCCCAAAGCGCCATGCTTCGAAGAGGAGATCAGTAGTTCGCAATAAACGATATAAAGCGAGACATTTCTTACGCTCTGATCATTAGTGAAGTGGAGGCACTTAAAATTGTTAGATTGCCTGCGATCTGCGAGTATCGTGTTAATTTCAATCGTTCTAATAATGTCTCCAACAGCTCACAGAAGTAAATGTGTACAGTGCCTTCAGGATGGCCGATTTCAGCGGTAGCACGCATATAGGAAATAGCACACACATTACAATCAATCTAATCGAGACTAAGGATGAGTTACTTTATGTTTTGAGGGAAACGCGATGTTACCTTCGTGGATACATTAACGAAGATGATCCTAGCGTTGATTTGAGTCAGTAACACGAGGGAATGATTTGGCGACTTACAATCCAATAAAAGCAAAGAGCATGTTGTAACGGCAAAGAAAGAAGAAAACTTTAGACCACATAAGCATCAGAAAATTGCCAACGGTTAATACACATACTCTGCAATCGTTAAGGTCAGCCACAATCATAGGTGAGAGAGAGACGGACCAAAGGCCAAGCCAACCTGCGCCTACCCAAGACTATAGATAACTCGAATCTGCCAGTTGTGCAGATTTCCCATATGTAAATTCCAAACAAGACATAGACTGTCTTGGTGAAAGGGACTACAAGGGCAAGATGATCAAAGTAAGAAACTCCTAGAAATTCAGCATGATACTCACTTCCTTCTGCCTCTACTTCCTTCGGGGTTTTCCAGTCAACCATTGTGATTGACTTGAGACAATGTAACGAGCGACAGTGAAAGTAAACTGAGTTTTTTGGGGTGCTCCATCAGATATATATACTTTCTGGACAAGGCATGCAGGAAATAATATTAAGTTTTGATCGACGTAACTGGCGGCGTCGAGATCTCTTTCGGTTGCAGTAAGTGCCAAGAAAGTGTCCATTGGACCGTTAGTACGTACCTCCCAAGCAAGCATGCACTCACAGGCAAGGGTAAATTTCCTTGTACGGGACTATGATATTTCGTGTTAGTATTTGGTCGTTGTCATGACTGAGCTTTATCTAGCAGCGGAGTCGCCACTAGGTAAATGCCAGCAAGGTACCAGATGCGACCTTCAACGCCAGAGGTGATAACTCATTCAAGATAGCACTTGCTTGGTTGTCCATCATTTCATGTACCTAGTTACTGAAAGCTATCAAATCCTCAGTGTGCAAATGCGGGACAGGCTTCTATACTTGCACTGAACTGGTAGATCGGAGCGACAACTCATTGTCCTAGTAACAGTAGCAGACGATGAACTGATAATTCTCCACTAGGTGATCCTGCTGATTTGCGCGAGCTCTCAAACTCGGCAGTTGTCGGACATCCTTCCAGAGATTCAGAATGAGAGATAGGTCATGCTATCAAATTACATACCGCAGTACCTATTTCACTAGTCACTGACACCCTAGCACTATGCCCTGTTCTAGTGACATATCATAGTGTGGCGGTTTGATACCCACGTCAGTCATGCTCAGGTTCACAGCCACACTATCTGGAAGATTCGAACTCAACAAAGAGGTTCTTTCATAGTCAAGACTCAGACAAAGGGCCGATCTTCAACTACACCACAGCGAAACACTGCCATCCGCCCCTGCGCTAACCAACCATGGCTGCTTGTTGACCCACTTGATTTGGAGTACACCAAGTCCCTCCTGGACATCATGGCCACGCAATATCTTGAGGGGTACGATTAACGGATCCGTCATAAGATCACTGTAGACCCTTGCGTGGAAAATTTGGATTGAGCCGTCATCAGATGAGGACGCAAAAAGAGGGTAGGTTGGGTGAAAATGCAGTGATCGGATGGCCCTTGAGTGATAGCTAGTGGCAAGTCGCCGAAATTAATGACAGGCTTTCAATCGAAACGAATAACCCACCGAAGAACTTTGTACGGTTTTTCGCTTAGTTCTAGATCGAACCAGCACAGCTTTCGGTCGTAGCCACCGACAATGATATGGTCACCGGACGGATGTACGTCCATCGATGATATCCATTTGATGCCAGGTATAAGAGTTTTCAGCAGCTTCTGCTCAGCCAGGTTATACAGTCTGACGTAACGTTGGGTCTAATACACTGGAATGAACGCAAGAAGGAGCTCGGTGAGTAGAACACGTACCGCAACGAAAAAGTGGGGCTTCGTAGGATGGAATAACACCATCTGAACAGCACCTTTGATTTTTTTGAAAGGTGCCTGCGAGTGTCGGCGAGAGATCTGATGCATCCAAACACTACCTTGAGTCTCGCTGCTAGCTGTATATAGGGCCTATTAGGGTTTAAAAGCACTTGCAAAATCTTTTGCTCACAGACTGAAGCTAGATAGTCTCCCTTTCTGTGCCAAGTCAACTGTCTTGACAATCCAGATGCGCTTGGTAGTTCAATTGTCAAGATGGGTCCGTCTTCAGAAGCTCCGAATGTCGATATCCATTTAATTGACGACTGAGTGACAGGGGGAAGAATGGCGGGTGCCAAAGTTGACTGAGTCATGGTCAATATGGCAGGAGAAATATTTGGGGGTATGAAAAAATGTAGCTGTTCCTCCCTAAGGCACTGTCAGTAATGCGGTGGTCGTGACGAATAACTAATCCTTACGTTCCGGCGACAAAGAAACAAGTGTCAAGTCTTGGGCACCATTCAATGGCGCCAACTTTGCCACGCAAACCCCAACGCTTAACCTCTCGCCCCACGTTAACCTCCCAGAGGCTGATTACTCCACTCTCGTCACCACTAGCCACCCACGCGCCATCAGGACTTATGCTCAGACACCTGACTCGTGCTTTAGGATGTATGAATTGCAGTGATCTGTAGTTGGGGAACGGCCGTAAGCTATTCGGGCTTGGTAGTTTTGGCAGTAGGCTATTAGGGTCAACATTAAGCTTCACCCTTTGTATCCGTGGTGCAAGATATAGATCAAGTTGGCGATTGAAACGTTCCTTGATGAACTGGTCGTATGCGGGAACCAGACGAAGTGCAGGATACTTGTGCGGGAGGTAGTCTTGTTCGCGGTCTTCGGGGTCGGTATTCTCCCACTGTTTCTGCTCTTCTTCAGTTGGCAAGTATTCTTCGGGAGGGTTGTAGGATTCAGAATTCGTAGGAAGTTTTGGTTTTGGTGCTGGTAATGGGGGAGGTTGATTAGACGGTGGCTCGTTCCAGATGGGATAGAATTGCTGCTTTCTATCCGCTACAGTAGGCTTGGATCCCACGATTCGACCTTGGCGGATGGCACGAACAATCTTCATAATCTAGAAAGAATATAATAAAAATGTGTAACATGGAGCCCGGAGGAAAGTAGACCTTTTGCTTCTCCCATTTACTTGGTAACCATCTGCGCTTTGGTTCTGGGGCCGACGAGAGAGGCATAACTTCTTCTTTGCCCTTACCAGTGAACCACTCGATAGTAGGTTCATATGGGTCGTATTCGGCATCAGGATTTTCCCCAGCCTGCAATCTACGGATAATGTCTAATTCCTCAGCGGACAGTGGCTTGTCCATTTGAGCATTTTGGTCAAAAGCAGTTGTCCTGCAAAATATCAGTGTATGACCTGACTAGAAGGAAAGCCTTGCGTGCCATGAATTTGGATCTTCTACCGTTTGAAGGAATCTATCGAGCTCATCACCTTTAGCTGGACGCAGCACTTTTTTGCCATTGATATTGTAGCCCAAGTGAGGTAGGTCATCGTACCAATGCATTGGTATGTTTCCAACACGATTAGGATCCTAGAGGATTGTTACATTACAAGGACGTATAATGAAAAGCTAGAACCTACTCACATCTTCTGTCGAGGAGTCCGAATCATAGTCGGGTTCAATCTCTGGGTACACAATTTTTGTTTGTCCGGTGATATCTGAAACCACCTTTTTAGATTTTGGGAATATATGTAAGTCTGAGTCGGCATCAGAGTTTTCATCAAGGGTGTCTTCTTCGTCAAGGTCACTCGTGTCCTCCTCCTCCTCCTCCTCCTCTTCCTCCTCCTCTTCCTCGTTTTCTTCGTCGCTGTCACTGGCAGCATCAATTTCTGGGAATTCATCTACGTCTCCGTCATCTGACGTATCATCCCCCTCTTGGTCCTCATCGTCTGCTTCGTCTTCGCTCTGCATTTCCAAATCTACTGCCCCATCAAAAGGACCTTTCTCGACCTCTGCGACCTCCTCCTGCTTACGCTTGTTCCGCACTTTCGTAAGGGCAATGACTGTCATCGTTCAAGAAAGAGTCGAGAAAGCACGATACTGGGCAAGCTTCTCAGGTTAAGGATCATACTACAAGTTTTACCAGCTCATTTTTCAGCCAGTGTCACGTGACTACTAGATGTTTGTTAGATCTGGATCGGGCATACTACCGTCTAGCATAAACCGCGATGGTCAACTACGGAGGAGGTCAGTAATCGTCGCTGGATATAAATATAGTGACTTTGATGTGTTTTGCACAGATGAAGTATCTGCTTTGGTTCTTGATATAGGCTCCTCATCTGTACGCGCAGGGTACGCTGGGGATGATATCCCCAAGGCCGTTATCCCGTCATTTTATGGCTATAAGGCGACTACAGTGGATGGCGACGTGCAGATGGGCGGAAATACGCCTGAAAACTTTGACTCAACCACCAAACAAACCCCGAGTGACGCGAAACTTTACCTTGGGCAGAATGGCCCTTCGATCTGGAGAGAGGGTATGGAAATTGGGAACCCTGTACGGGATGCGTTGAGTAAGTAACTTTATATCGTGTTCATTGATGGTATTGATATCTAAAATATGCAGTTTTTGACTTCAATCCGGTCCCTGCTTTAATCTCGCATGCGCTGGTCGACGTTATGCGAGTCAACCCTTCAGAACATCCCATCCTAGTGACCGAGCCAGCTTGGAACACACCCGCAAATAGAGAAAGAATGGCAGAGATTATGTTCGAAGAGTTCCATGTTCCTGCTTTCTACATTGCCAATACTGGTGTTCTGAATGCGTAAGATTTGATTTGCTTACTATGTGGCACTGATATCTTCAATGTCGGAGCAGTTTTGCAGCAGGGAAGGGTTCAGCACTAGTGATCGACGTTGGACATGCTATGGCCAGTATCACCCCGGTAGTTGATGGCTTTGTACTGCGAAAGGGTGCGTCGATCGTGTCTAGCCTTTCTCATTCTCACATTTCGTAGGTTTGGTATCATCTGCGCTACCTAAGCTCGTCCAAGCCCATGCCCGACACATCCTTAGTAACCCCACACAGACACGTCGGGGAATCGAACTTCTCCCCCATCAACTCATCGCTAACAAATTGGTGCGTTGATTTTCATGCCCGAATTGTTCATTTGACCAATGAAAGACAAAGCCCGTCGAGCCTAGTGCACCACCAAAGTTTTCCCTTCGTGAGGACCGTATATCTGGAACGACGGAGAGCTGGAGGGTTTGGTGTGAAAGTCGTGAAGTTGAAGAGTGGATACAGAGTGTTGCCGGTGTTCTTGATCAGGGATGGAACGACCAGTAGGCTACTTTCGCGCACGTTTGCGACCTTTTTAATCGTGCATCACAGAGTTGCGGCGTCTCGTCCGGCACGCCAATACGAGTTCCCGACAGGCTACAACACGTACTTTGGGCCAGAGCGATACCAAGTTGGTGAACAGTTCTTCTTCCATTCGCCGCAGCTAGTGGTAGGTGTCTCCATACCACATCGATCTGAAGGCTGCTCACTCTTTGCAGGCGCAAAATCCAAATCTCCCAAAGAACATCCCTACCTTACTTTCAGAGTCTCTTCGCGCCTGTGATCCAGATCTGCGGCAAGTTCTCATGGGAAATGTGGTTCTTACTGGCGGTGGCAGCCTGTTCCCTGGTTTCGCTGATCGGTTGGAAGCAGAACTCTCAAGGAATTTCCCCCACGTGAGTGAAATGCTTTAAAACCTACAGCATCGATTTAGAAATGCATCTGTAGGTCAAGATTCATGCTCCTGGGAACCCCATCGAGCGGAGGTACGGCGGTTGGCTAGGAGGAAGTATTCTAGCGAGTCTCGGCACTTTCCATCAGCTGTGGATTAGTAGAGAAGAGTGGCAGGTATGCAATGCTTCGTGTTCCAGTGATGGCTTCTGTTGATGCGGTTTCTTAGGAACATGGTAAGCCTATTGTGGGGCAGAGGTGTAAATAGGCTTGTCGGAGTTCGTTGCTGATAGGGCACATTGTGGCTGCGGAAATGCAGCTACGTCAAGTTAGCCTACACCGCGGTCCTCGTGTTTGTCCTAAAATGTATGGTAGGCTGTTGTAGAAACCGCATGCCCGCAGCCGCAGGAATGTCATGGTTATACGTTTGAATGGAGGTCAAGTGGAGTCAGGTTGCCACTCTTTTCATGTGTCGTACACTCGATGACAGGCGCTATCGAAGATACTTGCACTGTGAAATGTACAAATACACGCATCCTCTTCAAGGACCTTTCATCGCATGCTTAAACTCAATGTCGCTTCAGCCAGGGGATTTCTGACGAAGGAACAGAGGTTGATACCCCTCCAGTTTCACTCAGACATTGTTCCGTTAGTCCTTCTAACTTTCACCCAACGTATTTTACAAGGGCGCATATACATTCAAACAACATCTCAAATGAACAACCATACAAGTATGAAACAACAGCAAGCCACAGTAAGTAAGCAGGCTTGACGTGCACTCGCGGAAGCTCAACTCCCACCAGTGCCATAGGCCATACTGATAGCCCTCCCTATAGCACAAACACAAAAGGTGGAAAGTGGGATGAAAAGGGGCTCCGAGTACTACTACTAGGCAACCACATCAAAAGTTGACACAAAGTAGCTAAAACACACTCGCCAGGGAGTAATAGATAAAGTCGCACGTAAAACGTAGAACGTAAGAGCGAAAGATGAAATGAATGAAGGGAAGGCTGGGTTGCTAGCACTGACGTGTCCGTTCCAACCTAAAGCTCCAGGGTTGGATTTAACACACAAGGCAGTTGTTGGTGATTATGATGATGATGTTTTGCCATAAAGAGTGGAATGTTGAAGTCAAAAAGACCAGTCGTGACGAAATATTGAGTTGGTTGAACTTTGAGATAGGTCAAAACGAGTGAACGTGTTTAGTATGCCTCGATTGCTTCCCTGCGCTCGCGAGCGTCCATGAGAACACCCAGGCCACCGATAGCCTTACGGCGCACGCGCGTGGCAAAGTTCTTGGGTCCTAATTCATCAGCACCAGAAGGCGGACCACGAGGCTGTCTCAAAGGGCCATTAAATTTATGTGCGACAGGAACGGGCGAGGCAGATAAGATAGGACGTCCCATTCCCAGCCCCTCATACAATTTCCTGGTGGCTTCCTCGCGGGGCGACAGTGGTGATGTGTCTAAAGAAGATGAGGAATGAGGCGTAGTGGGGTTGGAGAGCGAGGCAGAACTTGAAGTTGAGTAGGTATCCTCGTGCTCGCTGCTACAGTCGAAGGTAACGACAGGTAACGTACGCGAAATGGGTGCCGTAAAGCTCAAGGGGCGTGGACGTGCCTTGGTGGCAGAAGTAGCACCATTTCCAAGGGGAGGTGAAACACGTTCACCAGGAGGTGGTGTGATTTTGACGCTCGGCGAAACAGCAGAGACCGTGCGGAGGCCATTTAAAACTGAATTAGTGGTGCTTCCACGGCGCCAAGACACAGCAACATCTGACTTGGAAGGTGTGTTATCTCTGACTGTGTGTCCATTGCCACTGGGCAAAGGATTTCCGAGTGACGTACCACCACTAATCACAGTGGTTTGCCCGGGTGGAGATGATCCCCTAATCGGGGTCTCGGGACTACTCGGAAAAGCGACACTAGAGGTGACACGAGCACCGACTCGTCCCCCCAGCGGGGCCGTCATTGGCACCTGGTCCTCGAGTGGGGGAGTTTGGACTCTGAGCTGAGCCTTGAGAAGCTCAGCCTGACTAGGACGCCGCGCAGGCGGAGAGTCACCAACAGGATGAATATCAAAACTAACTTCAAGAGGACTAGTAGTGGGAACAGTAATTGGAGCGTTTGCACTCCTGTTCTGCATCTGCTGGCGCAAAGCATGCTGAATCAGGATAGCTTGAGCACGAGCATTACGTTGGGCCTGCTCAGACTAGAACGATGTATGATCGTTGTTAGCATGCGTGTGAAAGATCAAATAAATCAACAAACCTGTAACCGCGCAATCTCCAATTGCATTATCTGCATCTGCTGATACGCATGTAACTGAACCTCGCTAGGATTTTGTGGCTGCACCCCCTGAGAATAAGAGGGATAAAATGGAAGACTGTTTGGATTGAGGGCACTCTGAGTAGCCATTTGCTGCTGTACAAAACGGTTGTTTGGACCGTCTACTGCGGCAGTCAGGGGACGAGTTGGCTGATTGTTGATGTACATATTCTGCGTAAAAAGCTCCGCAGCTTCGTCCATATCATCGTCCTGCTCTGCGAAAACAGAATGTTGGTTGGACACAAAGCGCGGGACGTTGAATGAACCGCCCAGAGCAGCAGTATGAGGACCAGACATGGACCGCACGCCTCCTGTACGGAGACCATTGAGAAGGGAGGCACGGTTGTTGGACTGCATGGTAGCCATAGTTGAGACAAAAATGGGAAGACTGCGTAGAGAGCGCGAGTTGGGCAATGGCCTTTGTACTAAAACGACACTGAAAGAATTATTTGACAAGACAGATTATGTTGCTGATAGGCGATGAAATGATACAACTAGAGTAGAGTTAGGGAGTAGAGAGACATGAAACCGGTGAACGTACGAGAAAAGGAGGTATAAAAGTCTCTAAATGAGATTCAGGCAGGTCCGCTGGCTGTTGGGAGCTGGATGATTATAATATGTGGTGTCCTGTAGACGAGGCCTGAATTGAATGAAATAAAGAAAACTGTTTTATGGGATTTTGTATGATTTTTATGACAGAAGAGAAGCTTATTATGCTGTGGATGATGAAAGAGAAAGGGAAACCAAAGCAAAGCGGAGAGAAATTGGACGAATCGAGAGTTTAAAGCTTTGGTCAAGCGATGTAACAAGTGGCAGTGCTAGCATCAGTCATCCCCCTAACACCTCGTCGCCAACGTCGAGAGCTCTGCCCCGGCACAGTCAAGCTCACAGCCTCGTTGTTTTAAAAACTAGTATTGATCACCGTAATCCACTCCCAGTTTGAGTGCCATTCACCGACAATGACCGTACACGTGTATTCCGTGTAATGAAAGTTATTGTCTTGTTCCCCACACTTGGACAGCCTGAGGCCCGGTCAAAGGTACTTTTTCGCACTCGCCCGAACACGTGTATCAAACACAATACTGCGTATCGGCGAATGTGCCGTGTGGAATGGGTTTAACATTGTCTACCGATCGACTCAGACAAACTCCACAATCATCCGCGGGCGACTAACCTTGAGGTATAATTCCCAGACATCGTGGAAGAACGACCGAATTCCATCATCGTTCTTGGTCTCATGCAGTAGTATGAACTTCATGTCTAACGCAAGGATGAGAATAATAAACCAGACAAGGCTTAAACCTACTGCCTGGGGTGATGAACGCAGACACCGTCCATTCATTGAATTTATCTATAGATTTCAGATACCTGCTATGATTAACGGAGCATAAAACGATAAGGAGTGGAATAATTTACATGGCGCTTTCTTTTCGCATCACATCTTCAATGACATCCAGACTTGCGTTGGCAATCATTTGGATCACATGTCGATCTTGCCCTCCGCCCATCCTCACACTGCCGCCCCCTTGAACATGATGAGACTGCGTAGCACTAGACGCTCCCGACAACGCCGTCAGCGTGCCCGCAAACGCAGAAGTAGACCATGTAGGCAAGTTTGATGAAAGTGACGAAGACGTTGGCTGTGGTAGCTTAGTAGAATAGTGCGTCAAACTATATATTGGTGTATCAGACGGAGAGAGCAGGAAGAGATGATGAGACATTTGGTCGTCGTAGCCTATGGTGAGCCAGCGCTAGGTTGTTTGCGATCAATGAAATTGCATTATGTTGTTAAACGTTGCGGTCAACATGTACACTCTTCCAAACTTGCTCATGTCGAAAAGGTGCTTGCATGTCTTTCACCGCTCTATCATACAATCAAAATGTAACAGTCGCCTGGCTCATTGCAATACCCTTTATCAACTTAATTCTCTACAACCAAGACTGTTCTCGTCTCTACTAGTGCGGATAGCTAAATCCCAACCCCCCGTCACGGCTGGTGTCAATTCACTGCCAGCCTTCCTTCAATTTGCTCGTACACAACTGCGTAATGCAACTCATAGAGACCTGCTTCGTTTCCGGTATAGTTCCCCCCGTCGCCCGCCCCGCAGGCCA
Source organism: Suillus decipiens (assembly GCA_016695475.1). NCBI lineage: Eukaryota > Fungi > Basidiomycota > Agaricomycetes > Boletales > Suillaceae > Suillus > Suillus decipiens. The sequence continues at coordinate 978,553 of MU172920.1, read as the reverse complement.
AACTGGCTAGATTCAATAAACGGAAACGTCATATTCGTGGCCATCATCGCGATAAACGCGGGTGTCTTTCTTCTCTGGCAAGGCGCCAAGTCCACTTATGTTCGTGGGGTTACGCTCTCATAAGACCAAAGTATAGGGTACAGCTGACAGTCATCCACAGCAAACCACTCGTGACGCCACACTTTGGATCTTCCTCCGGAACAACTTTTTAGTGAACTGGGACAACATCACCTCCGGTCGTGTGTGCGTCTAACTCTTATTGGATGATTTTATTGTTACCTGATCTATCGGGCAGGTGGACACTCATCACCTCATGTTTCTCCCATGAAGGCATAGAGCATGCATTGTTCAATGGCCTTTCATTCTACTTCATGGCTCCCGGCGTCATGCAAGTCCTCGGAAACTCTCGTTTCTTGGGGCTCTACTTTCTCGGTACGGTATTTCTACACTTCTGAGTCTCACTCACGCGATGCCGCTAACGAAAAATACCAGGCGGCATTGCATCCAGCCTGACAAGTCTCACATGGAACCGTTTCTACAAGCATGAATCCAACTTCTCTTCACACGGCGCAAGCGGTCTGTCCATCCCACCTATTTGTTAACATTCTTCGTCATCCACTGAAACATTGTGTAGGTGCAATATTAGCAACCATCGCGTTTTACGCCTGTGCATTCCCAAGGACGACATTTTTAATATTTTTTGTCGTCCCTTGTCCTGCGTGGGCGTTCCTTCCCGGGATCCTTGCGTTTGATGTGTATAGAAGTGTTACGGATGCTGTGAGTTGATTTCGTAATTCGGTGTGCTGTCTGGTTAATCGAATTAATTGATGTCGCAGAGAACGACAACTGATACAGCAGGTCATGTCGGTGGAATTCTGTCAGGCATAGGCTTCTTCTTACGGAAAGTGGCTTTTCGTCACTAGACTTGCCAATCCTCTTGTGGTGGTATTTATGGTGCCAACTACCCTTACTCTATCAGAAGAATCTGATCCATTATGCGAGGTGTAATATATAAAATAGGACCGGTATTGCAAATGCGAAATAGAGAAAAAAAATGAACGTGGTATATATACGCGCCAGTAATACAAATCAAACAGCATAAAAAATAGTAACGGGGAAAGATGAAGACGCATCAACGAGTGTAGTAATTCCGAAACATATCCATATCAATCACTGAACATAAGCATATCATGAAATACCGTGAGCGATGAGCATTCACTCTGATGCACAGCTTTTCTTTCTTTGCGGGGTGTTCATCAGCTTGTCCAACCTTCCCATCTGACCCTCCAGCTTCGTCATTCCAACGCTGTTGCCATCTATGCCAAGGTCCCTCGCGCCGTGTTTATCAAAGTAGTACGTGAGCAAGTTCTTCTTGTTATCATCGAGCCCGTCAAGCAATGCGAAGAGATGAGCCTCGTCCCGCAGCACGAACTGCGCAGCAATGATAGTAGCATACGCGGCTTCGCGAATGACAAGAGTGGTGTCGTTTAGCGCCGCCATCAAGGTAGATTTTAAGCGTGGAAGTTCTTCCTCGAGTACTTCAGCGGGCAAGCGCATGACGAATTTGCCCACGGCGATTAGTCCAAAGGCGTGTGATATGTCTTTGATACTCGTATCTGACGAAGGCTCGGCTAGAAACGTACGCAAGCTGCCATGCATTGTAGTTAGACCGTAAACGGGTTCGATGCGGGTTGCAAGGGCATCGCGGATTGTTTTGGTTGCTTCAAGAACCTGAAACTGACGTGAGCATAGAGGACGCTGGCAAGAGATGGTGTTTACATTAACGGCATTACAGTACCGCACAGCAAACAAAGTCGCGAATATGTCGGCTTCTCGACCTTCCACGAATGGTGCTTGACAGCTCAGTAATTCCCAGAGAACTATAAGGCCGTATTCAAGTTGCTCTGCATCCTATTCAAATGCGTCAAATGAGCTTCAATGGCAACAATAAAAAGTAAATTAGTGCACCCTTGAAGGATCAAGAAACTTAATCAAAGCATTGAATAGCCGTTCAAAGCTCTTTTCTTTTGTCCATATATCAGGGATTAATGGAGGAAGAGAGCGACTGATGCCAAGGAAAGGCGAAACAGTGGAAGGAAGTCCCAGTCCAGGGCTCAAGGGAGACGTTGTTGCGGAAGGTATGGGATTGCTGCTGCACAACAATGCCAACTTTTGGAGAACCCGAATGTCAGTTTGATCACTCTCCAATGCGGTAATATAGTCGTTGAGTTCTTGTACTCGATCTTCAGCTGCAGTTGCTTTGAGGGGGGTGGCATGTCTGAGGGCTACGTGCATAAAACCAAAGTCAGAAAAAATGGCAAGGACTTGTAACTAATGACAACCTACTGGACGTGCGTTTCAACCACCAACCAGTCTGGTGTACTTGGTCCTGGACTGGCTTCACGAGGTTGTCTACGTTTTTGATGTTTGCAGGACTATTCTTGAATAACGCTGCCTGTCGGAAGATGGCTGCGGTTCGGTTGTCAGGAGTCACAGGAGGAGCGAGGGTTCGTATTATTGCTGGTGCTTGTGGCGCTTTGGGTTTTGGCGTTGCAGATCCACTACGTCCAAGGAGCAGTGACGGAGGAATTGTGGAGTGCTGGTTATCCTCACCGTCTGGGTCGTTCAACTCCAGCAGTCGCTCTGCAGCACTCTGTGCTTGCTCTGCTCGAGCTCTAAGAGCGTCCTCGATGGGTGCTATAGCCGAGGGCTTTTCATTCGACAATGCATCAGAACTAGTGTAAGGCGTTGAACGATCCGAGCGGGGAGAAAATGAGTGTTGTTGACTGGGTGCCGGAGGATACACCTTGTAAGGAGTCGAAAAAGACATTAGGTTGACAGATTCGTCGTCCATCTCAGAATCACTGTCATTGGGTATGGGTATAATGGTTGCTAGTAAGAGCGTCTGCTCATCATTTATGTCGGGCATTATAGTTGACTGGCGAGCTGGGACTGGAACTGGAACTGGGGGTGTATGATAGCGAGGTGTTGGCGAGTCGCGGTAGGAATCCGAAAGATTCGGTTGCACAGTTTTACGGACGGTAGATGAGTGGCTAGGGGACATGGGTTGGACAAGGGGAGAAGATCCTCGACGTCGGTTTGCTTCGGGGCTGGATGACACCGATGAATCGGTGGAGGAACGTGAATGCGATGTCAGGGCCGCGCTAGAGCTCACGGAACGAGGCATAGTACCACCTAGGACGCGTGGTTTTGATGGCGTAAGAGGGGAAAGAGATGAACGAGGGGATAGCGAGGACCTCGAAGCTGGCGATGGCGAGCTGCGCCCGTTCGCGGGTTTAACCGTAGGGCTTATTGGCGAGACAACTCTCCGTGCTGGAGGTGATGTTGCACGTGTCGCGTGTGACGAGGACGTTGCTTGGTGTCTGAGGGTAGGGGGCGCAGTTGCGATGGCTTTGGCCTTGGCACGACTGGCGGCAATCGCGGCTGCAACACTGCTCTTCTTGACATTTGGTGTGCTTGGTGTAGTTGCAGGAAGATTGGCGATAACTTCAGGGTCTGGGCATGCCTTCTCCAGCTGTTTGCGTGCTGTGGGATCAAGAGACTCGAGAATTATAGTTGCCCTGTCATGCCAGACGCTGTCGAATTCCCAAAATGCACTGCGGGCTGTTTCTCTGACAGCAGGATTGGGATCGGCCAGTGCTTTCTTCAAGGACTTCTCGAGGATCTCCACACCACCATTCGCCTCTATATGCGATCTCGCCCGTGTCCCATGTAGCTGGATATAGCGGATGATGTGAGATACTGCGAATGTTCGAGACTGCACCGTCTTTTCTTGGAGAGTGTTCCAAAGAAGGGAAAGAAGAACTCGAGGATGTGCTGAAGCATGCTCCATTATGACTGAGACCGATCGCTGAGATTGTTGAGCAGCAATTTTCTTGGTAAATCCTGCCATGCGGAGCAAATTCGTATACAGCATTTCACAAAACGGGTCAATCCCTAGGCCCAACGCAACGGCAAGCTCAGAATAGAGCGAGCAGGTGTTTGCAGAAACCGTTGTTCGCAAACTGACCAGCTGAAACACAGGAGAACTGTGTAAGACACTTTTGGGAGATTTGGGATGCTTACCGTTTTTATGGAGGACTGCATGAATCCGTCTTTTAGGCATTGGATGAATATATCGGGATATCTGGTATGGATGTTTCCGGAGAGCATGCCACGGACACGCTGAATGGCCCGTTCGCGGGCAGCCCAGTTGTGTTCTGTTTCCTTTCCCTATGTCAAAAGTTAAGAAGACCGACCAAGTTTTCAAAGGTGTTCACAGTACCTCGAATGATTTTGCAAATGCTAGAAATTCGTTTTCCAGATCTCGGCTAGATGCAACCTATATCGTTACTCAGATAAATTTCTGAGGTGAGGCGCAATATCAAAGTGGAACATACGAAAACAGATTCAACCGTACTAGCGGCTTCGCTTGAAGGTTGTGACGACAAAGGCGGAGAGACAACTGCGGCTCGACTTGATGGCCTCAGAATCTCTCTCACATTACCCTGACTTATTGCCCTCGACATACCAGGCGTCGCTCCGGATGCCGCGCCAACCGTTGGTCGACGGTTCTGTTGCAGCATCATGCTCGGAGGGATATACTCCTTCTTTGCGTGGGGTTCTCCACTGCCCACGGAGCCCTCGCTCTGGGGTGTGCATGCTCCAGTAGAACGACTGGAATGCATAAGTTGTGACTGAATATTGTCAACTATCGCTTTGCGTACCCCCTTCTTCGTCAACTCTTTCTTGAGGTCTGAGCGAGCAGCGTCCGTCACACCTGGCCCAGTGAAGAGCTCAATAACGGAAGGCGTTGCACAAGCGCGAACACTGCCATCCGTGTCTTCCAGAGTGTCCACTAGTAATGAAACATATGGCCGAACAGGAAAAAGATGATGGGTTCGGCGGATGTGTACGAGGACTAGTAATGACTACAGCAGAGTGAGAAGCCGTCATGCCAGCTCGGAAGATCTTACTTACTTGTTCTCGAACTCTGGCAACCTTGCTTCCAAAGCCGCTATCTCTAAAGAAACGCTCGAATATCGCAAGTGGCGTTTCGGGACCCCCTTTGCTATCCTTCATCTTTGAACCAGATGGAGCTCTGAACGCCAATCCACCGAGGATAACCAGTGTTTCACGCGCCTTATCACGAGCCTTTTCGCGGGTATCACCGAGACGCTCGATGACGCCAGGAGCGGGAAGGAACGCATTCATAATCTGGCGGAGAACCATCAAGTCATGCGACGCTCCGGGAGTGGACGACGTGGAGGACGATGCTGATAACGGGCGTGCATTTGCGTTTTGGACGATATTGTTGCGCGAAACGATCAAGGGGAATAAAGGAGGAAGGGCAGAGAGAGTGGCGGTCGTTAGATGTTGATTTGAGATACGAAGACATGCTTTGAGGGTAGAGATGACTGGTTCCGGTTCTGTGATCTATACGAACTAGTTGATGAGGCCCAGCTCATCGACCAGGTAACCGACACGTACTTCTATGCCCAACTCGAACTCTGCCTGCAATTTTGTAACGGCATCAACCTTCTGGTCAACGTCTATGAACACTGTGAGTTCCCATGACTGGATTCCTAAGACATACTACCAACCGTTGCTTTTGCATTGATTGATGAGTTTTTCGAGCCTCTCAGTGCTCATGGTTGTTTGAGAGGAAGATAAAACGGTTCAGTAGACGTGAATTCAATTGAACTTAAGTCCTAAAGATTTAGTAACTGCCCGTCCGCGAGTGTGGCGGAGAACAAAGTGAAGCACTTCTCGCGACGGACTTATTCAACAAAAACCGATTCTCACTATAATTTACATTAGAGTTATGGCATCAGAGTTATGCACTCTATCGCGACGTGGTATGCAAGGTTTCTTTGTTCACAATCTGCTTCGAATAATTTCCACCAGGACTTGACTAGGATGCTTGGACACGTCATTCGCTCTTTTTATCAGAATGACCTAACGACTTTCCAGGTTGTACGTGATCGCGAATACGCTGCTTCTGATAGGGTATCAGTTAGAGATCTCATCGCATGGGCTGTGACAAGTTGAACCAACCAAACCTTTCAGTTCGGGGAAACCACCCTCGATCTTCCTGTCCCACATCAATTGAGGGGAACTGCCTTCGAGGTTGAGCCAGACCCTGAAACGACCTCCAGTTTCCTCAGAGTTCAGAGGAATAATTGATATTGCCTTCAAGGCTGGAGGCGGGAATGTGAGGAACAGTTCTGTGGAAACCCAGGTCGCTCTATGGAGCCTAACTCGATGAATAAAGTTAAAATTTAGCAGTATTCATCCCCCTTACCATCGACACTGGATAGCAGATAGCACACCAATCACAGTAAGCCGATCAGTAAGTTTTTACAACAAGCACTGCGTACTCGGTCGCAGAATTCTATGATGATGCTGGGCGACGCCAGTGGAACTGGTGGAACGAAAGTCGACGAGTCGAGAGCAGGATTTGCTTTAGCTTGCTCTATATTGTCTTGTTCATTGGGCAGCGGACAGGATACGCCAATCGATTCTGCTATCATGGTAAATGATGGAATTGGTGTCGATAGCAATCAGTGATAAGTAGGTCACGTGAATATGCAATTGTTGTTGACGCGTTGTTTGCTCTGGCCTCTGGTCTACTACCATCGCGTCTTTCCGCTCCACCATCATCCTTAGAATGTCACCAGCCTCCAAAATAGAGACTGACGATAGTAGGGATGCGATGTCAATGTCGCACCCAGACATGGATGAGAGCAAACCAGATGTAATATGGACCGTACACGGTAAGTCTCGCTACAAGTAAAATCATATTAAATATCTGATCATGGCGCATAGTCGAAGTTCGACTCTCGAAAAAATCTAGACGACGCGTGGATGTCATCCAAAGTCATGTACGAAATTTTATCATCAACAACTACGATCCGATCCAGCTCCCATCTGTTCTCAATGGGTGGGAAGCTGATCCAACCCTTGCTTCATCGGTGGACCGAATCGTAATATCAGAATCAGCATGTCCATCAATATCATTACGCCTCAAAGATGTGTCACTGGAAATTCACGCCTATCAACTACATGAAACCGATGCAGTCGAAGAATATGCTAATGGAACACCAGGTAGAGATGGTGAGGAGAGTGTGCTCGCTGCAAGCGTGTGCGAACTTCCATGCAAGACCTGGGAGGGCTTGTGGGATGGCTTGATATATCCGGATAACATAAAGCTGAAACTACTCGATTACATTCACGCAACTTTTGTTCTGAGTGACGCTGATGTCGACTGTGGGTGAGGCAATTAGGCGAACGTGATGTATGCTGACCCTATCCCAGTCAACTTGGTCACATGGAATCGTGTAGTTCTGCTACATGGGCCTCCAGGGACAGGCAAAACATCGCTATGTCGAGCACTTGCTCAAAAATTATCCATACGATTATCTCATCGGTAAGTCCGATATATGCGCTATCTGTGAACTTGACAAAATTCACATTTCTTGCAACAAAAAGATACTCTCAGTCACGTCTTCTGGAGATCAATTCTCACTCCCTATTTTCTCGCTGGTTCTCGGAATCCGGAAAACTTGTACAGCGTCTGTTTAGCAACATCATGGAAATGGTGGAAGACGAAGACTGCTTTGTTGTTGTGCTAATAGGTGAATCTGGTACGCATATGGATCATTGCGTTCGCCGCTTATAGCGCTCTAGATGAAGTGGAGTCCCTTACCGCAGCCAGAGCTGGTGCCATGGCAGGCACAGAACCATCGGACGGCCTCAGGGTACGTCTGCAAGTGTTTCATGATGCGCCTTCCCCACAAAGTGTATAGGTGGTCAATGCTCTCCTCACACAACTGGACAAGCTAAGGTATCAGAAGAACGTTCTGGTGATGTCTACGAGTAACCTCGCAAAAGCCATAGGTGAGGATGAAGAGGACCACCATGGACACAACATCTCTGAGCACTTTTCGAAGATTCGGCCTTCGTTGATCGAGCAGATATCATTCAATATGTCGACCTACCTCCACGCGAAGCCATCTATGAGATTCTTCGTAGCTCTCTGTGCGAATTTATAAAAAAAGGAATCCTACAGGAGATAGTGAGCTGGCCATAAACTTGATCTCGTGATTGATCTTTTGTTGATGATACCTCTCAGACAGTGCCAGCGCTTGCCCTAGCATTGTACGTTGAACGGAGCAGCAAGAATCATTCCAATGCAAGCGATACCATGTTGCCTTATCCAACGGAGGTCCTTGCATCCACTTTACTGGGCCTTGCTGATAAATGCAGAGTAGGTCCAACCATCCTCCTCAGTGTTCATGGCTCAGGAACACCCACAGGCACAGCAACTTTCAGGACGCGCCCTTCGGCGATTGCCCGTTCTCGCGCTTGCGAGATACATTGGCATCGGTGTGACTGCATCATCGACCGCCAGCAATCTCAACAACTCCCGATTTCAAACTGACATACGCCTATGGCTGGATGCGATGGAGAAAGTCCTCGATGATCGAGCTGCAGATCAAGAAAAGCTTTTGTAGTCGGAACGCTGTTCTCATGTTTTGCATCACATTGTTGTCTTCTTGGACTCTGCCCCCATATTTCAACATGTATGATACCTGCAACCGCAATCAATCCACGTGTCACTGCTATCCAAGTTACAGCGAATTTAGTATCCTGGCATGGATGTATCGCAAAAGGTGGTATAAATGACCTGATGGCGACGGCATAGGACGGCCACTGGGTCAGATCAGCCCATCGATGACGGGTCGACTAAAGACATCCAATCAGTCACATTAGGAGGTCACCCAGGGAATCACCTACAGAACTGCAGGGGCTGAGGCCTGGGTGCTCTGAGCCCCTTATATCCTGCAACCCATCCATTCCGCATAATTCGACCACTATGTTCTCCTGAAAAGCTCGTCTTTCCTTGCTTGAAGTTTACCATCCTCGTCCATGCATTCCTTGGCACATTTACCCGAGCATTCTTGCTGAGCAAATATATATTCTTCTCAGCCCACACTCGTCTGCCAAGTCGCTCCTTCACCCGCTGCGTTGCCCGAGAGAGTGCGACTTCATAGTGGTTCTCATACCATGCCACGAGTTCGTCTAGATTTTTTTGGAGGATGGTCAGGTGGAGGTTTATATCGAATATTTTCTCCGGTGGGGGAGATTCTGGGGGCATGGAAGGAGTATCAAGATCAACGTCTAGAGCAGTCGAGACGTCTGGTGGAGGAGAGCTAGGAGAATGGGAGGAAGGAGGTTCTGAGGGTGGAGAAGGGAGGCTATCGCGTAGTTCAGAGTACCATGCTATATCATTCTTCTTCCTCCGTATGGTTTGTCTCGCAACCCATCCAACCCATCGCATTAACTCCATATTCTTGTCTCTGTTAGCCTCTCCGAAGACAGGTATTATGGTGCCCCGGTTAAGGCTGAAGTGTGGTGCAGGCGTACCATGGGGATTATGATACAGCTGACTCCGTAAATGACGGTCTACTGAACGATCTAAGCGCACAGCTTGGTAGAGGTAATGTCGTGCAAAGGTGGCGTGGCCTGCGCGCGAGATATGCTTCAGTAAGATGTTGTATGAGGTGGTATTGGGCCGCGCGTGGGGAGTTTGGTGTGGCTCGGTTGACGCGGGGTTTGTGATTCCGAAGTCATCTTCATCGTCGAACTCCTGTGAGTAGTGCTGGCTGGCTTGTGGGGGAAGGGGTTGCGTGAGGACCTCGAACGTTTGGACGAGCTTGGCTACATTGCCCAGGCGACCGAGCATGTCAAGCGTGGTATTGAGAGCGGCAGTGGAAAAAGGTGACAACATGCTGGAGCCTTGTAACGGAGGGTGGTCTGGATAATCCAAGTCTATACCATAACCCAGTTTCATCAGCTGATAGAAGCCCTCCTGATCTAACACCTCCTTCAAGATACGTATCACCAAGTCAAGGTTGAAAGATGTTAAAGGCATATCCCGAGCTGACATTTCCTTGAGTAACTTCCGGCAAAGCTTGCTCGCATCAGCAAGCAGGTCCGCGCGTTGCACCTTATATATCGGCAAAGACAAGCGATGTGCGATTGCTTTGAGGCATAAGCCGAATGTTTTTGATTCAGGGTTCAGTTTGCAGACGTGCGTGAGTTCAGTGAGCACTTGCATTGCACCAGTATAGTGACCAGCAACAGCAAATTGATGTAGGATGACATGGTAGTCGTCAAGAGTTGCATCTGCGCCTGTTGCTCGGATATTACGGATGACGGTCTTGAGACGGGCCTCGAAATGGTGAGGGATGCAAGGAGTTTGGCCTACTTGCATGCGACGCGCCGTCCATGCTCTTAAGGTGTACGCGCCTGGGACACAGCGCCGAAGAACCGCTTGGTGAACTTCCAGAGGAAGATCATCGCATTCCGCGTAGTTCATAAAATCGACATAGCATGACCATACTCTGGCGTAACTCCGTGTCTTACACGAGAGAACCTCCATAAGAGCAGAAAGCTTCTCCTCCTGAATGATGTCCCTGGAACTCATGTACTTGGAACTCCTTTGTGAAGCAGCGGTCGTGCTTGCGCCGGAATATGCATCATGTACAATATGAAGCGAAAGGACTGTAGCGGAGGAGCTGTGGGCAGATGTATGAACAACTCGACGTAGGGAATGAATTTGGCTTGTAGCGGAAAAGCAGACTTTGGAAAGCTGTCTCCGCATGGAACAGTGATTAGTCTGGCGCCAGAACTGGCCAGTATGTAGTATCCGAAGCCTCTTGATGCCTGTGCGCAAAGGAAATGATCCGACAAGAAAAATGTGCTGACTTCCTTTCTAGGAACTACAGTGCTTTCTCTTATAACGTACAAGTACTAGTAGAACAACGAAGTCGAAAAATTCATACATCGCTCCTGAAGCTAAGTAACAACAAGAGCTACTTAATTATACCCTTTAGTGTATACAACCAATGACTATTCTTTTTAGTGCAGCAACCAGAAAATGCTACTGACGGACAGCTTCGAGAATTTCCATCGATGTAACACTGTTACCACGAATGACCTGCAAAGAAGCGAATCAGATGTTGCCCGCAAGCACCATTTGGGAGCGTACCACCGTGCCAATGGGATGTTTCTGAGCTGGAGTTGACTCTTCCAGAGCATCATCGATGACGAGGTTCAGAAAGAGGTCGTAGCCACGCAAAGTACCGCTGACTTTGCGGCCACCCTGCAGATGGACGAACAACTTCTTGTCCATAAACTATACCAAACCATTTAGCAGATAAAGGTAGGACTTGAATAGAAGTCTACCTTCTTAAGTTCTGGTTGTGATGCCTTGGACATGATTATTTACAGATGATAGTCACTCGCTGAGCAGGTCTGTTGCTTTGCAGTGTTTGGTTCAACACTAGAGCTACCGATCTGTTTGTTGGCTATATATTGCAATCTACTCTGTATAGAATCTGACTGGGTGTGCCCTTCCTCCAAATTAACCCGAACCAGATCCAATTGTAAGCGTTTGTCGCTTTCATTCAACTGCTGAATGCTGCTTAGACCATATAGCAGGCTACATAACCACCCATAAAGATTTCATTGCCAAATCGTTTATCAAAGACAGTTCATGGCGAGTCCCACTAGCCGAACTCCCCCAACCAGTGAAAACTCTTCTACTCAGCCTCAATCTCTGCCGCGAGATTGGAATAAGCTGCGCGGTGGAGAGACAGGATCTACCTTTCGTGGTTCAGGGAGGAGCAGAGGTTCTCGTGGTGGTGGAAGGGGTGGTGGTCGCCCCCCAAACAGTCCAGTAATCAGAGGCAGTAGCAAGCTTTCATACACGGAACGCTCGGAGAACCATGGTTCCCTCCAAGACGTGTCAACGCCAAAGGCTGAGCCTTTACCAGCTCGTAAGGGTCCATCCCAGTTGGAAGCTATCAGTACAACTTCGGAGAAACTTACTGCTGGTCCAACTGACCGTGCCCCAAAGCCAAAAACGCCAATTCGTCGTGCTTCACGCGGCGTTCCAGTTGTAACCGTAGATCCAGCTTCTCCGACTCCAAATTCTGTGCAAAACGTGCCTTCCACACCAATTCGTCATAATAGGCGTCGACGCACCACCACCCAGCATGCCAAGCCCCCCATAAACGGCGCTACTAAGCCAAGTATACCATCGTCCACTTCACTACGTCCACAGAAGCCAAGGGCAGCATCTACTACTTCATCTTCTATCGCACCACGTAAAGATATCCCTCCCCATCTGGCAGCCGCACATGAGGCTGAAATTCGTCACGATATTGAGGCACTGGTCGAACGTGTCAGGGCAGTTGCGATGGCCGAAAATAGGCCTTCAACACCTGGAAGCCATATCGATTGGGCTGGGGAAGAGGATGACTCGTTGCCTGACCTTGATGATTGGGGCGTTACGACGACTCGAACTAATATCAGCGCAGATGAAAGAAGGGATGAGATATCACCTATATTGGCGGATGCACTTAAACCACTACCGGAACCTCAGACGGAAGGAGATAATACTGAGGACGAGGACCATCACATGGAGCCTTTAAACAATGGGGTAGATGGCGAAATTACCAAGGACTCGTCGGATTCCTCACCCCTATCCAATACACCTGATACTTCTATCACAACCACCACAGATGCGCATGACTCTCCCGCTGCCGTTGTCACGCGTGAAACTATCACGCATGTTGATGAGCCCTCGCCTCACCCGTCGCAGCCTCCCAAGCCTGTCACAGCAAGGGACAGCCTGTGTGCAAGCTCTGCACACTCCAGCTTGATATCCAATTCAGCGTTGATCGTAGGTGGTGAAAAGGGGGCAGGCCTTTCACAGTCTATCCATGCTCCCTCCCTTACCGAGGCAGAAGCACTAGAAAGGACACTCAGCTCTTCTACTAGCGATCACGGCCTCGCTGGATCCATCCACGCGCCTAAAGGTCTTCCGGAATCCCATTCCGCTCCATCGTTGCTGAGCCCGGATGCCCCACCTCCTGCGCGCACATACAGTCCCTCGCATGGTCGATCGAAGACGGAAGGCCGCCCTGCCTTTCCACATCCGCGTACAGCAGCGATAAATCAGCGAGCCATTCGTTCTGGTACATCTTCACCGCTAGGCCCCCTTGTCCATGCGCATGCGCGGAACCACTCGACACCTCCTGGAGGGGTGGGGCAGCGTGCTCCACATAGTGTTCGACCGGTCATTACCGGAGATGCATTATCTCGGCTGGCAAGAACAATTGGAGGTATGCCAAGCATGCCCCGTGCTCAAGGTGTCGCCGTAGCAAAAGACTAATTGTTTCCACTATTTCCCCCCATTATGTTACGAATGCCCTATCTCTTGCCCTGATCTACGTGGTATATATATTTGCTCATCCCTCTCCGGTTTCTTGCCTGCACGCTGACTTTTCGTGGTTCTGTTGGATAATGAAAATTGCACCTAACTCTGTTTGCACATATAATGATTACATACCCTTCTACTCTCCGCTCCACTGTTCGCTGCTCTGTTCTCATACCTGTAACGATATGTATGTACAATACCTTACACGCAATTATTAACCGGTGTTCAACCCTCAATGTTTCAATGGATCCTGTCAGTCTAAGATATGTGCATGCAGGAGACTTTGGATCAACCAGCGCTGAAATATGACAACTCTAGTCCTATAGCCTTGATTGGTTTTGACCTACTGGAGAGATCTGACACAAAACCCAAGCTAACTAGCATCTGCTTTAGGCGGCCCTCCCACATCAACGAGACGTTCTAATTGAATTGAGCTGTGAGTAACCTCGGCATATCATGGTGCGATACAACTCACGTTGTTGGTCGAGATCCTCGCCTTCACCACCCCGTGGATATCGGAAGGAATGTCGAGAGACTCAGCCTGCGGAACGGGAACTGATGGTTGCTTTGGAGGAACAAGTGACGGTTCGAGCTCATCTTCATGCTTCAAGGCAGCTCGTCGCATCCACCATTCAGCACCCATCGTCCATTCACTATCATAACTGTAAACATTGAAATCGAACCGAGAGCACATTGAGAGGTCGCGTGACACACGCGCTGCATAAGCTGCGGAAATATGTCCCATCATCGGGTTAAAAAGAGCGGTGATAGTGGTCGGTGGTTGAGATGGGGACGACCGAGAGGATTGGGCGAGAGGTGATGATGATGGTTGGGAGAGTTGAAAGGATGGCGGAGTTGCGTCAGGGAGGGTTGTGAAACGAATTCCCGTGGATACTGAAAGTGGATTGTCAGTGTCTGGACGTAACCGGATTGATTTGTCTCACCTCCGGCACTTCTCTCTTTCGCACTGATGTAGAACTCAGCACCAGCAGAAACTCTGCCCTTTAGACCACCGCCGGTTGCCTCTTCCTCATCAACACGTTTAGGTCTTGTTCCAGGAGACGAGTTCAAATCCTCGGGAGGCTCAGTCGTATTTCTGAGCCTGCCAAAGTTGTGTAAGATACGCATACCCCACATCCCATCTTCTGCGCTGTACGTATATTCAGAGCACCACTTTCCGATGTCATGCTGTAGGCTGAACATGACATTGCTGACATTATCGCCTCGAGACCGCTTCTCGGAAGAGAGATTGGAACGTGGATCTGATATAGCTGCAACAAGTGCCTGTAGAGTAGGTGATAAACGCGTGGAATAGAGCGCATCAAGTCTACCAGTAGGCAGGTACAACCGGCCATAGAGCAAATAGTCTGATTCCCGCACGTCAACACTTCAAAACGACCCCACCCGGAAGACCTACCACGTGTGTCAGCACGCTCTCCGGCGAGCCATTCTTCTTCCTTTCCTTCTGGCCTGCGAGGTTGGTCGTACACCTTGAAACGTTCGACCATATCTTTGAAACGGACACTACCAGAGCTCTTCACATCGAGGTTGCAGGATGTGAATATGTAGCCTACTGAGCCGTTTAGCGACGGCATAGCGTTCATGGAATACGAGGTGTTGAAGAGACCATTAGGAGCTTTGGATATGGACAAATGCAGCCCACGAGGGACGCTAAAGTCTAGTATAGCTAGTTACCGTGCATGGTCTTCAGCCCAGACCAGTGACACAGTTTCTGAGGAGCGTACCGTTAGAAGAACGAGTTAAGTTGGCGTACAAGTTGTCTTCGTTCCATCCTGTTGCACGATAATAACTTCGCAACACATAGGATGCGAATGGGTGCATCTCCAAGGCTGGATATTTACATAAATGAATTCAAGTTGTTGCGTAGTCAGCCAATTATACGTTCATCATTTACTAAGTCCGTGCTGCGTGAATTTCACCATTCATCTTTCAACTTGAATGTAGATTGTATCTGCAATGAATATTACTGTAATCTAACTACCATGATAACCAGTACTAGTGAGCTGCTGCGTTGCCTTTATCGAAGTTGGTTACCTTAGAGACTCGGTTCCAACCGTATTGGATCGAGACGGTCGAGTCGAGATCACATTGGCGGAGTTGGTGAGACGCTGCACCTGCAGCTCCACTTGAGACGATGGAAGTCAAACAATAAGACATGCAATTCGACAGTATGGATGACAGCAATATGAATGTAATGAGACATAGCGATGTTATATTTATCCATGGAAAGCAAGAATATCTCTCGTCGAAGGTCTCTTCTCAGGGGCTGACCAGCAGCACTTGACCAATTCCCATAGACGGTCATCCAGACCCCTTGCGCTGGCCGCAGGATCTTGGGGACGTGGGGGCATCTCTCCCCTAGAAAGTTTAATGATGACGTGTGTTGTGTGGCGGATGTTGTGCCATGGTACTTCATGAGTCATGATCTAAAAAATACTATGAGACATGGAGATTGTTCTCGAGCGAAATTTTAACTTACCTCGAGTATCGTCATGCCGTATGCGAAAATGTCAGATTGGGTGGTAAGCATGCCGCCATCACAGCAGAGCTCTGGCGCAAGCCATCTCTGAGAATTCGAAACCCTAAATCACATTGGGTCAGTATGTCACAAGCAATGTCATTGTCGATCTCAGTACCCAGCAGACATAGTGAAATTCACGCCCGTGACATCTTCCAAGACCTGATTTCACATATCAGTGATGTGGTTTAATCAACTATTGGAATATGGTGTTACCTTGGCGAAGCCGAAATCGGCCAGCAGGGGGTTCCCGTTAATATCGACAACGATGTTGGACTAGGAACACGATTACGTCAGACCCCCCAAGCGCAGATAAAAGCTACGCACCGCTTTGAGGTCACCGTGCACGATTGGGGGTGTCATACTATGCAGGACATTCACACCCTCGCAAATACCTTTGATCTGCAACGAGTCAACATCACACCAATCATCCCTCAAAAAGACTTATACATACCAGAGCGTAATGATCTACGGTGGGATACTTTTTTATATACTCGTCCACTGTGCCATTGACCATCCATGGACTCACAACATACCTGATCGAATGATATTGTAAGAGTGGACAACCGTATGGGTGAAGGACTTACGGGAAAGGCCCGTCGTTTTGACAGAAACCATAAAAGGGAAGGATATGCTCTCCACGGTCGGCTTCCCACACGCGTTTCCAGATATCTACTTCCCTCTTGAACCTCTGGAATAACGATGAGTATGCTATTTCGAGTAAAGGGGGATGATAATGTACCCGCAGCGTCTGAGGCTCGCAGTGAACAGCCCGTAGAATTTTGATGGCTACCTTTTCCTCGTTCAAATAGTAGCCTTCCCATATATCTGCCGATGCTGTCCCCTTGACGGCATACTGCCCTATGCGCTTCACTTCACCGCGTTTGAGATGCATGTTCGGTAAAAGCGATTGAGACGAATGTTGTATGTGGTATAAATTGCTTTCCATACCACGATCGGTGGTTGGAACATGACCCGGAAGATTCTACATAACGATGAGTTTATCAGGACTAGTCTAGCGTTTTGGAGTGACCTTTTGCATCAATGTCATGATCTGATGCAGATCTGCAGCCTGCTTCGTCTGTGCGACTTGCATGAGCTCCTGCTGGTTCCTGATGTCACCCAGATACTGCACGATGTCCTCCTTGTCTTGTGCACGACTCAACTCGAAGCTTGTCTGCCATGCATTAATCGATATGTGAGAGGCGACCTGAACAGGCGTTAGGACAGTTTTACTAGAGCACGTTTCAGTACCTGTAATTTGACCAAGCAATCTGAAATTTCTGCGTGGCATTGCTGAATGGTACCAGCCAGCTCGTCTTGTTTAACGAACAGCTTGACCCTAGACATGGAGCACCACGGCTCCATTCTGTTCAGAATATTTTGAAGGGTGCTGATGGGTAGATCAGTTAATTGATCGGCAGTCAGGCCAGACCACTAACCCCTGGGCACCCGAACACAGCCTATCCTGTTGATCAGGTGACAAATTCTGTCCCTCCTCGTTAATTGTGGACATAAGACTCAAGCAGCGATCTTGGAGGACAATGATTCCATTTCTGTGATGAATTGTTCAGTACTCGGATTTGTAGGTCATCGAAGATATTACATACTTATTCGCTTCTGCTGCTGCAAACATGTTGATCAATGCGACCAATATGCCCGTGGCGGGTGCGAGCCATGGCACAGGAGCAAATTGAGCAGCTGTCTGTGCTGCGCCAACGATTGTCCGAGCTGCTATATTAGCCATCAATAACGATATGGCTCAGGAGTCAGGATAGGAACGTCAGTTGAGAAAGAGAAGTTGAGGAGGCGCAACCTACCTAATCGTGAGTTGATCGTAGTTTATATACTGCTGTGCACCTTGCAACATGCGGTATAGTACTATGTACTCGTGCAGATTGACGCTCAGGATTTTTCCGAAAACTCGCACGTCATGTTCCCCCACCTACACATAAAGAATATAAGAACATTCCAAAGGAGTACGGGGATTCTTACTCCCAAGATTACTTCAACGTGGAATCACTGCTTAATGGAAGTTCTTGCAGAGAATGTTCACGGCGCTTCATTGTGCGCGCTGATCACGTGTCGGATAGACTGTCTGTCATGCACAGGAACTGTCATCACCATGGCTCGAATGTTCCCCACGTCTGATCCGTCCCTGCCGCCCTATAATTCTCTCGTAGTACAAGGAAACTATCACCCTTCAGCACCAATTCACATGTGTCTGTCGGTTCCAACGGGTGCTAAGGCTTTACTTCTTTCTTCTACTCGACAGGCTCTCATACGCAGCCTCCGGGAGTACAACGACGAATGGTTACTTACCGATTCTGGAACAGGGAACACTTCTCGTAGTAGTTCCAAGGTTGATATCTTGTTGGTCCTTGTTTCATGTACGGGTATGGGGTAATGTGATCGATTTGCCCAACCCTCAGCTATCCTCCAACCCCAAATCATCTGGTCGTACTATTATCTGCGTTTAGAACATACAGGGCCTCCGATCCTGTACCTCTCGATGCCAAAGCAACTCTAGATTCCGTTCCGTCGTTGCTCGTCTTACATGAGCCATCTGCGTACTTTTTGCCCATGAATGAAAACAAACCGTATGTACTATTCGCTCTTACTGTGTGCCTTAGATTTTTAGGAAAATCGGTTGTTGCAAAGGCACACTGTCGCATCGTATCTCCAGCTTGTCAGCCACGCGTTGGCTTTGGCAAGTTTCCTCTCCCCAGGATCACAGTGCGTTGGATGGCAGTGCACTATTTTATCGATGAACCAAGCATTTAATGTTATTTAGAACTCCTATGCGTTTCACTCTTTTTGATTCACAACTCGACCAACTGAAGCTTCCCGTCCTACGAACCCCGACTTTCCCCGTGTTCGACGGAGAAGAGAACGGCGATGAAACACCTCGACCCGAATCCGTCGCATTTCTGGTGCACAAGTATTTTGAGTGGGTAGGCACGTTTGATCGGTGTATTACTCATTTGTTTTCTTTTGGTTCGCCTTGCTGATCTATTCTATCAGCCGACCCAGAAACTGATTCTCTATCTGATGGAAGTGGAGTACGCCGCTGTACTCTCACCCTACACAAGCAAGGCAGTGACATTAAATCGGATATCATGTGGCAGTGGTCAGAAGTTCCAGAACAAATGCACAGCCGCTATGAGAAACTTGCAATCACATTTGTCTGGTGACGGCTAGAGGGTCCAAATCCGCGCTGGTTTTGTCTGAGATTTCTGAACACTGGATAGCGTTAGCCCTTGACCATTGGAGTACCGAGGGTTCGCTTCAGAGTCAGCTCTGACCCAACTCCTCGATCATTGCTATGGTGGAACAAGGTCACCTACTACCCAGGGAAGGACAGTGACTTGTAGTCCCTTGTAATAGTCTCCTGGCCAAAATTCTCAAACAGTCTGTATAATTGGTAACGTTAGTACTTTATCCTGGAATGGAATGTTCCGGCGGTGCGAGGCCGACCAGTAGAGAGCCCAGTAGTAGAAGCCTCAATCAAAATGCTGTAGTTGCCCGTCACTAAGTATAGTACAACTTTAAACATTCACTTCCGACTGCCGAACAGCCTGGCTTCCGCAAACTTAACCGACTACTCGAAGAACATGACATCAGACTCAGAAGAGCCCTCGTTTGTTTCCTTCATTCTGAGACCAGGTTCATCTCTTCATCCAACATTTCTTTTCGCTGTCGATGCTGCATTCGCACTGTTGTTCTTCGTCTTCCTTTGGTCAGCGTACCTAACAAAAGGCAATCCGCACTTCTTCGTTCTGATGGGTATCCAACTCGCTTTGTGGGCGAGCGTAAAATGGTACGTCGTGTTGGCCATACAAATGTTGAACAGTAAACTGAAGTCAATGCATAGGTTTGTGCAAGAGCTTAAGAAAGTTCATCCTGCGAATGTGATGACCAGTATGGAGAAGGATACAGACAAAAAAGAACAATGATGTATGGTATACATTGTGTACATGACGCAGGGCAAATTTTAGAAATCTTCATCGACGTGCCTTGTCATTTCCTTCATGCCAACGTTTTATTCGTTTTGCGCTTTCTTGAGCCAGCGCAAACACTGGAGACTGATGAGTAAGCGTCCAAGCCATAGTTTTCAGCAGTACTAACGTTCCCTCTCCGTACCATCAAGCCCTTCTCTGAACGACTGTGCGGTATCGGCGGAAGGTCCTCCTCCTCCTGCAGGCCCAAGCGCTGCGAAATGCTGTGCTTGATCAATCACCTCTAGCAACCGTCCTTTGAAGGCCTGAACAAACACGAATATTGACAATATCACACAACATATGCAGGCAATGTACCTTTGCTAGCACTTCTGATATACCATTTGCCTGCTCTTCACTTAAACTTATAGCCAGTCAAGCCATGCTCCTTGAAATCGATGGCAAGACTCACATGTCCATGACCATCTTTCCAAACCCGTACCATAGTCCACCCGCACCAACTAGGTTGGATAGCTTTACGCTCCGAGGCTCAGCCTTGAGCGCGTTTCTTACCCGCGTGCCAAAGGGTGAAGGGATAGTGAAGTCAGCCCAGTCACTGAAGATCCGTTTGTTCTTGTGGCTACTGGATATGACTTAGACGCACGAGAACAACATGATATAGGCCAGCCATATCGGTATTGGAGCCTTCGTTAATGATTTGATCTAAGGTAGCTTGAACAATGATGATACACATGGAAAGAGTAATTGAGACGCGCACATCGCGGTCAGATCCACCCGCGAGGTGACCCATGTCAGGGATGTCGACTTTGAAAGTACACTGTATTTTCTATAGCAGACATTGAGTATTAGAATATCAAGTACGTTGATATCGCACAAACCTGATTTTCAGCTAGGATGGCATCAATAGAAAAGTAGTCGTTGTCCATGGTGGCCGAGTTCGTCAAAACGCGTTTGTGGCTGAAATTTATTTACTTTGGTACGGGTCAACAACACTCACGCGCACACTTGTTTCAACCATCAACCCCTCTGTCATGAACTACGCACGTCGAGCATTACTTTCAGCAAGACGACCGGTTCGTCCGACTCCACTGGCACTCCTCCGCTGTCGCCGAACATTCTCCTACACTCCGCGACTACAAGCCTCAGAAAATGAAGACGCCTTTCTTTCGCAGTTCAAGAACACTTCAATATTCGGGAAACTTGCGGATAAGCCAGAGGCTCTGATGGCGCTCCGAGATTTTGCGGAACTCATGAGGGCTCAAGGTCAGCCGTGAATCATTTGCTTATTCACACAATTCATGCATTTTGCTTCCAGGGATCGACGCGAACACCCCACCTTCGACGTTCCAGATGATGAAGTTGGCTGCGAACTCGGAGTTTAGGGAAGCAGCGCAGAAAGTTGTATCTGAGTTGCAAAAGGCGGGTGTTGATCTCACTTCGCAGGTGAGGAATATTTTTCTAGAGGTTTGTGCTCTTGCCAATTTCCTTTTGCCAGGATACTATACAGGAACTTATGGGCCTGTCCAAGAAGGCTGGAGGGAATTGAAATGAGCTACTATAGCGTAAAATAAGCACCTAATACTCCTAGTATCTGATTCAAGTGACTTGCCATTTGTCTTGTGTTACCATTGTAAACTCCTGTCAACCCTTTGCCGTTACGGTCATGTCGGATGAGGCAGGACCCTCCACAACACGCTCCGAAGCCCCAGAAAGGCCCTTGCCGTCTACACCATTCTATTCTATCGAATATCCGGGTTATGTCAAACACGAATCTGTTCCGTTGGCGGTAAGCAATCTCGGAGGGCCTTCACGCCTTGACACCGCGTTCAAACGCACCGCGGCCAAGAATGAGGCGCTTCTTGAACTCAATCTACGACCAGGGAATCCATTTGCACACCCAATACCAGGCGATATAGTCAGCACCAACAATATTCTATTGAAAGTTGTAAGACGGAAACGAAGACATCCAGATGGAGAATGTATTGGGGAGTTTACTGCAGAGGCGGTGGGTATCATCCCGAAGACCGCACGGTTTCGCAGTAAGTCCAACCCACGTTTGCAGGTGTCTCACTAATATGTTTGCAATTATAAGGTATGGCGGATTATCAGTTTCAGCCTGACATGAATGATCCTCTGGCACAGCTGCGCCTTGCGATGGACCGGATGGATGGTAAGCAGAGTGTCTCAGTCGGTTGATCCGCAGACCTGACATTCTGAAGTTGATGCAATCCGACAATATTCAATTCTGGAGGAAAAAGAGGACTATATAGTTCCAGGGTCTATCCACCCGCCCGAGCTAGACCCAGCATTAACAGAGCAGAGCGAGCAAACTTCTGGACCTCGTAGCAACTTGCGGTTGTTTCCCCCTCCGCTGTTCAGCCGTCAAAACGTACCGCAAAACTACAAGCGCGTGCCTCTGCTTGTTCTCCTCTAATTTGCTGACTGGTCCATAGCTTCAAGCCAAACCCTGCCTCGATTGTGACGTCCCTCGTCAATGAAGAAAGTGGTGAAGAGCGCAAGAGGCTCATCAACAAGGGCCGATGGAAAGGTTATGGGCCAATGACAATCAGTTTCAGCGATCCCAATGTTCGGCCTATCCTCTTGTGTCTCTGCAACGTTTCTGATTCTTTGCAATAGGTTCCTGAGGCCCCTCCTCCAACAGTCGAAAATGTACGCACTCAAGCTAATAGTGAACTTTTGAACCGAATACTGGAAGTGAGCTGCTCCGTTATCCTTCTTGTTTGATTACTGGCTCATTTGAGCAGTTCATGAATGAACGTCCTGTCTGGACTCGCGCTGCTCTTTACAACCAGTTTTCGCCTGCCGAACTGAGAGAAATACATAAGTACGTGCTGCATCATGCGATCACAAAAAGTCTAACCGGCGACTACAGTTCGAAAGTTATCATGCCTTTAGCCGGATATATGTTCTCAGATGGACCATGGAGAGATGCAATGATTCGATTTAAATACGACCCTCGGAAGGAACCGGATGCTCGAATGTAAGTTTTGTACGCATTGCTATTGGTAAATACTCATTGTCAAGGCCTGAAGATATCAACGGATATACTTTCGGAATGCCAACCACCCAGTGGCACGAGCTTCTGTTGTTGCACGTCGGCAAGAGGGCAGGTCGGCTGCCACATACATTAACAGGTCCATCGAGCAAGAGGAGTCGTTTGAGGCGGATCGGCGGTAAGCTTTCATAATTGTTACTGTGTCTGGCTCAATGTAAATGATCACCAGTAAATCACACATATTTGATGGGAACACTCTTACTAAAGAGACAGCCGCGTTCCAATTATGCGATATTCACGACCCTATGTTGAAGGAGATGATCGAAGATGATGAAAACCTTCGGGAAGTCTGTGATGTGAGTTGCTGACGATGTAAAGACGAGCTTTCACTGATCATGTGCATTGGTAGGAACGAGATGGGTGGTATAGTACACAGGCACTAGAGAGAATCAAGACCGTCCTCCGACACAAGTTTTTCTCACTACTGCAAGGGTATGTGGCAACAGAGGAGGAATGTGAAGCCCTGCTGGGACAGGATGCCGGCAAGTCACAAACTACTCGGATCAAGCGCCTCAAATTCGGAAAACATAACATGGCTAAAGGGGCTTTGCGACCGGAAGATGCAGCTGTGCGTATTTGCAGGTCTTATCTCATGATATACCTTATCCTTTACTTTCTCACAGGCTGCGAGACTGCAAGCGACTCTTGATCGAAATGCCAGAACTCTTTTAGCGAATCGACGGGAGATGTATGGCGGTCGAAGTTCGCAGACCCCAGACAATTCACGATAATGTGATGTGGTATTTCGATAAAAAAAGTCATATGTATACAAATGATACATTGATATGACCTGTAGACAAGGCGATTGATGCGTCTGACCAGTTAACCTGATACCCTGTTCTGTAGATGGCACTAGTCAACCCGTGAGAGCGTGAGGTGGCTATATTCGGTGAACTGCCACAGCTCGTAATTGAAAAGTGGGGTTGAATATTTTATTTCTAACCAAATGGCGATAAAGAATCGCGAAGCGCTGCGGACTAGCCTACTAGTAGCTTTCAACGTCACTAATTTGTGGGCTATTCAGTAGTTCTCCGACCTGTCTCAGATCTCATGACTGTGCAATCATGGTTCTGCAATTATTCATTCCCAAATCGGGCACCGGCCGAATTTTATTTGATCGGCCGAGTAACTTTGTTTAACAAAAGCCTGCTTTAAAGGCTGGATATCGTAGTTATCTACTATATCATTTATTTCCCCCACTACCGTTTATCTCAACATCATGCCTGGTACAATCGCTGGTCCTCGAACTCTTTATGATAAAATATGGGACGATCATGTCGTGTGAGCCTCCCCCCTGTCCGTCTATCAGACATATACTGATTGACAGATAGAGATGTGAACGAAGACGGCCTTGCCCTCATTTACATCGACCGGTAGGCCAATGAGCTTTCTACCTCATTGATGTAAATTCACTGTGTCGCAGTCATCTTGTTCATGAGGTCACCAGCCCTCAGGCGTTTGAAGGCTTGTGAGCATAACTATCAAGTTGACTTTCGTGACGTTATGCTGACGAGGACTTAGGAAGAATGCTGGTAGGCCCGTTCGCCGTCCAGACTGCACTCTTGCCACTGTGGATCATAATATTCCGTATGTTGAATTATACATATTCGCTTTGCATAGGTTAACATCGCAACAGCACCATTTCCCGGAAGAGCTACAAGTCCGTGGATACATTTGTCGCCGAACCCGACTCGCGTGCGCAGGTCATGCAACTGGAAGAGAACGTCAAGGACTTTGGATTGACTTATTTTGGGTTATCTGACAAGCGCCAAGGTCTGAATTAATCCAGCTTAGTGTTTACGAACACTAAACGACATCGGTCCTTTCCAGGTATCGTGCACGTCATTGGTCCCGAGCAAGGCTTCACGGTAAGTCTTCATATCTATTAGTTTAGTAACAACATGGGGTTGATTGAACCCTATCAGTTGCCTGGCATTACCTGCGTGTGCGGTGACTCACACACCTCAAGTACGTTTAACATGCTACCGTCGGTGTGAGTTGACGTTGATTTTATTGCAATAGCACATGGTGCCTTTGGTTCCCTGGCATTCGGTATTGGAACCTCCGAGGTGGAACATGTTCTCGCTACCCAAACTCTCTTGCAGAGGAAAGGTAAAAACATGCGCATCACCGTTGATGGTGAGCTTGCCGAAGGTGTTGGCTCAAAAGACGTCATTTTACACATCATCGGTGTCATCGGAACCGCTGGTGGTACCGGAAGTGTTATCGAGTATGCCGGCTCGGTATTCCGTAACATGAGCATAGAAGCTCGCATGAGTGTTTGCAATATGAGCATCGAAGCCGGTGCTCGTGCAGGCATGGTTGCACCCGACGAGATCACTTTTGCCTATCTGCGGAACCGTCCTCTCGCTCCCAAAGGCGAGGAATGGGACCGTGCAGAGGCATACTGGAGGACTCTCAAGAGTGACGAAGGTGCTAAGTTTGACATTGAGGTCAACATAAACGCCGCAGATATCCCTCCTACCGTCACCTGGGGCACCTCCCCCCAAGATGTCGTCGCGATTACTGGCAAGGTCCCCGATCCGTCTACCATGTCCGACCTTTCGAAACGTGCATCGGCAGAAAGAGCCTTGGCCTATATGGGCCTGCAGGCAAACACGCCCATGGAGGAACTTTCTGTCCAGAAAGTGTTTATTGGGTCCTGCACAAACAGCCGCATAGAAGATCTTCGGTCCGCTGCCCGGATCGTCCTCGCCGCCGGTCCCGATGCTAAGGTCCCCTCAAATGTACATGCCATGGTTGTTCCTGGATCTGGTCTGATTAAACAGCACGCTGAAGTGGAAGGGTTAGACGCTATCTTCAAACGTGCAGGGTTTGACTGGCGCGAGGCCGGTTGCTCGATGTGCCTGGGCATGAATCCAGATCAGTTGGCCCCCGGTGAGCGCTGTGCTAGTACTAGCAATCGCAACTTCGAAGGCCGTCAGGGTGCTGGTGGTCGTACGCACCTCGTCAGCCCTGCTATGGCTGCGGCGGCAGCTATGACAGGCAAACTGACAGACGTTCGCAAGTTTTTCGGCGCAGAAGCAGAGGAAAAAGTTGCTGCTGGTCCCAAGTTGACTCTCGCCAGTGCCTTAGACTTCCTGACCGAGTTTACCGGACCTGCGACTAGACCAGAGCCCCCATCGCATACCCAGACCGCAATCCCTACCTCTTTGCCGCCTTCTTCTTCTGGCTCCGGAGTCTCGAAATTCGTTATTGTGAAAGGCATTGCTGCACCTTTGCATCAGGAAAATGTTGACACAGACATGATCATCCCGAAGCAGTTTTTGAAAACTCTGAAGCGGACCGGTCTTGCCAACGCTTTGTTCTTCGCTCAGCGCTTCGACCCGAAAACCGGGAGAAAGACGGATTTTGTTCTTAACAAGTCTCCATACGACCAAGCCAAGATTCTCATCTGCACCGGCAAAAACTTCGGTTGTGGTAGCTCCCGGGAGCACGCACCTTGGGCTCTGTGAGCATCCTTGCATTTTTGCATGTTGTGACCTACTCACAAAGCCTCTTTAACAGGAATGACTTCGGAATCCGCTGCGTAATCGCGCCAAGTTTTGCAGAAATTTTCCGTAACAACACAATGCAAAATGGCATGCTGCCTTTGCCCTTGTCTGAGAAGGACTGCAAGGACCTCGCTACGGATGCTGAGGCAGGCATTGAGATTGAGGTGGACCTCGAGAAGCAGGAAGTTAGACGTAGTGGAAAGCCGGCTATCACCTTCAGCATCGATCCATTTAGGCGACACTGCCTTGTCAACGGCTTAGACGATATCGGCCTGACTCTGCAGAGGGAGGAGGCAATCACTTCATTTGAGGAAAAACGCAGTGCTCTCTGGTCGTGGTTAGATGGATTCGGATACCAAGGTCAGAAGATTCCTGTTGCGGGGATAAAAACGGGCAAGAAGATGGAATGGTGAACACAACTTTGGCGAGAAATATGTCCTATTGCTAGGATCTACGTATAATTATGTACTTGTACTTGTACTTGGATCAAATGAATCTCGTTACCGCGCAGGATGTTGCTTATCGGTATCCACATGTTTTCCGCTTAATAGTAACACGGTCAGTGCTTCTGAATTTTACATAAGTATTTAATAAAGCATTGCTGTATTTTCGTTCCCTAAATATTACTTGTAGTTACGGACGACGAAGAATGGCCCCTACCAAGTTTCGAGAACCTCAGCCCGTCAAAGTCACATCCAAACCGACAACTTCCAAGCCCCCTCACCGCGATCCGATTCAGTTGGGAGCTGAGCGAAAGCCACCCAATGCCATCGAGTCTGAGTGGCCTGGGACGAAGCCTCAGCAAGTTTACACTAAGAAAGTACATCGCTCTAGTAAACCTATCATCAACTGGTTTCAGCGCAAGCTATCTGGTACTGTGAAGGGTACTGTAAAGCCGAGCAGGATTGCAAATAACGCGTTTGTACCGGACAACTCACAGAAGGTCTCCAACGGCAAGAATGGCGCATTTCATTCCAGGTCGAATAGTCGTCCAGTATCTTCTCCATTACCACAACTCACGCCAAGTTCGTCACAAAGACAGGGAGTAACTGGGGTTGGCAGTCGAAATGGTTATACCGCATCTCAACGGAAGACTATTTCTCTAAATGGAGAGGGTGATTTGGATACCGGTTTCATACACTCAGATGATGAAGATCTTGACGCGTCAACTTATCGCTCGTCACTAGCTCGCGACTCCTTTTGGTCTCCTGCAAGCGCTCTCGAAGCAGATGAAGATGCCTCTCTTCGACCTCTCCCTCCTAGCTCACCTCCCTCTCCTTCACTGTCCCACTCCTCCTCGTCCTATCTATCCAATCCTCGTACCTTCAGAAGTATCGCCGCAAGCACCAAACCAACGACAGTACTGAGCATTGATCTTGGTCCTGCTGGAGTAGGACACATAGCACAAGTTCCCGCCACACCAGTATCCCAAGCTAATCCTCGTGTTCCTCATGGACGGACATCATCCACTGGAACAAGTAGTGGATTGATAGGCAGTGGTGCATCTGTTACCTTCTCTGCTCTTCCGCGTTCTCTTCAATCATCTTCTCGCCCGCCCTCCTCCTTGAATTTCAGCTCCTCCACACCGGTATTGCTAGGCCCGCCATCTCATATGCATGGACTACAGGCCCCTCTGTATACCGCATATCATCCAAGGAACAATCCCCGTCCCTCTTCCCCACCCATGGATAATGCTTCTGTTTTGACCCTCGCTTCTTCAGCTTATGCCATGCCCGGGCAGCGTTTAACAATGGGATTTATGGGTTCAGCTGCGCTGTCGGGACTGGTCGGAGGTGGAGATTCAATTTCTCATTTAGAGGGCAGCTTTACTGGAGATACAGAAGGCGACGTCATGAGCCAGTTTGTGCTTGGAGACGATGACCGCCAAGATGCAGAACGTGACGTGGATGCCAGCGTGCGTGCTCTTCGTCCACGGAGCTCACGGAGAGGAAGTTGGGAGAGCGAGGTTAGTGGATGGAGTGCTAGGATTCTTGGGACAGGCGGCCCCATAAGCATGGGTAGCAAGAGCTTGTGGACAACCAATAGCACCAAGACTGGCGGACCTCTTAGCGTGGATGATGATGAAGTCAACGGTGGTTTAGAAACCTCACTAGAGGAAAAGAGTTCTTCTGACGGACCGGAACAAGTTGACGTGCCCTCACTTGAGACGGCTACCGCAGGCGACGGGTATGAATCGGCGAAGGAGACGGTGGTTGATGAATCCTCCGAATCTGTTGATGATGTTCCTGCCACCCTTGGCCGGACTTCAGGATCCGTAGCAACCCGCACACTTTCCCTGGCGGAAACCTAAGGTATGTGCATGAGCGTATGTTGGTGAAGTCCTAATTGAATGTTTCTCTCTAGTATCAGAATAACTTATGGAAGGGAGGTGATACTGATTTCACTCTTGATCGCCGAGAACTGGGGTCAGATACAAGCTTGTGTCACAGCAACTTTCTTGCTACTTTATGTATGTTCTTCGTTCATGTTATACACCGCACTCATCACACTCCTTGACGTTGTTCTGATCATCATTAGCATGTATATCACACTCGTTTAGATAGTTCTGCATCTCTCATATCTTGTACATTAAATTTATTGTTACTCATTTGCTAGCTACCGCCGACGGAAGCAATTAAACCATGAAGTCTCATACATTATGGGTACTTCCAAATCCTCCACTGTACGGTGCACACGAGACGTCTCTGTTGACCATGGTATCGCTTGTTTTGTGCGCAGATTCAAGTGACAAATTAGTCATGGTGTGCGCGAACTCGGATCAAGTTCGCATGGTGCACACAGCTGGCAGTACTTCTCCAAGCGCGTGGCATTAATTACACTATGCTGTTCGGTAGCTTCATAAATGGTCTTAACGATGTCGGTTTTCCAATGCTTCCCTACGACATTGGTTATCTGTGGGGCGCCGCCAAAATGAAGTTAGGACTTGGAGTTGCTGGTATTGCTATCTCCCTGGTAGCTGCTACCGCCCAGGCGGACTGTCCAGACTACACTACCTATGCACAGGTGAATGGCTCCAAAACAACTGGGACTAGATTTCTTACCCATTAGCGCAGAGTCCTCAAGGGAATCCCTCCTCTGGTCCTCTGAGATTGCCTTACATGCGGCCCGACCTTGCATGTAGAACTTTCAATAGCACTTCAGTGGAGGTATGGTGACGTGTTTTATATTGGTAGGACGACGTGTAACTAGTGAGTTATTCCCAGAAAGTTATTCTGGACATGAAGTCGCGTCTGAAAGACCCCGACATCGCGCGTCTCTTTGAGAATACTTTCCCAAATACCCTCGGTACGTACCCTAGTTGCTGCAACAATGGACACTCATGAAACTCTAACAGATACTACTGTAAAATACTACAATGAGGTATGAACGAAGATGCCCGTTTTCTACGCGTTCTAACTGCCGAAGAGGGAGAACTTGGCATTTATCATTACTGGAGTGAGCTGCTTGCCTCCGATTGATATGAATAACATATTGACGGTTGCGTCCAGGATATCACGTCCGTTTATTCCTTTCTCGGGTTCCATATTTCATATTGATATTCATTGCTACTTGAAGTGCGCAGTGGCTACGTGACACTGGCAATCAGGTAATTTGCTCTCCAAAATTTGCAATCACAATATGTTCAGTTTTTTCTTTTTCAGTTTGCTCACTACCACGCCCTTCTCTCTGTTGACACCGACCTTGCTAATCTGGTTAAGGCTGTGATTAATAACGAAGCGCGCTATATTTCACAGTATCCTTATTGTGGTGCCTTCCAACCTCCCCCTGAAAGTGGGTTGGCACCCTCCGTCAATGATTGGGCTCTTGGCGTCCTCGTTAACCCGTCAGTTTTTCGTTTATATTAGTAGTTCGCGTCCCGTAATGCTTTTTGCCCAGCCCTGTGAATAACCAGACAGTGTTTGAATGCAAGGTTTGCGTCTTGGCAATCATCATCTTTTGAACACTAACCTGTATGGTGTCCCCAGTATGAAATCGACTCGTTGTGCGGCTTCATCAAGCTTTCCTCCTCTTACTATGAAGCAACAAAGGATGCATCCATGATGAATGCAGAATGTTTGTCTTTCATTCAGTGTTGTTGTATTGGGGTTTCATCCTTAGTACAGGGCTCACCGCAATTGACCAGATCTTCCGTGTCATTGATGAGCAGTCTCAAGCTTCTTTTGATACTGATTGGAACTTCATCTCTTACTACAACTGGACAGGTCTTGCTGGCTCCCTTGCTGGTGCAGTAAACAATGGCGGCAATGGTGAACCGAAAGGATATACGGGTATGGTCGGGACCCACCACAGACCCTCCGATGATTTGAGCACATTCGGTGAGCTTCTGCGGAGGCGACCTGGTTCCCTTAATCATGTCCCTCGCTTTTAGCTTTCCTTACACCAGCCAATGCCATGCTGAGCGTTCAACTAACCAATTTGGCTACGATTTTGGACCACGCTGGTGTGGCCCCTAATGTTAGCAATCAGGCAAAGCAATGGAGCAAAACAATAGAACAGGCTATCTGGGAACATGCAGTGCGTCGAGTGCGGCAGAAGGTCTGCATTTCGCTGATACGTTTATCGCAGGTTGTTGATGGCATCTTTGCATACGAAACTAATGGTATGTCTTCGACAGCTGTTCGAGTCTTCGCATCACCTATGAACTCTGCTAGGATTGGGTTCGCGCTATGTGATGGACGATGCAAACGTTCCGGTAGGCGTGAAATGTTCAAATATCATGATCTTGAAGCGAGCTATAATTTTGAATAGTCTCTCTTGTCGCTTCCCTACCTTGGCTTCCTCAACATGGATCACCCTGATTACGTAAAGACCAAGAAGATGCTCATGTCCCGCGGAAACCCTTATTATGCCAGGGGCAGAAGTTTCAATGGCATTGGGTGAGTGTTGTCAAGGAAGAATGAATGTCTATTTCTGACATAAGGCAGTGGACCTCACATAGATGTCTGGAACCCTTGGTAAGGGTTGGCAGATTAGAACTTGAGATTTAGTGGTCTGATCATTTCTATATAGGCCTATGTCTCAGGTCACCAACATCTTTGGAACCAATGATGATGAGGAAATCTTGGCCTCGTTGTACGCTATTGTTAATGTGGGTGTCGGAAGGTATTGGTTCTTCCATGCTGACTACGCGCATAGAACACTGGCGGCCTAGGTTTGATCCACGAGTCGATCAACATCTACAACGTATCAGACTATACTCGCCCTTGGTTCGCGTGGGCTAATAGTTATTTCTCTGAGATGCTTCTGGACCTCGCGCAGAGAAAGCCTCACCTGATATTTACGGATAATAAGCCGTACATACCTGGACAGTGATGCTGTACCCTGCTAAGACACCTAGATATTTATAAACTTGTCTACTGTGATACAATAGACCGTGACTGCTTGGCATATGAACTCACAACGCTGCGGCAAAGTGAACTAACCTATATAAGATACCGCTGGCGCTAAATGGAGCCAGTGGCACAGGCTACACAGCCACCACAGTTGCATATACTTATTCTTGAATCAGTACTGCGATCAACTGGAACACTTCATGTTCAACTGGTAGACATTTCTACGATCCATTCCTCTCTCAACTTTAATAATTTTGCTCCTCTCTCCTTCATATTGATTATATGTCGCTGGCTTCTCGCGAGATCGGAACACTAATTGTTGTTGTCTTGAAAGCGGTGCGTAATACGTATTGAGTTCAACCTTCTATTAGCTTTTATATCTCTCTCTGACATGGCAAGCAGAAAAATCTGCCAAATAAGAGGCATATAGGAAAGCAAGCACCATACTGCTGCGCGTTTTTGAATGAAGAGAAACGTCGTACAAAGGCAATCAAGCGGGGTGGTCAACATCCGGAATGGGACGAAGAATTCCGCTTTACTGTATACGAGGCGACTGACGATGAGCTGGCAATGAATTCGCAATTGACGGACACGCCGCCGCCTCCTCCGCCGAAGAAGAGTCGACCAAAGAAGATAAAGGGCGGGAATTCGATGAGACTTCAGTGCTATGCAGATGATCCCCGGGAACCAG
Source organism: Suillus decipiens (assembly GCA_016695475.1). NCBI lineage: Eukaryota > Fungi > Basidiomycota > Agaricomycetes > Boletales > Suillaceae > Suillus > Suillus decipiens. The sequence goes on along the minus strand of MU172920.1, from coordinate 946,128 downwards.
ACTTGATCGGAGAGGCAGTAGTCGACTTGACAGAGGTTCTCACAAAGGGAGAAACGGATGGTAGGCTGAGATTTGTACCTGTCTTGAATCTGATTTATTGAGTCATGTGGCAGAGTGGTTCACACTCATGAACAAGGACAAATATGCGGGAGAGGTGTACATTGAACTGACTTTCTGGTCAAATGTATGTTGTCAATTTCCTGACCTGCTTGTCTCGGTCATCTTATGGGGTTATACGCAGGAGCCTCCCCCAGTCAAAAGAATTGCGCCGAAACAAGCTACTGGTAATAGCAATTACGGCGGTCCAGGAAATTTCGTGCCAGCCAATGGCAGTACCTCTTCTTTGAACGGGTCCAGCGCACATTCGACTCCCTCCCAACTTTCTGTCTCTAGCAACATCCTTGACAGCCATCTACCATCTACTGTTCGTTCATCACACTCGAGAGCAGAACTCTATGCACCCGCATATGAGCAAAGGAACCGCTTATCCCCATCACCTGCAGATCAGCTTGCCAATGATTTTGGGGAGTTAGGTGTCATGGATCCCAGAAGACGGGAGAGCTTTCCGGTGTGTTTCCCTACTTTGTGGTGTAGGTCTTGTCATGACTGGTGACTTAGCCCACACAAACAATACGTCCCTCAGCATCTGCGGGCTTTAGTTCATTGCCTTCGCATCCACAATCATATAATCAGCATGCACTCGATAATGGAACATTGACGATCTCGCACGATGGAGGGAGAGCGGCTTCTACTTCACCATCCAGGATACCTTCAGGTCCTGCTCCATACTACCCTCCTTATGAAGGCGGTTCGACTCTCAAACATCCTCCCCCTCCCCCGTCCAGACAAGGACACGCTGGACCACGGTATAGCTTGCCGGCTTCTTCTCCGGGATTCATGCCGACATCATCACCAGCCCCGTCATCTTTTGGAGCGATGACATCGTACTCATCAGAGCCATCCGGTTTCTCAGCGCCGGAAAGACCTCCATTACCGATCCCTCCATCTTACCTTCCAGCCCCTGCCAACTACTCGCCACCTCATCAGATCGGTCATCCTTCCCACACCCCTCTTCCAGCACCTGCTGTCGCTCCGGTACCTCCCCTCAATATACCTCATCGGATTTCACATTCATTCAGTACGCCGCAGCTACATACTCATGATCAATACCAATATTCAGATCCACATGGACAAACTGTCGCCTTCCCATCACAACAAGAGTACATACCATCATCTCAGACATACCATGCATATGCTCCCACACCGCCATCACCACCTCACGAGCACGGACCTACTTCCCAGCATATCCCAGTATCACGAGGTTCGAGACCACTCCCTCAACCTCAGATGGCTAACAATGTACCACGAACTCGCCATCTTTCCGTGGCTGTACCTCCTTCATCGAGCTTCCCTCAATCACTGAATGCGCGTAGTCCAGTTCCCTCTAATTTTCCAAACAGTTCGACCTACCAAAACATTCCACCACCACCACCCCTTCCAACCCAGTATCATTCTGCCACACAGCCCCATCCTGGGCATCCATCGCCTCAGGGGGAATCGCAAACATCATATGCTCCTTTTCCGACTTCACTGGCTCAGCCGCACTCAGATGTGTCTCCGGTACGGCCCAGTCTCCCGCAGCCTCCCATGGGATATCATCCAGTGCAACCTGCATATCAGCCCCTCCCTCAGCCGCCCCCGCCCCCACCCGATCTGCCACGCCATGCACAACTTCATCCTCCCTCTTCATCACTAAATGCTCCACTCGCCAACCATTCCTATTTCCCTGGCCCGCCTCCCCGGCCTCCACAGATGATTGATCATTCTCATTGGGGTCAGCATGGAAACTATGGGCAACAAGCATCTACTCAGGGAGATTGGCAATAAATTGAATATGCTTAGTAATAACGTATCATCGCATGATAGCAATGCAGGCATAGATTGGATTGTAAAACTTTCCATTTTCTGGACATCCACGGTTGACCCGCACTATCGCTCATTGGGATGCAATACCTGTAGAGAACTGCTGTATTTGGACTTCATCTATAAAACAATGTAGACTACTGCTGAATGTTTCCGCGCAGAGCTACAAGCTTTCTTTGCGCCCAAGATGTCCTCCACAACGGTACACTTAAGTTAGCGAATACTACTACTTCATTTGGATTTGACGACAGATAGTCGGTGAGGAGCATGATGTCATCCAACTCCAAACCTTCAGTATTGCAAAGAGCAGCGATTGCGCAGCCAAGAGACGTGGGGGTGTTCAGGTTGGGTGGATGATGCAGCGACGGAATCAATGAGCTGCAATAAAACTTGCGCGATTGAGGTAAGAGCTGCACTACCCTCCTGCCGAGCCTTGGCAGCTGAGGAGGAGCAAGAGCGCTTCTGTGGTGATCCCCTATCATCCAACGCATTCAAGTTGTATTTACGTTTGCCCCGGCTGGCACTCGTGAATTCCAAGTCACGTGTAGACTCGGACGAGATGTGACTTGAGGTGAGCGCAGCTGATGGGGTTTGTGGGAGGACTTCAGTAGCAGCGGCAGTGAGTTGCTAGAGGTCCATTGCATTGGAGGTAGAGAATGATATGAGCCGCTGTAGTAAATAGATATTTAATGATGGAACTTACATTACCCCACTTTGATGACTGAGATTTGGGAGCGCGCTTCTGGGCGGGATATAGTAGTTTGTTGAGATGATTATTAGCATCTGCAAGCACCGAGCCTCTAAGGCTCATTGTATCCCTAGCCTTAGATTTGCGAGTTGTAAGAATAGGGATGAGGCCCCTTTCTTCTTCCACTGGCAGCCCCCAATGTGTGGCGGCTTTGTAAGAGGTGGCATTCAAGTTGTCTTGTAAGCCCATTGGATCGTCCATGCTCGGCGATCCATGAGAATGAAGGGAACGAATAGAGCCTACGCTCGAAGTATCGGACATGGTAGACATAAATGCAGTGGTTTCACGAACAGGGACTGATCTGAGAGGATATTTGGTAGTACGACTCATGATCATTCTTATCAGATTTCAGAACCCATAGCACCTCAAAGCACCTCATCATTTCAGAACTTCATCATGCCTGCCTTCACACCTTCGTTTTCGTTTGCCTTCCTTTGAGCATTCTCAGTTTGCCCATTACTCAAACGTGCGATCATTAGTCTGGCCAGTGGTCTACCTTGTATTCAATGGTAGAATCACACTCAGTGTTGTCCTAAGTCCGATTCGTCCTCCGTCGCGCGTCGTAAATTGTTACTAGTGCCTTCAAACGCGCTTCCTCTATATCTTGTATTGATGATCATGGCCTTCCAAACTAACCAGCCTGAACAGAGGTGTCAGGAAGATTTCCGTTGTTTGCTCGTTCTTCCATCTGTCGAGTCCTTTCTGCTCGCCACTTGGCAATCTCAGTTTCTGTGCCGATGAGCCCTCGGCGAGCAAGGTCTATCCTAGCTTCACGGCGAACAGCATGCTCAGACTGCCGCCTTTCCGCCTCGTGAGCTAGAAGGGCATTATCTGCCCCAATCACCAGACCAGCCATGGTGACTGCAAGGAGGAGTCAGTGGTAACGCTAGTACCTGCCCGGGCCTGAAGCGAGGATTCTTGGCACACTCACATCCGGAGATCAGGAATGCTTTGAATGGTAGTGTCTGCCGTCTTTCATACGAGTTATAAGTTACTGTGCAGCCATCCCGTCGTCACTCGCACCGGAAGAGTGGCCACGCATAATGGGCAAACGTGACGACTCCAACGCCGAAAGATCCGGCTTGGACTGCTCCCTGTTCAAAATTCTATGATTTGACGAATAGTACGCGGAATTATTGACATTCGCACCTTCGTCGCGGCCCTCACTTGCAGAGCATATGCTGCATCGACTTCTCGCTGTGACTGGGAACGATCTGACATTGTTCGGAGTACGTCGGAGCGAAGGCCGCCGCTCAATCGACGGGCTCGTGTGAACGACATATTCACACAGTAATACAAGCCACTCATTCCAATACCCATACTCTGTATACTAAGTTAAAAGTAGTAGTATACGACGGTAGACAACTAGAGCGATAAAACTGAATAATAAAATAATGCACGTCGCTGGAACTGCGAAGGCTAGAGCGTGCAATTCAATGTCATCACATCACCGTGCTTTGAAAAAGCCAGTAGGTCAGATTCTGTCTTCAACACCTGCACCACTTGGTCATTGCTGAAACACGAGACCTTCGGAGAATTGAAGTTGAATGAACGATATCTTTACGATAAGGTTAAACCAACATACAGATGAAAGCTGCTCCCGAACATTGCGTAAGTCCCAGAGACGTACACTACCATCGCGGCTTCCTGAGGCGAAAAAATGAGACCACGTATCTCCTTTGATGAAACGACCATGCAACTCTGTCGTGAAAAAGCCAAAACGTTCAGCCGGATGCTCCGGAACCATACGATGGTCACGAAGCTCGAATTGTAGATCTCGATGGCCAACCTGTGTTCGTGTTAGAAATATAATCATATCGGACAATAAACTGTCATGTGCACCTCAAGCAAGGTGCAAAAAGGTGATTCCGTCTTATGTGCGTGATACGGAGAATTGGATGTCTTGAATGTATGCACAACACGTTCCGAGGATAGGTCCCATAAATGGACATTACAATCCGCGCCAGCGGATATGAGTTTGTGACTAGTATCACGAATAGGAAGAAGGGATTGGATCACAGATGTATGCTTGATTGCCAAAAGTGTCGAAGAGACGCCCATAAAATCTGCAGAGAACTTCCAAATATGAACGGCATGATCATGACCTCCACTAGCAAACATAAGTGGTTGCATCATTGTTGACACAACACTCGCCCCCCCCTTCTTGGTCCTATTCCAAGGACGATCAACAACACGAGTATTTGTCCCCTTATGAATTTAAATAGATTTTATGGTGATAATGAACGCCTGCGGGTGCTTACCCTGGAAGTTGGAAATGTCAAGTACGAGATTTGTTTCTCTTCACGTGCATGAGCCAGGACGACGACTGACGTATCACCTGCGTGAAGCATACACGCATCATCAACGGACTCTTGAGTTGGGGCAGTTGGCCTGTGCAGGTTATGCTGGAACACCAGGTTAGGCATACCCAGGCTCCCAACGAAGCCGCGCATAGATACAGTTATAAGAGACGAATTCCAGTGTGCACCGAGTACGCGGCGGGGCTTATCGTGGGTGTCGAGAGGAAGATGAGTAAAACCAGGACCAGGGCTGAGCATCAAAGGGGAAACTGAGGAAGAAATCTCGTTCGGGCCATTGACTGGCGTCTCGGAGGAAACTTGACCCGATTCTCGAGACTTCGCAAGCACACTACCATCTCTGCTGATAAGATCCCTTAGTGGGACAATATCATCGAAATCACTATCGGATAAAACAACCGGTTGTGCTGCAGAAGTGACACCCATTGCTGAGGATGCCTTAGAAGACACTGAGTTTATCTTTAAGACTCCAGTGCGGAAAAAACGTGTCGGTATGGGAGGACGACTGATCACGTGTGTGTCCGAATGATCAACAGTAAGATCAATAATTTCTTCTAAAGAAGCAACAACACGAGATGATGTTACTGCGTGTGTCGAGTGGGAGCCTGAAACTACCTCCAACGACGAAGGCGTAGATTTCGCCAGCTGTGATAGTCTTCGAATTGAGGTACTTGCACCCACGGTAGGGCTGACGTTAGGGGTCTCCTCGCCATATCCAGAAGTACAGCCCTTTTTTCTGCGATTCAGTAAGGGAGTTAATCGTGATCGAGTACAGGCAAGTTACCATTGCAAACTTTTGATCTGCACTCTTGTCATACTCCAACTTATCTCGGACAGTATGCGCCCTACCGCTAGGCAAATCACGTTGCACGGCTGTTACGCAGGGAAACCAAAAGTTAGTGACCATCGTTTAGGATATTTTGATATTCACCTTCACTCATCTTTCCGGTAACCGAAAGATCGTTGTGCATAGCCTGTGCTTCGTTATCGCCAGGGATGACTTTTTGACATTGTAAAGGTAAAGGATGATTGGAATAGGGCGGTAATCTTCGCTTCTGGAAGTGCCTCTCTGAGCTTTGAGACTCCCTTGGGGAAAACTGCTGAGAATTAAACTTTGTTCGCTTGAGCGGGTGTGAGTTCGATCGTTCTAGATGGCCTAAAGGCTCTTGTTTGATATAATCGAACGAACAACTTGGTGTATTCAATGAAGAGACCGAGGAAAATTTATTCGAATTATTCCACGCAGGAGATGTGGTAGGGTTGGGGACAAAGTTCCTTTGGTTGAATGGACGATACGGCGCACGACCTCGACTAGAATTAAAGCCTCTGAAGGATCCTCGGTGCCCTCCACGACGAGTAACTGTGATGGCGGGTACGGTAGACTTCCCCTTGCGATCTAAACGGACTTCATTAGGTTGTCGATCTTCCATTTAGTCTCATGCAGAGAAACCTGGTTCAGGAGCCAGGAATGTCTTCAACTTTAGGTGAGACTCAGAATGAGTCCGGGATATATTCCACAAATATGTATGTATACTTGTTTATCTTCGTCTTAATTTGGCCGAGTACTTTAAACTCGATTGACTTTAAGTCAAAACATTTCTCCTGCATGGCTACATCTTCAAGATTTACTTTCAAGAGATCAAGTTCTCCGATACAAGGACCGGTGAAACGCTACAAATCTGAAAGCGCTAATTCAGAGAAGTGTGTGCCCTACACTCAATCCCTCCCACTCACAGCGACCCACGGAGTGGAGGTGATAAAACATGCTCCAGGCACTAGAGTCTCCGCTTTCAGTCACGGAGACTTTGAAACAATGGTCCGCGAGAGGAAGAACATCCTCTTAACTCAAGGTCGAAGGGTTGTTGGCTTGCCACTGGTTTTGTGAGTCTGCACTGATCAGACTCACCCATGGGCGTCGGAGCGCTGACCTTGAGTTCGTGCGAAGCGATGACGGAATCGTGATGCATTGGTATTTATTCTTCAGACGCAAGTAACGTTTGAGTGACAGAGTTGTAGGGTCTCGGACCCTCATATCGAGGGCAGCCGTGAAGCAGGACCAAGTCTGAGTTCGGAGCTGTTTGCGTCTCAAACATCACCCGATATTCCACCCTTGCTTGAATTGCAAACTTCAACATTTGGACCTGCCGACGCAAGTCGGCGTTATACGGACCTAAGGTATGTTACATTTGCAATTCGACGGGTTACACGATAGCTTACCTATCATAGCAATACCGCAGGATCTCCCGAGATCGAAATCATCTCCTGCAGACTTGCTGGAGACAATGAGGTGACGAAAAAGGAGCATCCGGAAGAACGCTCACATAAGCTTCATACTCCGCTCAAGAGTGAAGCAACCGCACACGACAGCATTCCTGAAGACGATCGAATCTCCCCATCTGAGGACATAGCTAGTTTATCGAGGTCGAGAGCGGTTCCTTCGCGCCGAGCCCAAGACATGGCCGAATTGTGTGGAGACTGGTCTAGTATGCGAAGCTCTTCCGTGACTCCTAGTTCTGATGACGACAGATTCAACGAACTTGCGGACGTTAGCGAGGTTGCAGGGGCCTCATCGTCGAGAACTGAAGTCAGAACTCCTCTTACGCGAACTTTAGGACAGAGACCCACCAGCCAACGAAGTACCGCAGCCACACGCAGTAGTGTATCATTCCAACCTGGTAAACGAAATAGTCAGCACACTTCTGATATTACGAGACCGATGGAGGACAGACATAGAAGCGCTGCCTCACTGCAATCGCGACGATTGCAACGGACGAGTTCACTGTCATCAGAATCCAGTGCAGATCAGGAAGTCGTCAGACTGCCGGCGCTTAAACGAGTGCCGCTGCCGAAGACTCCATATGGGCGCTCTAGGAGGTTGTTGATCCCGGCTTCCGACAACCTGCCATTGGTTGCGATAAGTATGCGAGCAGACGCCCAGTTCATCAACCGTCGGGACCAGTGAGTTCCGATGTCATCACCGCCTATTCACATCTTCACTTCAACTAATCAGATTCCGTCTCACTCTGAATTCTCTACCCAACCCAGGAGTCCAACAACATGTGGAAGATGCGTGTGTCGTAGGTGACATCGTTGTTCTTGGTTTCAATAGCGGGCCAACTCAGGTTGAGTTTCTGCCTGTTACTGTGCGTGTGTTGCATTTACGTGTTACAAAACATTCATGCTCCGTCAGACGGAAGCTCCTCGCAGAGTGAGTTCGCAGCCTTTGCCGCATGTCAGCTCTCGGATGTCAAAATCTTCCGGGGAGGGTGTAAGATGCCTCGCCGCAATGGATGCGACGCCCAGCTCTGTTGAATTTTTTACAGGTGGTCATGACCGACGGATTTTTAAGTGGACCGCCGATGCTCGGTTTTTAGAAGAGCCGAGTGTCACCAAGATTGATGTATTTTTGGATTCTGGTGTCTCTGCGATGGCTTATCGCCACAACGACAATTCTCTAGTGTCCTCAGACACGAAGAAACTGTATGTTACGGACCTTATCCGATCGCACACGCCCAAACCAGCCCAGGTCTCCAACGATGTCAACCAGATACATGTTCACCCTCAAATACCACACTTGACACTGCTGGAGGTGAGATGCTTCCTTAATTTGTAGAATTGGACTTTGATAGGCTTTGCAGGTCCGACATCTCGATCATCAGATGTCGATGTTTGACTGCAGGATGGGTGGCTTCGACAAAGCACCATGTTGTACATTTGGATATCGCAATACTAACTCAAAATTTCTGCAATCATACACGAAAGGCAGCATCCACCACACCTTTTTTGTGCGCGGTCATCAAGATGGCACTGTTGTCCTCTGGGACTTCCGTAATTCCAAGGTACACTCGTCTTTGCTATCGAACGACAATTTTTTCTTACTCCGACATACGAAGAACATCGTGACGAAGAGACAAAGCCAACTTACCAATTCAGTTGTGCATACAGTGGTTTCGGATGGCCACGTTGTGACTTTTGGTGACAGTGTGGTGACGTTCTTGAACGATTTTTTGCAAAGTTAACTGTCTCTCCGTCCTCTTCGTCACCCTGAGGCGCAATTCTGTAGATACCTTACAGATATCAACCTGGCAAACTACGCATGTTTATTCCATCACTAATGTTCCTGCCAACCGCTTACAGTATAGATCTTGAATCTACGAATAGAACGGATGTGATCAACACTTTGCGTGTGATGAACCTCGAGAAACGATACGTCAAATGGAACAAACCTAATTCAAAATGTAGTAATGGAAGGTTCTGTTGCATATGATCGTACGGCGCTAACCTTTGACACGCCACCGCCAGTACAGACGGGGACGTAGCCGTGCTCAGGCCCATTTCGCCAATGGTGCATCCGTACGTGAATTTGCGCATGCGTTTACCATTCCGACCCAGAATATGTATGGGGTTAGTAATACATCGCTTCCGCTTGATCCGAGCGACAGTAATTGTATTCGCCCGGGACGGAGACCGCATGTGGATGACCGATGATCCAGCAGTATCTTTCCGCACAAAAAAAGCATTGATCGGCTCGAGAATGAGGGAACCTGGTATAGAAGAATTAAGTCATAGAAGAACGTTAACCTCACCACTGCCTGCAAGGAGGCTGTAGCGAAAACAGCTGGAGAGTATATTCATTTGCCGAGGGTTGATGTGAGGATTCCAACATTAGATGATGTACGTCTCCAAAATGGTGGTGGATTGCTCCCTTGGCCAGGTATTAATCTTAGATGCACTGGAAGTTGGCAGATACACATGACAACCTCCTAGGTCAGAAGACATGTAGTACGTCGTAAGAAGGACACTGCATCTAAAATCATCAGATATTCTTTGACCTTCTAGAAGACTTAGGGTCATGGGGATCCATGAGTAGATTACCGAATGACCGTGCGTTAACTTGTGGGTTCAGAAAACGATGCCCTCACCTCCTAGTAGCTGTAGATAACGTGTGGCAACGTGCAATGGTGCTTACGACTGTTTGGGTCAAACGACCAAATTCGGAAAATATTCAATTCTTCTCTCCTTCCAACGCGTCAATGTCCAAGGCTCTGAAGGCAAAAGATCAACTGGTGGCAAGTACTTCTCTGCAACGTTTCTCGCTTGAGTAATAAAACTATCTAGCGTATCCTGGTTCCTGCGGGAAAAGCTGCACCTACACCACCCGTCGGTCCAGCGCTTGGTGCGCGTGGTGTAAAATCTATGGATTTTTGCAAGGAGTTCAACGCGCGAACTGCGCATATTGAACCTGGGGTTCCAACTCCCACTTTAATCACCGTCGAGCCTGACCGCACTTTCTCGTTTATCACCAAAACACCACCAACAACCTACCTCTTGAAAAAGACTGCGGGGTTAGAAAAGGGAGCAGGTCGACCAGGTCATGAAGTCACCGGAACAATTAGTCTCAAACACGTGTATGAAGTCGCAAAAATTAAAGCCAAGGATACGCATCTCAAGCACTTGAAGCTTGAGTCGATTGCAAGCACTGTTATTGGCACAGCGAAAAGTCTGGGTTTACAGGTAGTGCCGTGACCTCCTGTCACGGATATTCACAGGAAAGGTACGCAAATGGTGGTTGCATTATTCTCCTGATGGGCTTACGATCGAGATTCGACTCGTGCGTGCCGCACCTTATCAAGCTGAATCAAGACATGCGATCTCTCATCAAGACCTTAGAACACGGGGTCGCCACCGCATCCCCCAGTCGATATATGTATGATAGGCCATGATCGGACGCACTCCAAAGTCAAAGGACTGGATGCACACTAATCTACATCGTGTAATGAAGAGATGGAATGCGAAGTGCCTGATGCAACGAGGAGCCAGTTGAGCAAGGTTGAGTTCATTCACCTTAAATTACGCTTCTCTCTCTTCATTTGAACAAGGACTCCGGTCTTCGTAAACCGAGGCTGTCTTCTAGTGAGCGCTCCATTAACTCCAGGCCAGGTTGCCTTATTCAGAATTCATGAAACTTTATTTTGAACTTCCTCCACCCCCTTCATCCTCAGGTATAGGCGGTATTTTTGCCGCAGCGTTTAGCAGAGGTCATGGGCTTATCACAAGTACCTTTGTCCTGCTTATGAGATTTCCCGCCATGCTGTTGACACGCCTCGGTCAGGTTTAACCGCATCTATCCCGCATTCATAGGACACGTTCTCAGGTCTAGTTCCACCGCCAATGTGACCTGCCATTTGGAGAGGCTTCCTTACCGCGTGTAGACTGGTGAAGATCTCCTCGTCCTCTCATTTCTTTCTTTGATTAGTGCGTTCTATGAGTATTCTCGGCAACCTTCTCATGCCAGACTAGCTGATCCTTCGGTGACTTAGTGTATAAACGAATTTTGTGCTCTTGTGAGATAGAAGGTCGAATGTGTCATACCGGGTGACTTCTCGACGTCAATCTACTCGTCTCAGAGGAATCAGCGCTTGTGTGTTGAACGCGTGTTGTTCCTCGATCATGTCGGCCTCGACCTGAGTTGCTGCATCGGACCATTGCTCCACAGACGAGTCTCCAGACCACATAACGACACCACGCTTCCTCGTCTACACGTTTCTTGTGTCCTCATCTTTATCTGTCAGAAGTCCACGTTGTCGATGAATATTTGCGATCAGGTGAAAAACAAGATGGGTATGCGGTTGTTATCAAGCTATTCCACAATATAAAAGACCGAGTTTTCAACGTCGGACTCCCCAGCACCTGGAAAAAACCAGCACCTACTCTCGCAAACTTTGACAACGCTCTTCCTTTGTTTACGCTATGGCAGCACCATCAAATGAAGTACTTTCGTGGACCAGCCAGGATCCGCGAGAGAGTCAACTCTTTAATGCCTGGGGTGTTGTCTATCGTTTTGCGGTATGCAGCTCCGCAACGTTCATAGGTCAACATGGACCCTGATCGACATCCTTAGACTGTAGTGGCCCCTAGTGGGCAGAGTACTACTACCCTCTGGCGAGCGGTACGGGCTAACAAGGAAGACCGCGTCGCAAAATTGGAATGGGCATCGAATGGTGGCCTCGGCCGTGCAGTGATCGGCAAGGTACAGTAAACCTCATGGCATCCCTAGGTCCCATTGTCCTGACCGCGTTCCCTCAGAATACAGTGCCGATGTCCGACTTGGTTCGCCCCGATCCACGCTTCCCGGTCAGTTGCATCAAGTGTTCTGATTGCGATATCGCTTACGCTGTTCATAGGGCGCACGTATATTCAATGCACCCGATGGTCTAACATACCGCTGGCGGCAATCAACTGGTTCTGCTGATGTCGTAGTGAGCGACTACATCTTGTCCTCCAGAGGTAAACTTAAAGCTGACTATTGCTTCCGCAGCTGGAAGATTCCGCTGGAAATATCGTTGCAGTCTTCCGCCCCACACGACCAACACGGTATCAAATTGGAGATGTCTATGGTGAGCTCCACTTTCTGCGAAACGCTGGAGCAGCTACCATCGTGAGTACTTGTTGCCCCACTCGCTACGCGAGGGTTCAAATTATTTCCCCCCGTTTCAGATGCATCCCCCAATCATGGACACGGTCACGGTGACCGCCATGCTATACCGATTTTGCCAGGCATTTGGTCTTTGATGTCATTTTTAACGCATGTTAGCAATCATATTCACACTGTAAATTGGCCCATATTCCCTTTGTACGTATCATTGTCGAACTCTTCCATACATGTAATGCTATCCATTTCATACGAGAGAAAATTCCCTTCCGAACCGGCCGGAGGCGCAGCATCAATAATGACTGACATCTTTCAATGATCGATAACACGCGTTTCCGGCACTCACGTGTAAGTGCACGATGCAAATATACCTCATTGTGCTGCCAATCGCCCACAATCATTGCGCTAAGGCGCCATAATCAAACCGTCATTTGATTTCATACAATCTGAGTCCAAATGACGCCTGCGTATGGTATCTATCTACAATTTCCCCTTTGCCAGGGACGCCTCTTCTGATGTTACGGCGTCGACAATCTCGTCTACTGTACGTACAACCCACTCGGTGCCTTCATCGCTTGATAAATACTTGTCTTCGTCGTTCAAATTCTCCTCATTGCGGGCCTTGAGAAGGCCGAAAACGTGGCTGATTAGCTGAGGTCCGACTCTGCCTTCGGCACGGAGAGTAGCGATACCGACTACCGATCCAAGAGCACGGGTGAGGTTTCCTTGCTCCAAGTCCCCTCGCGGCAGGGGAGACAAGACTGTACCGTAGGCCTGAATGATAAACTCTGTAAAAGTGGATCAGACTTGGTATGCATATTATGTACAGCAAAATAAATTTCTAAGGTCAAGGCGCTATTACACCGGGGTTGATAAGACCATGGGGTAAATGGAATCAAGAACGTACTGATGAAATCAGGATGAAGGTCCCCTAACTTATTGTACAGCTTTACCGCATGAGGCTGGTAAATCGAATTCCACAACGCTTGACCTCTTGCCACGGTGGCCTCAATGGTCTGCGGAGTTGCTTCCCTGAAGAAAAATTGCGAAAAAAAAAAAGATATGACGCTGGGACAATGCCTCGTGTTCAGACACCACGTACCTGATCGAGTTTTTCCGTAACGCGGCGTAGACGTCTTCTTCGAGTGCGTCCTTTAGTCCCGTCAAGGAGAGAATCGTCTGAAGTTACGTTGAGTCACATGACCTCGGCGGCGCTGGTATCCGAGGCCATCAAACTTCTGAATCTCATGCAAGTGCACTCACTCGAGGTACGCCAACGAAGATGACGCTCTTTAGTGCAGCTTCCCGCATGAGGGCAGCTTTGTACACGACCTCCGCAAGGGACTTTCGCGATTCAAGCAAGTTTGGATCATTCCTGGTAACGAACCGATACAAGTGGCCAAGAGAAGACGGTCTGTTAGTGGTAAGGAGTGTGCATGTCTGTTATCTCCGATTGAATGGGGCTAGAAGAGCAATTTCGCAAGAGGGATACGTACCGAGAGGACAAGCCATCCGTTTTCAGCGTTTCGCTGTTTTGCCTCGTTCAGGGTACGGTTGAACACGCCATGAAGTTTTCCAATGGAGGGACTTGGCCAAGCTTCCGGGTTACGGAGCGTCAAAAGGTGCTTGACTGCAGGCGGTAAATGTTTGACCATGTCTTCTACGGGTCACATTGTTCGGGCAACTCTATATACGCGAGGTCGGACGTGTAAGTCCGACCTGCTGACCCTTTTTCGGCACCCCGTATACGGGATCCCGGTGTTATAACACGTGTACTCACCGAGAGTGAAAACTCGTGCAAGTTGTTAATCTTTTATACAATCAACTGCGGTTTTTTTTATATGTCAATCTGACTGTATTTAAATCCCTAGGTTTACCCGAAATGTTATAATTATTCCTTTTTATGACTTACTTAGGTACACAACGGTTTTAGACCTCCTTTTCTGCACCAAATGTTTGGCCTCCAAGACCCTTATATGGCAATTTTATAAAAATCTGCTCGTGCAAATCGGTAACCTGCTGTTATTCGAGTCTAATTGGTCGATACCGTAGCAGAAAAAATATATCTGTTTGAGATTATCCCATCGAGCTTGCTTGTCCCCAATTGCAAAACACGCTTGCGACCTACCCCCAGTTGATACTCTATACTCAGTAATTTGCAAGCCATTACGACAAAACAGTACATCTAATTGCGGAGATAAAGTCTGCATTATTCAACAAAAGCACAGCTTTTTCAGTCGATTGCGTCGCACCCAGGCGACATGTGAAACCAGCACGCTACATCAAGCTTGCGACCAGATAAGGGTAATAATGAGATAAACGATAGAAAACTGAAGCGAATCCAGTGATGAAGATGAGGGTATCGTAATTGGGAATATAGCGAAGTTGATAGGCCACGAGCCTGCACGTTCATGAACCCCGTGGGCTATGTATTAGTCATGATCAGAACCAGAATACCTTAGCCAAAGTAGTCGTAAGCAAGAGAAGTGGGCGTGTTATCGCTAGAAAGGAGAGAATTGGCGGTGTTAACACCTTGAAGGTCGCTCATAAGGCCTAGCGTGCGAGAAATCAGCAAACGTGGCACAGGAACGAATGTCAATCTTACCGAAGGGGAAGGCAACTTCAAACCAAGAAGTGCTGTCGACGAAGTTGGCTACAGTACTAGCAAAAGCATAAACTTCATCTTGACTGGCCTGTGCACCGCCGCTGAAGCTCTTCAAGAACGTGTCAACTAACGAAACTTGATGTAATAGCGTGAATTAATTACCTGGTCAGCAAACTCGGTAACCCAGATAGGCAAGTTGTAGGTGTTGTGCAGCTGGGTGGCATAACTGATGAAAGCTTGAGCATCAGTCCCGTAGAAGTGGAAGGCAACGGCATCAATCTAATGACAAAAAATCAGCAGGCGGATAAAGTGCTGATGAATTTAGACAAACTTGGCAACCAGAGCAGTCCTGGAAGAAGCCAGCCATCCAGTCAAGACCGGTCTGGTCATTGGTGCAAGCAGGGGAGACGAGGTAATAGCCATCGTTTTTCAACGGGTCGATATATTGTCGCCAGAGCGCAGCACCATCCGAGGGGCTCATGTTGGACTGGCTAGGTTCGTTGGGCCTGAAAATTTTAGGACTGTTAAAGTCAGAGCTAAATATAGACCTATGTGACGCACTCGTTCATGCCAAGAGCGTAGTTGGCGTAACCAGCGACAACCAAGCTTTGAAAGTCGGAGACCTGGTCATAACCCCATAGCATGGGAATACCTTTGAGGCCATAGAGGTTACTGGGCAAATAAGGGCTCCAAGTGTAGAGGCTGTGTTGTTATGATTAGATAAAATGACGAGAAGGAATTTCAAGTGCGCACAAGCCAACATTGGGACGGGCAGCGAAGGTGGATAGGTAGTCAGCATCGCCATTAGGCCAGGCCAAACCCCACTTCTTGCCACTTGAACTGCTAGTGGAGGCGGGTGTAGGTGTAGGAGAAGGAGAAGGCGTAGGTGTAAGACTTGGGGAGTAGACAGGACTTGGGGAGTAGACAGGACTTGGGGAATAGACAGGACTTGGGGACAAACCAGCAGATGACAAGGACAAAGAGGGAGTAGGAGTTGGCTTAGGCTTGCAGGTAGGATCGTCACGCTTCTTTTTTGCTGCTGCTACGACCTCATGACCACGAGCGTAACGAGCGACATGAGAGCGATCTGTAGTCAAGGCATTGACTGACGTAGGACCAGATTCTAATGTAAGAATAACGACTGAAGCTAGGGCAAGGAGATTGAACAGTTTGAGAGCGGCCATGTTTTTGGGTTGTTGTTTGGGACGCGACTGGGGGGTATCGTCTTTAAGACGGATAGTTTATATATAATGGTATGAACACGGAAATTGAGAGAGTGTGATGTGAAAATGAGTGAGGAAGAGCCGTAAGCTCAACGCGGCGTTGAACGAAAATGAACAAGGGATAGTAATGACCTGGAAAAAAAGACCACACATTTTTATTGATTGAATTATGTAAGCAATCGCACGAATAGTTACGATCGCCATGGCAGGATTCTATTGTGATCACCGTCGCAGCAGCTCATCGTGTTCAACGATGTCGATGAAGCAAGGTCTGATGGTAGTACTGGAACATTAGCACATAGATATGATCATAATACGTTAGTACGATATGTATTATGTATCATATTGAACCGAATAGTACCTTAGGCTAAAACATGAGGCTGGCGCTTTGATCATTGAAACGTGTTTTGTAATGATTTAAAAAGGGCAGCGTCTAAAATCGCTCAAACGGTTTCTTTTCTTCAACTGTCAACTTTTGAAACCGGTTCAACATCATATAGTTCATCACTGCGCTCATCCTTCATCCCAATCGTCCAATCCCTCAAAAAATGTCCGACGCCCAAGCCGCCCAGGTTACAGAGAATGGCGTGCCTCCGGCTGCGCAAGAGTATGTCATCGAAGAAGCCCCCCCATTCAAAGTATATATATACTTTTTTTTATTTCTTCAAAAATCCTCACTTTTCCATAACATTTCAGGTCTTCGCTGGCAATCTTGCGTACTCTACAACGGATGAAGGGCTCAAGACTTTCTTTGCCCCCGTACAGAGCGACATGTGAGTTCCTGCACAGCTTTTACTCCCTCACATCTAACCTCTTCGCTTTACAGTATCACAGCTCAGGTTATCCTGCGAGGTCCCAGATCTGCAGGTTACGGCTTTGTCGCAATGTCCAGCGCAGAGGCTGCTCAAAGAGCCGTTGACCTTCTCAATCTAGAAGAGCTCGACGGCCGCAAGGTCATTGTCGAGATTGCCAAGCCAGCCGACCAGAAGGACAAAGAAAAGAAGGAGAAAAGGGCCAAGAGGAGACCCAACAGGCGCGGTGCCAAGGCCGTCCCTGGTGAAGTCACCGACGCTGAGGCAAATGGCGAAGTCAAGACGGAGGATGCCGCTGCCCCTACTGCTGCTTCGGGCACTGACGAAGCAGCCAAGCCCAAGAGAAAAAAGAAAAAGAGCAATGTATGTAATTGACATGCAGTGATTCATCAAAATTCATTTCGCTTGTAGCGCAAGTCAAGGCGTAGGGCTGCTCCTCTAGAAGGTGAATTCCTACACGAGGAGGCCGGTTATGAGGCTCCTGCCGCAGAGGATGCCCCTGCCGCTGCCCCACCTACTGCCAGGAAGCCTCGCGTCAAGAAGCCCAGGGTACCTCGCCAACCCCGCGCTGCCGGCGAAGACCCCGTTGGCGAGCCCTCCAAGACCACCCTATTTGTTGCCAACCTTGGCTTCAGCGTAGACGATGATACCCTCTCTGCGCTCTTTACTGAAGCTGGTATTAATGTCGTTTCCGCCCGCGTGGTTCGTCGCCGGTGGGGAACACCCAGGAGGAGCAAGGGTTACGGCTTTGTCGACGTCGGCACTGAGGAGGAACAGGTGAAAGCAATCGAAGCTGTTCAAGGCAAGGAAGTTGGTGGCCGTCCCATCGCTGTCAAAATCGCTGTCAACTCTGCCCGTCAAGAATCGATCGACGAAGTCGAGTTCACCGCTTGATTGCACCATACGTATACATGACTCTGGCCCCATATCCCATGACTTTACCTTAACTTAACGCATGTTCAATTTCCGGTGCAAGCTCATCGTGACTTACTGTTGTTCATCTCCCTCGCGCTGTGATTTTTCGCGTATGTTTACCAGTCAGGTCGTACTTTCATTCTGGCGATTTGGTCATCGAGCTTTGTAGAGTCGCTTGCAGCTGCAGTCAATTTTTGCGATGTCTACTATGAAAGTTTTTTTTTCTATGCTGTGATCCCCATATAAACGTGTGTGTAATTAATTATGGCATGTTTGTCAACCTCGGCCAAGTTCATGCACTCGTCAATCCATGGCCGACGAGGATGATTACCTCTCGGATAAGTTTCTTGTCCAGGTTGCAGCCGAGTCTGCGCCGAAAACGTATGCTCAAAGACGCCGAGAGGCTTTGAAGCAGTCTCAAGTCAAGAATGAGCAGAACCGAATGAAGAGTCGGCGGCAAAGGGAGCAAGAGTCCAGGGAAGAGGGGCTCAGCAAGAGCCTGTTTGAGCGCGCACAGGAGGAAGAGAAGGCCGTAGGTGGGAGCAAGGCACTGGGCATCATGATGAAAATGGGGTTTAAGGTCGGGCAATCATTGGGAAAGACCGAGGACAGCCCTCCAAAGACCACAGTTCCTTTACCTGGTCCTAGCCTGTCCGAGGACGAGTCTGAGCGGGGTACATCTAGGGCTCAGTCAGAATCTGCGGATCTTGGAGAAGATTTGAAAGGAAAACCTCGACACAAGGTTGAACCATTACCCCTCAATGAATGGCAAGGCAAGTCCGCCCCGAAAACCTGCATATAGAAAACAAGTAACTGACTTAATAGCTTATCATTGCAGGGAAGAAAGGCATTGGTCTAGGGAAGCGTGCTCGCTCGCCCAGTGCCGCAGATCGCCTCGCAAAGATGGCGAAGATGGCGGAAGCGGCCAGCCACGAGAGCTTCCGAGATCGTGCCCGCCGCGAATACGAAGAACGGCGAGCAGAAGGACGTCTTTCCTCTGCACGACAGACATGTCTCACGCTGGACGAGACGGCAGGAGACCTCACAGTGCGTTTATTCAGATAAGTATGTGGGGATACTAAATTTACTGTTCTTGGCGATAGTTCAACGTCCTCTGTTTGGATCCGAACGATCCAGACTCTATCCCAAAGGGTCTTATGGACGCGTTATCAATCCATACACTGCATGTACCGCCGCTGTGCTCCGCCTTAGGAGACGCCTCCCATGCAGCACGTCTACGCGCCCAAATGGCAGCCGATTCCCTGTTACCGGTTACTTCCTTGGATGAAAATGAAGATACCGACGACAGCGAAACACCCACAACGGTGAAACAATTCCCGCAAGAAGTCATCGAGGAGGCGGTTTACTTCTTACGGCTCGGTGTGAGTATACTTTTAATGGAATTCTTATTCTTTGACGCGTACCCCTAAATCTGATGTAGCCGCGGGACCGCTTAAAGCTCCTTCTAGATTATCTCCGGGGGAAATACTCATACTGTTTCTGGTGCGGGACGCAGTATGAGGATGCTATTGATTTGGAACAGAATTGCCCTGGGCCTGAAGAAGACGATCATGACTAGGTAGCGAAGGTTGTTCCCTCTATAGCCGGCGTCAATCACATGATGGTCTAAACGTACATATTTCCCTATTAAGATGCAGTACAATTGTGAGTCCGAAAGTTTCACAAGCAAGGAGCGAAGTTATGACAGGTATGAGAAGGAAACGAGAGAACCGAGACGAAATGCAAAGGAAAGTGGTGTATGCGTGTATAAGAGAGAATTAAAAGGTCCGTAAGTCCTTCCTTGGGATACGAGACAACTACATCGTATATATGCTGTACCATCATCAGGCCGTATGATAGAAGATGGTTGTTTGATTGATCCAAACAGAAACTAGCGAGGAACTGCGGGGATGGTAGGCAGTGACATCGGCATTAATGATGGCGGAGTGATGACTTCTGGTCTCTCGACGTACCCCCGTTGAGTGAAAGTAGGGACGACAGGCGAATTCTGTGGTGTCTTGCGACGAACGTATGATGAAATGGGGGTGATGGATGATCTTTCCCTCTTGGATAGATGAAGAGGCGAAGGCCGTCGTGCGTGCCGAGGAGACGGAGGGGGATTTGGTGATGAAGACTGTATTTTCTGGTAAGAACGAAGTGGGTTGAAAGGGAAAAGCCGATGTTCTTACCCTGCTAGAATCTTCTTGATCACTCTGGCTGGTTGTCAACGACACGGCACTGCTTTGTCTTGCAGTAGACTGGGCAGGAACGAGACATTGAGACGAGGAACAGATCGGTAAAGGAAGGGACTCACACTAGCTGAAATGTATGGTGAATATCTTACTGCTCTGACTCGACGAGAAGCACTTGAACGCCTATCTGAGTCGATGTCACGGGCACAACGGATGGGGCTCCAACCGTCAGAGCTGCCCAATGAAGAGCAGGAAGAACATGAAGAAGAACGATCTCGAGTCCTGACTATACTGGGGGTTGCTGGCTTAGCATCATCTATGCCCAGAGAAGCCATGAGTTCGATGAAAGAAGGGAGAGCGGCCATAAAGCAGACGACGATCTCAGACGTAGTCACTAGGGCCTCGTCGGGAGAATAGTCTTCGATGGGCAATCAAGTGAGATGAGCCATGGTTATAAAGATGTTTTGACGCCTTGGATACCGCCCACGGTTGTCAGGAAGGACCGTCGTCGCCAATACGAAACTCTTGGAGTTCCACTTGTGACTTTATTTTTCTCGAAGGTTTGCACTATGAATAGGGTTCCAGCCCGGTCGGCAAGGAGATCGAGAATAAGGGTGTGGGCGCTATTGAGCTGGCCACACTGCAAAATACTAATACTACAATCACAAGTACATAGCATATATCATATATGAATCCTCATTGTTCCGCACGAGTATTTCGAACCATTCTTGCTATGTACAAGGCTGGCAGTGCACAACAACAACAACAACAGAACTTCCAAGCTGCACGGAAGGAACTTTGACACGGGCAGATACTATAACTTATTGTCAGTGACGGTCTCCACGCTGTAACAGGCTGCAACCAACTATTTTGACTGAAAACAGTTCACAACGGCGAGCAGTTCGATCGCCGAGTCTCTATAGCGTCTCTATGCGCGCTCGTAACGTGACTCACGTGGGCATTACACATCACGCGGGAGTCACACGTTTCGACTCGTAAGCTTTTTCGTTCACCTGATCTGCGATGAACCAGCCAGGACAACAAACTACGAATGCTGGAGGGGGTGGTAGTTTCATACCACCACCGCGGCAGGATATGGAATATATTTGTGCAGGTACTCATGTCTGCCTGTGAGCATTACTTTACAAACAATCTAATCTCACTTTGAAAAGATTGCGGCGCCAAAAATGAAATAAAATCTAGGGAACCCATACGTTGTCGCGAATGTGGCCACCGCATCATGTACAAGAAACGGACTAAGCGAAGTGCGTATATATTGCTCTTGGAACCAGCAACCAAGCGACTGTTGACCTTTTCCCATTAGTGGTCCAGTTTGAAGCCCGGTGATGTTTCCCGGTTGCGAAACGATTGTCAAGGTGAGTAGTGATAGTTATTTCAGTGTACTCGCACGTTAAGTACGGATTACAGTTGTTGCGATTAGGTTGATTACTATACAGTATAAGGATAGACACCTGACGTTGACGACATCGTTACCACCGCCCAAGTCGCTTGAACCATACATTCAGGAAGCAAGTAACCACCAGCCGATCTAACATTGCGCTGGCGCGTGGCGTTACTCTCAGTATCTTCTCGTAATTTGACCACGACGCAATGTATTTGTCTTGTGAATCGATACACTGTTTTTGTAGGGGCACGTTAGGAGACGCATGGTCAACCAACTTCGGTGACACGTACATATAAATCGGTCCTATTATCTGATACCTTCCACTTATAACCTGCACCGACACCGGATTTAAATCTGCGTGATCTAGGATCCATAAAATGAATCAGTGACGGATATATGACCTTGAGCAAAATACTCCACTGGCTGGTTGCATTTTTGACCTTGCGGAGATCCCTGACAGAAACCTGGTAACCGACTCATCAATAGAGTGCGTCGTGGTCATCAGCATCATAGATCTCACATCTTCTAAACCAAAATACACCACGGAGGGATTAGTGTTCGAGCTCCAACTGATCTGTCCAGCAGTCTCGAAGATCAAACTGTTCATATTTTTCCGCTGATAAGTTGTAGTTCCACCAGAAGAACCTGTCATCGAATGTGAAAACTGCAGGGGCAGTCAAAATGATGAATTCTAGTAGAGTGAGCTGGTCGTACCCTGTATAGTTCCAATTCCTCGTGTGCCGCTGTTCCTATCACCTGATACACTCGAAACGTCCGCATCTCGTCGGTAGGATTGACAAAGCGGAAGACCATGTCAGTTTCAGCAGCCATAGTAGCTATGGATCCTTTGTAGAGTTTGAGTTTGTTTGAGGAAAAGAATCCTCTAGTCCGAGGCTGGTTTACATACTTTTAAGATTCGAAGTCCAAGAAGCTTTTAATTGACTGGAGTAAATGAATTTCGCTTTGAGTTTGCGCGGATAGAAACTCTTGATCCGAATGAATATGCGGTTGGGAGCTGAGGTCACATCTGTCAGTACTATGACGGATTCCAATAAGAGCCATTGACTCGGTGTGCCGCCGACTGACAATGAGCCATGGAGACGATAAGCGATTGCTAAAGATGAGGTAATGTTCCTGAAGCGTGTAAGTAATATGCAGAAGGGTCTCTCGACTGCAATGTTTTGCTGAACCTCGAGAAATTGGGATATTTGCAGTTGCAGCTCAAAGAACTTTTCATTTTCAGGTACCTTTACTCAGGAATAAGTCAATATGCAATATCGAACACCACGACGAGCAGAGTCAGACATTATGATCACCAACAGTCCACCCCAGGGGAAACGCGAAAAAACACCCTCAGCTTTGTCTAGATTATTGACGTGTGGCGCGCGGACGCGAATAAAAGAGCCGCCGAGTTGGTCAAACCAAAAGAGACGCCACGTACCAATGTAGCGAGAACAACCACATCCCGCAAACACGTGTCATGTCAATTGATGGATGCAAGCGGGACCAACAGCCGATTGGATTCGATGCACCCTGCAACGAACTATCGCATCAGTCAGGGTAAACGGGGAGATGGTGGCTTTGTACACACATTTAATCTGAACTTGACCAGTTAATGGTATAGGGACGATCACATGTATTTTGGCTCTAAAGGCTAAGCGATAAGACATGATGCAGCAGCTCGGACGTTGTGTCATGAATGGAATATGGCTGACGCCGTGATGTCAATGTCAAGGGTCATCATGAGAACATGGCAATTCAGCGAGCAAAACGCTGTAAGATGACGATAAGGGCAAAGTCACGGGCCAGTAGACGCGGAATTTGCTGAGATTAAACCCCATTTCGCCGGAGCTGTGCAGATATTAGCCAATTGCTGTGTTAAAGCGGAAGGTTCTAATGCTGACTGGGTGGGGATAGCGTGAATTAGGGGGGCAGAGCTTGGTGGAGACTGCCTCGAGGCCTATGTTTGCCGACATAATTTATCGATATCGTGCAAAACTGAGGTAATGATAGTATCAGCTTTATCAAGATCGAAGTTTTTGCCCACGACTAGTAAAGCATCATTGTAGTAGAATTGCTCACGCATGTTTCACTGCACACCTGACGTTACACGAACTGAGGAGACCAGGTTGTGCATATGAGAATAGATATGATACTGGGTGCCAAGATAAATGGTAGTAAGCATGGTAAATTAGAACGGAGAAGAACAAGATCAACGCAACACGATATACGGTTCCGAATGCTGACTAGGACTAGTTAGGTCGTTGGTTACAACCAACCTGCAACATTAAGTTAGTGGTGGTGGTGGGCGCGGACCGGACGCCGACTCCGACGTGACTCGATGAGTACGATGAACGATTTTCATTGGCTGACCACGAACAAAGGCTGACACAGATCTGATTACGTCAAGCCACTCGGCTATTGAATCCAACCGGTCGCTGAAGAGTCGGCATCGCAGCACTTGCTTGCAAACAGTGTTTAGTACCGCCAAACAATTAGTAGTCACTTTTGACCAACTTCATTTACCCAAAATGCCTGACGATGCACGCTGTGCGTCTGGAGAACTTGATCCAGTATGTTCTTTTCTATTACTTTTCATCAATCTCAATTATTCTTCAGGATTCTGATATCGAGTCCCATCTTGATCACACTGATGAACTTGGGGCAGGGGAGTCCAGTAAGCCGGGCAGGAAAAAAAACCCAAAGTCTGTCAACTTCAGGTTGCTTGTGGTAAGCACTATTGACCATTGAGAAGCTCGCAGGCGGCACGTCGGGACCAGAATCGTATCGCTCAGCGCGAGTTTCGCCTGAGAAAGCAGCAAAGGGTGCGCCGGTTCGTAATCACTCTCGGCATTGTCGTACTAAGTTCGCACTTTCCAACAATCAGATTCGCGACCTCGAAGCACGCGTAGAATTACTTTCTGCGTCCCAAGATGAAGCTCTCACTGACTGCAGAGCAATTCTTAGGGGTACGTAATTATATCCGCGTGCATCGCTGTCGCTTACCGTAGTCTATATCTTACAGATCTTATGGCCGAAAATCATGTCCTTCGCGGCCTCCTCAAAAGCGTATCGGGGTTTATTGGCGATGGTGCTGGTGGTTTGCTGGTGAAGCTTGGTTGGGATATGGCAGACTTCGACAGCTTCGTCAATAAGGCAGAAACGGACACTGCATGGGAGAGTTTCCAATCACGCAAACATTCTCTCAAGACCTCGCAAACATCAAATGCCATGAGTTCAATGATCGGTACGCCGAGTAACACAGGAAAGCGCCCATCAGACGACGACAGTGGGCCTGGACTGGCGAAGAAGGCAAGGGGTATGAGTAACTCAGAGCAAAATGGCGACCGTCGTGGTTCTTACTCGGTCATGTTACCCATGAGCTCTGTGGTGCCTCCTGCTAATTCCTTATATCCCCCACCACCTCCGCAAGGACGCTCTCCTCAGGACAATATGTTTTCAGATCTCATGCAGTCAGGAAATTCGCCTGTCTTCGTGTCCACTACGACGTCTAGTACACCAAGTCATTATACTGCTTCGGCTGAATTTCAACCTTACGTGCCCCACATGAACATAAACGTCGAGCAACGTTTAGGGGCAATATCCTACCCTGCAGACAAAACGAATGCGGCTGTCCCTCCTCTGCAGCGGGTCCCACCTCAAAATTCATCCACTGAAGAGCCTGACGATCACGATTTGGAACTTCGTGATCCCAAAAAGATCGAAGCTATGAAATTAATCAAGTCAGTTTTTTATTCATTCTTATCGTGTGTCTCATAGTTGAGTGCTCCTTTAGATATCACCTCGATAATTTCATGAGAAATAGTGCTTATTGTCTTCCGGCTTCATTACGACCAACTCTAGTGCAGAGGTAAGCACGAGTCTCCCAAGTTTGATGGTCGCATGCTCACTAAATGTATTCAAGAACGATTAATCATGGTATAATTGCCTCGCCCTTTATTTAACACAAGTACTGATTCCTTTGCAGAAAGTGTTATTGACCGTATTATATATCCTGAGCTTCGAGATCGTATCATCCTTCTTCGAGGTAGTTGCATAACCATTCTCGAGCGCGGTGATATTCTGATACCTTACAGGGCAATTTTCGTTGGCAGACTGTCTTTTTGACTACAAGAAGGCGATCAAACTGCATGGAGATGATGTTCTTTCCCAGCACAACTGGGAACTTGCTGAGTGGTGGTTACGGAAATATAGGTGTGCCGTGCAGGTTGTGCAATACCCGTATTGTATGCTCATTCTTCTCTAGTTACCTCATCGACAAGGTAACCTTGAATGTCTGTAATCGCTGGAGGCGCGAACGGGGTGAACCTGATTTGTCGCCATCTGATATCGGTGCTCAAGGAGATTCTCCCGCGTCCTAGGACTGATATGTGGTTTATGTTGAAGCCATGTAAACTTATTACTGTATATAATTGTACGTGTGCAGACATCATGCGGTAATATATATAGCTACGCCCAGACGGAAGGATATAGGAGCGACTATCTCTTTTCGTCTACGAAAATCTAGCTGGCTAGGGGACACCGGGTGTATACTGCACCGGGCACTATGAGCACTCCATACCTTGTTGATTAAACACGCATAAGCTCACCGGACCATGTACGAGTAGCCTCCATCTACCAAGAAGCTTTGCGCACGCCAGGGAGTTCCAGTTTGAGCGCCTTTAGTCGGAACTGGTACTGTCAGAGTCGTAAGATAAGGACACGCTTAACAAAACCCAAACGAATCACATACCCGGCAGAGTGCAAACTCGCTGATAATCCCCCGACCACGTCCAGATTCTGCACAACGGTTCTTCACCGTCGTCGGGCGTGTGTACTTCCCAAATGTGTTCAGCTGCAACTGAGCTTGGTGTCGCACTTGTGGGGACAGAGTCTCATTCCGCGCGACATACAGGTAAGCCTTGCGGAGGACTTCATTAGCTTTTACAATGTTACGGGCCTTGATGTCTCGGAGTACGCGAGCGTTAGGCATGATCACCGATAGTTAGTCCAAGTTTTAACCAGAAGGTTGGTTAAAGACTTGCTAAAAACAAGTACAAATATCACCCCTTCAGCATCGTCGGCGACATCCGGCACAATCTCTAAAGTTAACGTCGGGTCTCGACTCAATCGCAAATAATCATTGCGCGAGAGGATGGGCAGAGTGTCGGTGCGTAAACCATCTACCCGCCTTATGATTTGTCCACTGATAATAAATCACACGAAAAGTTGTAGAATGTCCATTTCCAAAAGTTTTCGTCTAACATACCAACAACGCCGCACATTGGTTTCAACTCTGTTCGGCCTCACATTTTTTGCGTCTGTGTTGACGGTTTCCGCGTCCAACGTGCTACCATGTCCTGTGCGACCTGACCGAAGCCGATATTCAGATACGGAGGGGAAAGCAGGGGGAAAGAGGCCTGCGCCGGTGGTGGAGAAGATGCCGAGGAGGTGGATACAAGAGAGGTCCCCTTCGGAGGACACACCAGCCTAAGTCACCCGACATGGGGGTTCAGACAGTTGCTCCGCATTGCCCAATACAGTATACAGTGTATACAACTACCGTCTACTACTACACGTCTCAGAGTATATGAAAGCTGCGCGAAGGTAGATGGCTTGGACGTGTCTAATGAGTACATAATATGGTACCAACATGCTAGAGTTATTGAGATCACACACGACGCAGACGGTCAGTCGGTCAAATGAATGTCTAAGGTGAGTCTACTGCCGAAGCAGTGTCATTTTGCGCGAGTTGTTGGTTTCTATAATGTTCTTCTTGCTCCTGAAGTGTTCCTCTGGAAATGTCGGTACGGGTTAGGATTGGATCAGCATTGACAGGGAACGATCGGAGACGATCACGTACGGTAAGGGGTGCTCCTCGATGGGCAGGCATGCAATGAAAACGAGAATATTGATCGCAGTGTGACAAACGAAAACAACACGGAGTGCATCGGCGTATGACTCAACTGCAGCTATTCTGTGTGCGGGCGCGAGGTCAGGGATCGAGCTTATCGAGTGTCTGCACACAGCATATGTAAGTATTTACACCGCATTGTCATCGGATGTCATACCGTATCTCCTCGATGATCTGGGCAGAGGGAATTCATATGAAATGCGGACGGTATAGGTGCACACCGATGCCGCTTACCTCTAATGAACCAGGTCCAGTAATTCGCTGGCGCAATTTTCTGAGTAGAATGCTCTGGAGCACAGCCCCTGACAAACTAACACCGAGAACTTGCCCGGTTGTTCGGAAAAGATATGTGACTGTAATTTACGCATCCTGAGTTCAGAGGTCTTCCTAGGGCAGTTGAACGGCACTCACTACCGGTTGCAACCGCCATATCTTCCTTGTAAACGCTTGCGATCATTGCCTGCAAATCAAATTCAGGATCAAGTCGGTTTATGAATTGGGGAGACAGGAAGATACTGACAATTAGCGTAGTGGTGATTAAGCTGGCCATTCCAAAACCCTGTGGGATAATATCTAACCATAGATGGTACTGCGAAGTGTTATCGTTCCACAAAGCAAGGCAAATACTAGCAATGATGGTTAAGCCGACGGAGGCTAGCGTCAAGCGATACAGTTTGCCCGTTCGCCGCATCATCCTATAATCACGTCGGTAAGTTAGTCAAGATAATGGATGATCATCAGGACCTCACCAGCCTGCGATCATACTTCCCGTGGATAGAGCAATCTGTGAGAAGTTAAGTATTTCCCGTCATGAAAACCAGGAGATGCGCACAGAATGAGGAAGCAAATGTAAACCTAAAGAGCATGTATCACTTAATGAGTATAAACGGAGATAGTCCCAAGCATACCGGCATTCGTAGATGAGTTAAGCCTAACGGCTGAGAAATACAAAGGGACATTGTATATCTAGTCAAGATGCCGCTTTAATTAAGTGGTGTCGGGTAAATAATTTAGCCCTCACCGTCGAAAAAGCAGTCATTGAAGCTAAAAAGTTAGCCAGGGATACCGCTAACGGGGTGCGTTGCGTAATTAAGCGCAGGGGCATTACAGGGTACGGAGCCCAGTAAGCTTCCACTAATATGAAGACAACCGAGAAAACCACGCTGGTACAGAAAAGCCCACATATTAGGGGGTGTGACCACGGAAGCTCCTCAGTGGTCTTTAGACTGAAGCCGAGCAATAATCCGGCGACCGCACCAACTAACGTGAATGATCCCATGAAATCAATGCGCTGCAATTTGGAATACGTGCTTTGGGCCTCGATCTCATTGGGCAACTTTATGTTGACCTTGAGTGCGACCAAAGTGAAAGATACAAGCAACAACGGCGCCTGAGTCTGAGTGAGGCCAGGAACGAGACGGAAGATACCAGGCTACCTACCTGCAATAAAAATGCGGCTTGCCTGTTGAAATAATTTAGTAAGCGGGATGAAAACATTCCGACTGGGTACTAACCAACCCAAGGTATCATTCACCCACCCTCCGAATGGACCGCCAAGGCCGGCGCCCAAACCAAACAAACTGATCGAGCACATTCGTTCAAGTTCAATGAACAAATCCATAGTCACTCACATGTTAGTCATTCCTTGGTATAGGCCACGCTGCTTCCTAATAGTAACAATAATCATCCGTATCGTTACTCCATAAAACGTGAACTGACAAGGGTACCAGATCGCTGATGGCGATACTGCTGACTGCAACAAGGTAAATTTTCCCTGAAAATTGATGTTACAGCGCCCAACGTACCCGTCATTACTCTGAGATAGATATCAGCACAGTGAACCTTGAAAAGCATTATTCCGTTGCACGCACCCTCCACCGCCCATTCCCGCGACAGCGCGCGCAATGATCAACGCCTCCATCGAGGGAGCGAAGGCGCATGCGATAGTACCCGATCCTAAATTTCATATTAGAAGATATGAAATAGCTATCAGCTTCGCAGTCCGCACCAAATAGAGTCAGTCCGAGGAGCATGGCACCCTTGCGACCCAAGATGTCTGATAGTCGGCCTGATAGGAGTTAAAATGGATATGCATGATAGTACGACGATTTTGTTGCCCTCACCGTAAAGAGGGGTGAAACAGCATACTGAGAGCAAGTATGATGTCCCCAAGTACGAAGACTGTTCAGATTTATTGAAGTAGCTTCCTATTGGTGAGAGAAGCGTTGCCACAATTGTACCTATTGACAGAAGTTTGGGGTTTATTCCATTCTTCGCTGGCTGCCAGCAAGCTAAAGCGCACCATCCAAGGATCCAAGAAATACCGCACTCCAAAGACCTGCAAGGATCCAAAAAAGTTCAGTGCGAGAGACTTGATTTAGTGGTGGTGGGTCAGTCGGTGAACTCGACTCTGGGGCCAGCACAGAGTTATAAGAGGAAGACTCCTGATCATGATCACGGAGCAACGGCTGGGACTCTTTAGACGATGACCTTGATGACATACGTGGGGTCGTGCGATTGCTTACGGGGTATCCGAGTAGGTATGAGATGGCGACAGGGCGGGCACAGTCGTGGTGAATTTAAGGCAGGGAAATTAGAATTTCTGGATATGATTGACGCGCAGGAACATGCTTGGGTCTTCCAAAGAAATATGTGACTGTCGCTGATTTCAAGCGACGTCTTCAATGTAAAACACACCCTCGTGTCATTCTCCGCTCGCATCGGTCCCGGACCGGCCGAACTCTCTGGAGTTTCCATCCGAGTGCACTTAACTCGTCCTTCTCAACTCGACATTATCCCAAATATCCTCTTGTGACAAGTAATCAACTATGTACACTGACCAAGTTGACGTCGTCTACCAGGTTTCAAGATTTATTGCTACTGTGTTGGCGCCAGCATTTCATCCGTACTCTTCGGACACTAGGCCCTCCTCAGCTTCGGATCTGAATCATTTACACATCTGTCACGCTGTCTTTTTCGTCTGCACACCATCCTCACATCCCAGAATTACTTCAACTGCGTCTAGTCATTTTCAGGGCTAATTCCAGGGCCGACCACACTGCTGCGTATTCCTCATAATCCACGTACTAGGATGAAGTATGTACCACAATCTCCGTGAGAGGCGGTCAAGACACTACGGCATTGCATTTAACTAGTAGCTTTGAAATTGTCATTGGACCCATGATCATGTATGTATTCACCGTTCAGTGTGTGGGACTATGCAGCTGAGATATGATGATATTACGGGAATCTTCGAGCACTCTTTGAACCAACCGGGTCAGTCGTCATCTTTTTCACGCATTGCCTTTCACACGGTTCTTGGGATATTTCCTTCACAGACGAGTAGCCTGAGATTGGTTCTCTGCTTTGACATGAAGTCATACCTGAGGCACACGAGGCACTGATCAGTGACATATCTAGATAGGTCGTACTGCGATCCGTCCGCTCTTGTATGTGTTTCCGCTACATGGTTCTGTTTTTAGGATCGGAAAATTCCATCTTTACTAAACTCTGCTTCCTGAATTCTACTTAAAAAGCTAGACGCTATGACTCGTGGTATGTTGGTCACTGTGCGGTCGCCGTTTCAAAAGACAGATGATGATGCAGTCTCATCGGGGGCGAACTGAAGTTATTTTGTGTCCCCGAAGTATATTTTATTTGCCTCCATCTTGATTAAAGGATCGCACTACCTGTCCTCGAGATCACTTGTCTGTTTTAGGTGTCTCAACCTTACGGAATATTCATGGAGACCCGTGTTCTTTTTTTGTATGGAACGCTCACTTGCCATTCGTTATTCGCAGGATGCGCGGAAAGTCATCCGTAGACGGTCATGTGTAAGTTTTGATATGAGGTAATTTCCCCTGTATTAACATCCTTTCTCTAGACCATACGAAAGAATACTAATGGGTTTTATCATGATGGATAACGGTCCTCAACCCGGGCAGCTATCACAACTTTTTCGCGCCACAGATGTGCGCTCAGTTGCCGCATATCAAAAAAGTAATATTCCTGATTATCTGTGTCGGGCACATATTGCTGTGCTAGGGCCCAGTGTCCTACAGAAGGCCAGATACGGCCTAGTGACGGGCGTTGTTGTGCAAGACAGAAGATCATGATGCACATGGAGTTCAACGTAATTCCCATGTCAAGTCGGCCCGCTGGAATGAGCGCTAGGACTCATGGAGCTTCATAATGCTACATACAAGAGACCCCGCATAGTTTTATCATCCAACACTTCGACTTCTGGAAACTAGTGCTGTACTTCATATCCCCCGTGCAACCCTTACACTCTATGGTATCATCATGTATAGGTTTATGATACAGCAGGCTGCTGGCAGTGAACGTTTATGGAGTAAGCTGTTCGCTATCTCGACACGATGCAGGGAGCTAGTTGGTCTTCAGAGAAGTTCTCGTGAGAATCCATGGTGCACGCAGGCATGCTCATCGCTTGCAAAACGTAGGCCATCTAAAAGGCGAGTTGTGGTTTTCGGATCATTAGTAACGAGTCTGCCTCGTGCCCACAGGATCGAACTCATCGGACAGCATGGTGGTGATGTGATGATTGCACCACAGGCTGGCTAGCCGCAAATACATGTGGTGGTCTCACTAGGCTATGCACGCGGACCTTGCGCGGACTCCATTTCGACTCGGATCGATCCAATATATGTATGCACCCGCGGTACCTTTGGCCTTCGTGGCAGCAAATTGACAGATGACACAAAGTTTTTACTTGTACGCTTACGTTTTAGTCCCGGTACTTTCATTTCCGTGAAGGTCTACTGTACTTTTCAGCTTTAGCAAAAAGTACATGGACGATACAAGTGTTGCGGCCGCACAACGGACGGTGATCATTGATACCACTTTACGGCACTGATTTGTGACGGACACGCTGATGGCGTGACAAGCTTTATCGAGCGCTTACAACTCGAAGGTCCTAGTCGTGTTTGGTGGGGGAATTTAAGCAATCATACCAGTTTTTTTTTCATTAATCGGTCAAGGTTTGCTCGGTATCGACCCTACCAACGGTTACATAGGACAAGTATGACTATTAACGTGAATAAAAAGATTCTCTTATGTATAACTTAAATGAAGTGGAAGATGCCGTCTTACTAAGCTTAGCTGCTACCGTTATGTTGAAGGACAACAATTTGAGAGTTTATACCTCCCCCGATACCAGAGCAAATTTTCTTTCTCCAGCAGTCCTTTTGTAGAGTCCGTGTCTGCTGCAAATTGCTGACTCGAGACCTGAACTCGTTGAAGAAGTTCGATAGTTGTTGTGCAATCCATCCGATCGAACGCTCGGGATCGACCGCGAATCAACAATCTCCATCATGCACGCACCCTCTCCACCGTCTACTCCGTCACACTCTTCATGGAAATCTGTTTTTCGTCTACCAAATTCCTCGAAGAAGCTTCGTGCTAATGGTAATGGTTCAATACTAGCCGTTGACTGTTCGCCTCGCGCAGTTTCCTCTCCTCTTCAGGCAGTCAGCCATATGCCAGCACCCAGTCCTTCGCTGACTCCCGGCACATTCCTCCCTATCGACGAGCGTTCCTCCTACAACTCTTCGAATACCCAATCCAGCGATTCAAACGTGGGAGCTCTACCGAACTCACCGTACCTTGTGCCTGATTCCCGACTCTTCTCCAAGGTCCAACACCAGCCGCATCTCCAACAGTCGTCTGTTTCAAATGTCGAAGCGAACGGAATGGTTACTCCACAACCCCCCCAAAGTCGCGTACGGACAAAGTCGGAGAAACAGCGTATGGCAGCGCATGGTCGCGTTCCACAGATACCCACAAAGCCACAGACTGCCACGGGCTCCCAGCAGTCATTCGCGCTCCCACAAGGCCAAGGTTATGCCACATCTTCAAATCGCTCGGGGCCTTTGTCTCCTCGGGCTATGAGCGCGTCTGCAACGCGTTTCATTCGTCGTGTAGCGTCCGCGCCAAACGCGAAGCATCTTTTTTCTTCTGGTAGTCGGTCGTCAGCACCCACGAAAAATGGACTATTAGCACCTGCAGATATGGTTCCACCAGTACCTGGTGCACCGTCTACGTCATCTGATCACGGTGATGATTCATTGGAGACACTGTCGTCTGGTTCTTCAAGAGGGAGATCTCATCGGCACGAACGGTATCCTGGTAATTCACATCTATCAAAGACTAGAATTGTGAACGGAGGGCATGAAGGACCTGGAAAAATGGCTTTCAGACGGACATATTCCAGTAATTCAATCAAAGTTCGGCAGGTACGTTATAAAGCTTCTTTACAAGTATAAAATTCTTAAACAAAGGGGTAGGTCGAGGTCGGCCCATCAAGCTTCTTGAAAATTAAAATGCTCGGAAAGGGCGACGTCGGACGCGTGTACCTTGTGCGAGAAAAGAAGACCGACAAGCTTTTTGCTATGAAAGGTGGGTTCGTGATTGGACGAGACTTCAAAAACTATCTTCAATTTTGATTCCCCAGTTCTATCTAAAAAGGAGATGATCGAACGAAAAAAGATAAAACGTGCTTTGACCGAGCAAGAAATTCTAGCAACTTCAAATCACCCTTTCATCGTCACACTCTATCACTCCTTCCAGTCCGAAGAGTACCTTTACTTTTGCATGGAGTATTGCATGGGTGGCGAGTTTTTCCGCGCCTTACAAACTCGTCCGGGAAAATGCCTTCCAGAAGATGGATCACGATTTTACGCGGCGGAGGTTGTGGCGGCCTTGGAGTATCTTCACTTAAACGGCTTCATATACCGCGATCTCAAGCCAGAAAGTAGGTTGCTTCTCCTCTTGATCGCCAATCTGTACTAAACGCTTAACTTTATTGCCACACCTTGCTGTAATTTTCGCCTTTCATTTACCGCGTCTTCCGTACTTGCTGGAACTTCGTTCAGATATTCTCCTTCATCACTCCGGCCACATCATGCTGTCGGATTTCGATCTCGCCAAACAATCTGGGCATCCTGGGGGCCGTCCTGCGACGATTCACCAGCTAGGTCCAAACGGGGTAAGCCGTTCCCTTGTCGTCCATGCGATGATAATTCACACATTCTACCTATGTTATAGATACCTATGATCGATACCATGTCATGTACAGCAGATTTTCGGACAAATTCGTTTGTCGGTACCGAGGGTAAGGCTCCTTTAATTATCAACAATCAAGGACTTGACCGTATCCGGTTTGGTTGTTCAGAATACATTGCGCCAGAAGTGATCGCTGCACAGGGTCACACCGCTGCGGTGGATTGGTGGACACTTGGTATTTTGATATACGAAATGATTGTGAGTTGACATTGATCATCATCGGCGGAGTTTGGATCGAACGAATTTGCTGTGGGAATCATTATTGACGGTCTTGTGCAGTTCGCCACCACGCCCTTCAAAGGGAAGGAGAGGAACGATACTTTTTCCAACATCCGGTCTCTGCCAGTTCATTTCCGGGATGCACCTAAAATTACGAGGTGGGCTAGGGTTGAACACTGAGTCATGAGTAAACTTTAACGAAAGTCTGCCGTACAGCGCTTGCAAGGATATCGTCATTCGGTTGCTTGACAAAGATGAACGAACAAGGTTTGGTAGCAGGAGCGGAGCCAGTGAAGTTAAGCAGCATAAATGGTTTGCCAAAATGAACTGGGGTTTGTTGCGTCACCAGCGGCCACCGGTGAGTCTGATGTGCTCCTATATATCTCTGTCCACAAGTGTGTTGGGCGCTTATGGCGTGTTTCACCCTTGTGAGACAAATCACAATTGTGATCCGAAACGGCTTGATAGATATTTTGACTGACGCGCCCCTTATCTGACCCTGTGTAGATCATCCCATCGTCCTGTAATGGTCTTGACGCGGTGAACTTCCGGCACCTAAAGGAGTCGCGATCACTTCATCTAGAAGATCAAATACGGGGAGTAGCAGGTGCGAGCGTACCGACGGGCCCTGGGACACCCGGATGCGATGATGGTATGGACGTACCAGCGGATGGGGATTTGTTCGGCGCGTTCAACAGCGTCACGCTACACTATGATGGGGAAAGTTGAAGAATATTTTCCACCATATTCCCGTACAGGCGAGTAGTATGCCACGGTGGCTGAAGATCGGATGCGATCGCCGGTCGATGATGGTATGGATACTTTATTCTTTCGTTGTATGATGCTTGATACCATTGGTTGCTTGATTTCATTGACGCTTTCACTTGCATAGTTTTTTTTTTCAGGGAAAAATAAGTTCACTTGTATTATTTCACTAGTTGCACAATCTACTACGATCTATTCTAATCAGTTTATCATGACAGAGTAGTTGTGATTTTGAAAATGGGGTGGTATGTGAAAAATGAGTCGGGGATCAGCCGATGAAGTGAGAGTTTCTCCATGGGATTTGACTGCAAGTTTGAACATGCGCGTTTGTGGATGATGATCCGATTGAGACCGCTGTTTGAAAATTACCCCCGGACTGATGAAAAGTGGCAAACAATGATAGTGAGTGTTCAGGGACAGGAGATAGAGGGCGCGGGGAGTGGTTCTTTAAAGGTCGGGCGGATCGCTGAGGAGGAGAAGCAGAGTGAGAAGATTGGAGAGGTTTGGTTGCGGTAAGTCTAAATTGGGATAAGTCGAACCATCGGCTTACTAAATCGAGTAATTAATTAGGACCCCAGCTAGCGCTAAAGTGAACCAATTAAAAGGTAAGCGAACAAGGTGGCGGCCGTGAAGGGGATCATTTTATTAAAAATTTGTTAATTGTATTTCATATCATTATATTACACGTGTATCTTTTAAGGATGGAGTACTTGAGGCCTGCTGAAAAGTACAAAAACTTTGAAAAAAAAAACTAATAGAGTAGATTCAGATCTGGCGGCAACTCTCACATGGTTCCTTACGAGGATAAGCCTCGGCGCCGAGGAAGTGGGTTATAGTTGTTTTGTATTGTTTATAATGTATTTACCGAAGGTGATTTCCGAACCCGGCCGCGGCACCCTTGATTACGTTTTATTTAAAAAGGAAAAAGCGGTAACAAAAATTGGATATGGAAAGTTGACGTAAATTTATTCGTAACCTAATTTCGGTGTTGACGATTTCGGTTGATGATTTATTCTCCACCGCTCAACTAGTTTTATACTTAGCTACCTTTTATAAAATATCAAAAAGGTCTCGATCGACGAGACTACTTACTACTTTTCATTTTTGGTTCTTTTTAGACAACAGCTACATAGTTCGCACTTCTTCAATTCCTCCTTTCCTTTTCACTTTACGAACAACGACAATGCAGGACCTGTACTATCAACGAGCTCAACAATGGTCTCGTCCAACTGACTATCCTCCTCAGATTAATACTACTGGTCCAACTTACCCACAGCAGCCATCAGCTTCTCATTCTAGTTCTAGCAATGGCTCTCCGACAGAGGATAGTCCTCCTACTTCTCTCAAAGTCCATGAACAGCAGCAACCTCCTCCTCCAAAGTCAGAGGCCAAGCCTCAGGCCACTTTTTTAACAAAACTATACGCGTAAGTTCGCGTTTTAACTTTGACATTTCATTCTTATTCATTAACGCGTTATAGTCTTCTTGAACGTCCAGAAAATCATCACATGATCCGCTGGGATCCTGCAGGAGAACATATCATCGTAGAGAGACCAGAGCAGTTGGCTCTCCATGTCCTCCCAAGCATTTACCGTCAATCGAGATTTGCGAGCTTCTCCCGGCAACTAAATGTATGTGTGATGTGCTTCCATCCTTCTGTCGACGCAAAACCCACACTTAACTTGAAATGAATCTGTCACTGACCTCGCTTCGTCCATTAGATCTATGGCTTCATGCGCAAAGTAAACCTCCGCAACGTCGACCCCGCTATTGACGATCCAGACGCAAGTACATGGTGTAAGTCCGCGTCAGTACCACCCCGTTCTACTTCTTTTACTAACGATACGGCACCGCAGCCCATCCCACCCTCAACCGCCACTCCCCC
Organism: Suillus decipiens; assembly: GCA_016695475.1. Taxonomy (NCBI): domain Eukaryota; kingdom Fungi; phylum Basidiomycota; class Agaricomycetes; order Boletales; family Suillaceae; genus Suillus; species Suillus decipiens. The sequence continues at coordinate 908,693 of MU172920.1, read as the reverse complement.
CCTGAGGTTGTGGCTAATTTCAAACGCCGCGTCCCTCCACGTCTTCCAAAACCAAGGAAGCGAGATACCCAGGAGCCTCCATCGATACCCCCTCCCCGTTCCGCTATCGGTATGGGTCCAGTTCCTCTCACCGTACCTTCGTCTGTCGGTCCAAAGGGCACCTTGCCCAATGGTAGTGGCCGTGCTCGTGGCTTTTCTGCACCAGGATCTTTCACTCCTTTGAATCAGAGCAGTCCAGGTTGGAGCACGACTTATCCTCACGCTCGTAACCTGCCTCCCCTCACTGTCCCTTCCGAGCCCACTCATCATAACCTGTACAATCAGTCTCACTTGCAACCCATCTCTCCTGCAGAGGAATCTCCCACCGCTCAGTTCAGTGCGATGGGTCCAGGGAGTGGTTATCATCACCCTCAGCATACTAGCAACAGGGATATGCTTGTCCCTCCCTCGCAGTATTCCTATACTGACCAGAACTGGCAGTATTCCCCCAACAGCACGACCTCTAACCATTCGGGCAGTTTGTCTTCTTTATTAAACCCACCGAGTAACAATGGTTATGGTCCTCGCCCAACGCCGACCATCAATACATCATACTCATCTACCTATTCGGGTGTTTCGATGCATAGTGACAATAGTCCACCCTCTCTATCTCCGGATAGCCGCCCAACCACGGGATACTCCATTTCATCCGTGTCATCCCTGCCGTATGAGGAATCACCATCGCATCACACGTACCATCAGGCTGATTACTCGCGTCCCGGGTCGAGCCACCATCGCCCCATTTCGCCATCATTGTCGCGCCCACCATCATCCTCCAAGCAGTATGGACCATCCTCCCTGAGCATTCGTCGTCCTCGTCGTCACAGTCAGGCTATGAGTCCTTACCCGTCTCCGTACGGGGAGCATCCATCTAATGAGAGGCCTTCGTCGTCGCCTCACCCAGCTGACGATGGAAATATGCCTCGAGTGCGCAGCATGATTCAGTTGCCGTCAGTGGACTCGTATGGTTTCCCTGCCGGACAAGCTGAGTTCGCATACTCTGCTGTTGGTGGTGCACCCATCGATTCGATGGATGGAAGGAGTGGTTGGGGTCAACGCCCCTCTACGAGCGCATCGTCGATCAGTGCAGCGTCTCACACTTCGTCGTCTCAGGCGAACACACCACCACTTGGGGACGGATATGGCGCAGGGGACGCCGACATTAACCGTTGTGAGTCGCGCGACTACCCCTTGCGCCCCCCGATGTCTCACGGCCTGGCTTACTGACTGTCAGTCTCTTGAATGGGTGCAGTCTCTCCTGACTTTGGGTTTGTCGCTATGAACGAGCACCTTCCTCCGCAATATACCAAAACCGTGAGCGAGCTTTAGACGCAAGGTTCCCGTGGAGAAAATAGACTTGTTGCTCGGATCGCGTTATAATTCGACTCTTTCCTTGGTGTTTCATGTTTGACTTTTGGACTACTCTGGCTGTTTTGTGTTTGCGTTTGACCTCACGATCCCACTTTCCTTTTGGTCTCCTCACTTTACCCGCTTCTTCTAGGAAGCTATACGAAATTGGAAGATCTTTTTCATGAACCTTATAAAACGATCGGCTGCTTTTGCATGTGCTCTCTCATCTAGTTCCAGCGTGTATACTTTTGCTGCTCCTCATTTGTAGTACCACACACACCCCATCATCACTCCCACTTTGATACCTCTCGACTTTGGCTCTCGTGTGCATACGGTTACCCCGTACACAGTTACCCCGTTCATTGATATCCCAGCTTCGGTTTTTCTCTCCGATAGTATCTGCAATACATTTTGCTTGTTCGAATGATGGCCGTAGAATTCACCGCAAATTTGCGAAGGCAAAATTCCCTCATGGAGACCCTGTCCTCCTCCCCCGACCCCCCGCAGTGATTTTCCACGAATTTGCATGATAAGTAAATAATAAAAAACGGCGACCCGGATACCATATCGGGAAACGAGCTGTTGATCTCGTCAAATGATCTGATCAGAGCGAATGCCAGAATTCTGATCGGGGCTCAGGCATGGTAACGTAACGCGTCAACTTGAAGTTGCTGCCGCCTTCGGATTTTTGCGCGATGTAATGTAATGACAGGTGATATGAGTTGCCCGAAGGGGGGGGGGAGGGGGTACTGGGACGATTAGGGTACTAGACCACTCCCCGCAGTCACTGTACTGCTTTGATATCGTTTCATGTTCTCTCTGGATTTTCCGTGATTGTATAGTGGAGTACTTCATAAACGATCGTACCAACAGGAAAGAGGGGCCACGCCGCGACCCTGTGTACAAGGGCTGGATTTTGCACAGCTTATTACACGGCATTTGCTGCAGGGTAGGCATCACGTCAGGGGCAGGATCATGCTGTATGTACACGTTTTATCATCTCTCTAGATCGACATTAGGCCTCTTATGAACTCCACCATTGGCGGTGTTAGACTAGATACCGCACGCAAAATTCCGACAACAGTGACTTGCAACATAATATTGGCACGACGGAGATATCAAAAGTAGTAAAAAAAGTACATCCGTCCTAAAGAAGAATACATACACAACATACAAGTTTTGGTTTTAATCAGACTGATATGATATCCCGGGGTAATAATATACAAGTCTAGGCTCCAGAGAGTCCATTTAAGAAGAAAAAGGCAATGACTATGCTGCAGGAAGACCTGACACAACCCGGTGCGGCGACACGAGTTGAGCCTCGCTCATGTTGCTCTGCAAAGTCAGGGGTAACCGCAGTGCTCGAGAACCAACATCGTCATCCTCTCCATGCGACTCTGCATCTAAAAATGCCACCCTTTCTTCCGACGCACTTCTGGGAATCTCATCATCGAGTTCATCGTCTACTGCTCGGCGGGCTACCAAACTGATGTAGACGAAAAGTGCAACGCACAATAGGATCCCGCCAATAGTCCAGATTCTGCTCCAGGTATCATCCTCTTCCTCCTGATCATCGGATTTTTTGGCACTGAATGAGCGAATTCCTGCACCGATGCTGGTGTGAACGATGACTTTGAAAAGGGACAAAGCCGTGCAAATCACGTAGGTCCGCATGGTAAGCGTTGGCGTGGCCGCAAGAAGCGCGTTGAGCACATTGTAGGGGTATGGTGCGAGTCTGACGAGGAACAATAGCTGTGGTTTGCGTTCGACGGCTCGGACCGCACGTGATAAAGCGCGCGCTGATGAAAGCCAACGACCAATTGGCTCGCGCAAGAACGTTCTCGATAGCCAGAACACAACAACAGCACCAGACAGCGCAGCACAATACGAGATAGCAGCGCCGATCCATGGCCCAAAGGTATATCCCGATAATGTGATCAACGTGGAGTATAGTGGGAGAGGGGCTATTGAAACGTGAGAATATCAACGCACATGCGTGAATTTTTGACCAATGACAAATTAAGAACGGAACATACGGAATGTGGTTATGAAAATAAGACAGAACAATACTGCGTAGCCAAACTGTTTGTCGTTCCGTAACCAGTGTGAAAGATGGTCAAGACCTGTTGGAAATAAACATTGTGAGCAGTGCAAAATAACAAACGCGGTGTTGCGCCGGTACAACTGCGCCAGCGAGGAATGGAGATATAGCTGCACCAATCTACGCAGTCACTGAGCCACTAGGGCCCCGGGTCATGAAAGCAGACCAATAGGAACCGAAGACTTACCGTCGAAAACTTCAGTCTTCCAGAATGCGATAGCTAAGATAAAGCCAAGGCTGGTTGCACCGTACGCCAAGATAGGCAGCCATTGTTTGAAAAGATTCCATATCCGCAGCCCGCGCGGACGGACGTATCGTTGCGATTGTGGTAGGGATTGTGATGCCGAAAGCGATGAAGAGCAGACAGCAGAAGTACGCATTGGTATGAGATGGTGGGGTAGACGCGGGGAAGAAGAACGACAGTTGAGATGTATATCATTTGAAAGTGAACCTGAACCTGATTTCTCATTGAGTACCGATGAGTCAACGCTCAGCTGAAGTGCCATGATAGCTTGGCAGGTCTGAAAGGGTCTAGCAGTGGATCAACAGCTAGGCGTCTATAAATTCTTGCTGCAAGATGCCCGAACAGCAATGGCGCTTCTCAGCGCACGCAGTGAACAATAGTCAGGATAGAAAGAAAGTAAAGAGAAAGAACGACAGGTTACGAGGCGACGCAATATTTTTAACGAGCACCAGCATGCTAACCATCAGGATATTTGCTTTGGGTGCCTTATCTTGGTAGTGTCTCACGCCACTATTATATAGGATCTCGTCATGACTGGTTCAGCGAGCTCGTAGCACATGCTACGTGGTACTGCGCATTTGTCGTCGAGAAAATATCCATGTAATTTTATAATGCTGAACAGATCTGACGGTTCACATGGATTTAACGCGGAGGTACCAGCACACGAAACTTTTGAGAGCTTTGCCACGTTCAAGTTTTGTAAGTGACACGTCTGCACTCCGAGTCAACTGACAGTAGCAATTGGTAATTCGTAACAGGATAATCTGGCAAGTCGGGGGTCTATTTCAGAAAAGTGGGCTGATGTCGGGTGCAGATAAGGGGAAGTCAATGGACAGGGTAGCTTCACCCCTGTTTGCTAATACATATCACCCAATGCGAACGATCAATACAGTGGGATTGAAGGCGAGAAGGAACCGAGAGTACACATTACAAGTAACAGGAGACTACGTGCTGTTGAGCAAGATCAATACATATCATGGCGTGCAAAAGTCAGAAAATTATGCTGTGCTAGTTTGGGGAGGGTGATCACGGAACGGTGGCATGAATAGTAGATGTCGGGTGTGCAAAACGAACAACTTGAAGAGCATTAAGATTGTGTTTGCCCAAAATAGTTTTATCGCTTCAAAGTTATGAAAAAAAGAATTTGAAGGCTTTAGCGGGACCGGAGTGAACACACCTTCATTCCCCGCCAAGGAAGTTCCGGTGTGTCGTAACATTGTCAGCATGCTCCAATAAATTTCCAGTCGCAAACGTTAATGGTGCGAACTGGAAGCGAGTAGTTGGATGTAGCGCAGCTGCATGTGAATTTCTCTTTTCGCCTTAGCGCACTATTGAATGATGAGAACGGGTTGGATCCGTTAGGTTCTGAACAACGCTAAGCCTAATCCTTCCCGAGGCAAAGTTCAAGAAGGACTAGTCATCTTTGTACATAATGCGGGGGCTAGGCCCAGCGCAGTGGAGGCGCTCGCGAGATATCGTCTCATAAGAGTCGGAGGGCCCCGGAAAGCTCTATAGTGCATCCTGAAAAGCTCTACAGCCATCCCAGAAAGCTCCACAGCGCATTCGGGACATGCAGCCGCTGCTGTTGTTTTTTTCTGTCTGAGGAATAAGGTTGAAGTCAGCTCGAGAGCAGGAGCAGTAGATCTTTATATCTGTTATGTCCAAAAAATGGGTAGTAAGTACATGTGGCGTGTGACCCCAAGCTTCGTTGCTTATGCAATCAGGACATCGAGAACTCGTCCATATCACGCGTCAACGACTAGCAACCAGTGAGCAACTGAGGCTGTAGCTTTGAAGGCTCGCCTATACAGAATTACCGTCACATCCTGGCCCCAAAGTCCTATCTCGTGCGCTCATTTTATTTCTTGAAATTCCACGTTCTCTGAGTCATTCTGCATCATATCACATCTGCCACCAATCCCACGTCCGTTTGAATATCGAACTTTGTTCATTTGAAAACACTGTTCGCCGGGCTAGTGAACGACTTTTCCATACACAAGCATATTCGTGCCTTGCACCCAAACACCGCGGGCAAGTAAACCTTCACTCATAATTTCTGGCCCATTTTCAACTTCACGTTGAATTGTCGGAAGCCCTTCCGATTTGTAAAACCATATGGCGCCCTTAATGCGTTTCGTTCGAACGCGATCTTTACCCGTTCCCCAATGGCGGACCCGTGGATACTCGTCGACCACGGAACCTCGGTCCGCACATTCTGAATGGTATGCATCCATGTTGCCGGGCATGATTCCCGTAGCTCTTTTGGGCTCTGCTGTCTACTTGGTAAGTGGTGTCGTCCTTGCATCGTGGGTCACTGGTATTCTTCCCTGCCTTCCCTCGCATCACGATTCGAAATCAACGTGTCAATACGTCTGCTGATTTTGTGCTTTGACTCGATTAGGGGTTGCAGCTATTACAGAGCCAACTGGATCACGAAAAATTTCTAGATGAAGCACAAAACAAAGTCCGTCAACTAGAAGAAGAGGTTGATAGGTTACAGGAGGAACGGGCCCTGCAAGCATCGGCGGTTCCATCATCACTCAACACTGCCTCTAAGTGGTGGCCGTGGTGATTTCCATATAGCAATGCGTGTAATTCATCGGTTGAAGCCATCATCTGGGAATCGTAGTAAAAATCACCAGCCCAAAGCCATCAGTTTATCTATAACAATAAAACCCACGACCAGCGCAAAATCAAGCATTATTATATCAGCACAGGGTATGAAAGAACAAAGAAAAAAATGTGTATGCGATGCAAGGTGATGGGTAGCAACAAAAGATCCATGATAACACAGATGAAGCGCACGAGGAACTGTCGAACGCTGGAAGCGTGTCGACACTTGCGTTTGCGTACGGCAAAAAGCGAAAATTAACATGCTTCGATCACCTCTTCATCTGAGTCATGAATAGCAATACCATGATGTTCAGCTATTCAGGGCCTTGTTGACGAGCGCAGTTCTATACTTGTCGTGCAACTTTGCGAAGCTACCAAACGCCGATTAGGGGTATGAACGGCAAATGATGATGAGGGATGTTACCTGAGGACCGCGGCTGCAAGGCCAGTGAGAGACTGGATAGTGTCTTTCCACCTTGTGATCCTGAAGATATCCCACGCTGCAACGCAAAGACGTCTGGGAGGAAATACCCGTGCAATCAAACTTACTTACAGACGAAAATGAGATCCATGACAAGTTTTGCCCGTGAGGCCTGGAGCCAGTAGTTCTTCTTTTGCAGACGTGATAGCTCACGTTCGTCAATTTTTGACGTTTTTGGCTGCGACTTAGAAGTAGCCCCTGAGAGTGACTCCTTGTATGCCCTTGATTGAACTGGAACAAATTAGCAACAGGACTTGAAGCGGTAAAAAAAATTACCTTCTCGTTGAAGGCTCTCAATAACTCCCAATTCGACTCCATTCTCTACCAAGCCGACCAGCGTGGTAAAGAGCCAACACCAATCAGCAAACCGGGCCGCGCGTTCTCCCAGTTTTGGACCAATTAGGCCGAGTCGGGAAAGCGAGTATATATCATCCGACAAGCCATTTACAAGCTCGAGGAGAACAGGAGGGGGAGCCGACAGCAAAGCTCGAAGGACCGGGTGCGAAAGGAAAGGACCTCCCGAAATTTGCGGAGATTTGGAGGATGACACAGAAGTAGCTGTGAAGCTGTGAGGCGTAAGGGAGGATCCGGAAGACGAAAAGGGCACAGATTGTTGCGCTAATACCTGACTCAGGGGGGCTAACCAGTTGAACATGATCAGCATTTTTCTGTGTGCCGTCAGTTGTCAATAACGATAGCAAAGTCGAAAGGATACTCACCTCGTGAAAGAGAACCCATTTTTTGCAGCCATAAGCCTTCGTACAATTTCCCGCTGCCAAGTGGACTTTACATTACGAAATAAAACCTTGCTGTGGAAGAGAAGATACACATTTATCGAGTATTGCATTAATTTCTACTCCAGGAACTTCTGTCACTTGTCCAGCAAGCATATCATAGTCACTCACAAATGCTTTGTCCCGTCCATTACTTGTAACAAGCATATCTCGCCACACCTCATGTGTCCCAACCAACTTTTCGGCTTCTTTGACACGTACATCCTCCTCGTCCAGCTCTACGACCTCATCTTCATCTACCTCTGCCTTATCTGCTTTGACCGTCTCACCATCCTGTTCTTCCTCCGCCTTTTCGTCGTACACGCTAATACTCATGCTCATATTCCTAAAGTGCGACTGTGTAGCAGTACTCGAGCGTGGCGTGCGAGGTGGGTGTGCAGAAAGAGGGTTCATTTGAAAGGAACTCGACATGTCAAACGCAGGGGGCGTGTAGAATGGCGCTTGCATCGGGTCGTGCGGTGAGCTGGAAGATGAGCCCATTTCATCGCCTAAGTGCGGGAACGATATTGAAGACATTCGTGAGTTTGGAGAATTCTGTTTCAATCAGTAAAGTGAGACTACGGGTGGCTAGGACGAAGGTGAGGACAGTGCACAGCGCACAGCAAGCTTGTAAGTGCGTATGTCAAACTTCTCACGAAAGCGGACCGGGTGAACATATGACCAAACAAATGCAAATGCCTTCACCGTGATCTGACTTCAGTATAACATTCAAAATTGCTCCCAGTTCCCTCTTGTTGGAGGAAGGATGGCAACGACTCTGGGACTCCGTTCTCCTGTTCTGCGGTCTGGTGCAGTATCTCCTCAAGCACCTAGACCCATTTTCGATACGGAGGTATTGCGTGCATACGTGAAGAAACTTTTGCCAGCAACTCTTTCGCATGCTGTGTGGCCACATATTGAGCGCGAACAAGTAAAAACTTGGATGAAGGAGATAGGCGAACGCGTCAAAGAGCGGATGGTGGAGATTCAGCCACATGGATTGTACGTGCAATGGCTGGCCGCTTACGTTGAACTCATCTCGTGACCATGTATTATATACTTGACACAGTAAGTACATGGTCTTAGTCCAGATCACGGAGAATTTGGGACAAGGTGGCCGGTAGGAATTGTCACGATCTATGAATCGATTACCGATTGTCGTTGATCACTGCTTGTATTAGGTCCCATATGGTATCTCACTGGGAAGACGGGGATATCTGCTTAAACGAACTCTTTTTCAATGTGGGTATATCCTTGACGTGTGTACCGAAATCTTGATCAGCTAACAACATGACTGGTGACAATCGTAGGACTCGTTATTCTGTACATGTACTGCCATCGCGGTACGAACCTCGTGAGATATCTCTGGGCTGCCGTGACCTCCGTTCAAAGTCCTTGATTTTGGGGCTTAATTCTCGCACATTCGATACCCGTAATCACTTGCACTAAAACCACGATATGCCACGAATCTGCATAATTACTACACTTTATTCGACAACTACGAAATCTCATGGGATCGCTTCAGAATTGCGAAACTTCGTTGTCGACCCTACATTGGTCGGGCCCGTAATTCTCTGCACGTTAATCAACACATAAATTCTTATGCGCTCATTCTGTGGTAATGTCCGTGACGCCAAGAAATCAGATATGCCCATTGGAAGGGTTCTGATGCTGAGAAAGAAGCTCAGGCATCACCAGAGCTTACAGACGGCTTGATATATTTTTGCAGATAAGTTCGTCATGATTGCTCTCTTACTTGAAGGCCATTCTCCGGCGGCTTCCCACGTTCACGTCAACGGTGCTGCTTTGACTCCCAGCCTGATCTGGTCAAGTTGAGTTTTACGTTGATAACTTGAATTATTTGTGAACGCTAAAGCACCCTGCGATTGGTGGAAATGAGTCCGTTGCACTAGTCCAAATTCGAAGACCTTTCAAAAAGTAGCATTCAATCTTCAGATCGGTGAACAACAAACCTTGAGCCATCCGGCTGTTCCCGCAAATATCTTATCTCACAAGGGGCACAACAGTTGGTCGTACCAGCATGTTTTACCAGCTGTTATCCTAGTGTCCGAGGAACGGACCATCGTGGACACGCCTTTGATAGCATCATCATGAGGGCACGTTGCCAGGCTGCGAGCTTCCTGCCTCTATGTTGATTTGAACAATCGAGCGGGACCGGAGATCGCATTGATGATTTGACCCATAGCCTCGTGTCCAAGTTGCCTGCCGTTAAGTTCAGCTATTTGACCTGCACTCAGGTACAGCAGATAGCGCGGACTCGAATGACAATGTGCCGCGATTCGAATCAGAGACGATCAGAAGTTTTTCGCCAGATTCAACGGGATGCAGTTACCTGTACGTTGTTTCGGTCAAGGTGGCTTCTATTTTCTTGATAGCCAAGACTTGATGTCACTCTCATCCTTTGCAATTGGTTACTTGGAGTAGTACGTATATCCGTGAGAGAACCCTCTTTTTGACCGTCTATCGGGACCAGTGATGAACTCTACTCTCTCGGTGCGTTTGGATATGGGGTAGGTTCTAGAAGGTCATATTTCTCCAATCGACGCAAGCGCTCCGAAACTTGTCTGTTCTAGTGTTTCATTAAACTTCGGATGTATTTACTTAGTACCTCATTGTATACTTGGGGCGACCATCAATCTGGTGTTAACTTGATGTTACAAATCACCTAGGCAGCCTAGTAGGGTCAGCATCTGTTTACCCCTATATCATAGATCTCATCATTCGGCCACTTCACGGACCGTCTTACGTCGACAACACATGTATCACAACACCTCTCGCGTAACATCCGAACATTTCTCGCGCGAGACACTTGATGCGAGTACCCAGCTATCCGGCACCACCATGACCGTACCATCAAGTCTCTTTGAAATCGATATTTTCGCCAACTAGTTAGTCAGTTACTCGTGCAACTCGTTCTCACATACTTGATCGAGTGGGAATGAACGTTGTGCTATCGATCTGATCAGGTATCCCGGGACGGGCTTGCCTGTATCGTTATCTAGTACGAAAGGCCCGTTGCGGAATATCTCCCTCGACCACCATCATGACATGTTACGGCCAGAGTTCATCTCCTTTGCAAGATAGTTCATTGTCGTTATGGGTGGATGTGGGCTCATTTAATGCATTAGCACTCATTGACATATAATACGAAAAATATTAATATCGATAATACACACTTCAGCGAGCTTGATTATGGCGACCTTTTGCATATTCATTATACGGATCAAGGTTGAGTTCCTTACGTTAGTGTAATGAGGAGCCACATTTGTAAATCGCTAACGTGCCGACGATAGGTGGTGAATGACCTGCGGGCGCCAGGATGGGCAGGCGTACATGCCCCATGATGCCTCTTACCAAGTCCTATCTTGCGGTGATACAAGGCTGAGATCGAAGGACGGAGAATCTGAGGGGCGATAGGCGTGTTAGTGGCGATGCGGCTTCCACTTTTTTTGTTGATGGGCGCCTCGACAAACAATCGAACCGGTTCAATTGCAAAGATGTAGGTGTTCGGGGTCCCTCCCGGGTGTTTGCCAATGTCAGATATGGTCGAGCCCACTTTGCTCCTTAGCGATACAGTACAGGCACTAGCTCCAATATGGTCTCGTGCAAATCCCAAGTAATCGAAGATAAGTTCGCGCGCCGTAGCGAGGTCCGAGGAGTGATCACGAGGGCCAATGCTACCGCATTTTCACTCTACAAACGGTTGGACGGAAGGCCGACACTGACCAACCGCTCACTGTCTCCGAAACGTTTCTCCACAAAGACAAGATCTAAACCGCTTTTGTATATGGTACTGCAGCAGTACTCGCCATTAAAATAGACAGTGAGAAGACTCGTCGGAGAAGGTAGGAGAAAACACGGCTGTAAAAACATTAGTCGATTTCCCGGTGTTTGTAGTCGTTGCCGCCGCATCAACCAGTATACTATCAGCCCTCATCAGCCGCACCAAGATTCTCATGACTAACAACGCCAATGTTGTATCCAGGTCGGGAATGCCCTTTAAACAAATACATTCGGAGACAATCATTGCGGCGACGATAAAGGAGGATCTCGTGTTTTCGACCCATCGTGAAAATGCACTGCGGGATAAGAATGTGGACGTGAGATAAGAAATGATTCCTGAAATTGAAACATGAGTGCCGTTAGAGTGGGATGAACGTTTCCTACTCTCGAGACTTACACTTATGGGAATACCACTGTGTCTATATTGTCATTAAGCATCGACATCCACCCACATGTCTGTCATCAGATCTGAATACTATTAACAGGTGGCCGGCTTCGCGACAATCCATCATGTATGGATTGTGGCGGTGAGAGACCATCGCTGAGTATATCGGTGCGCCACAAAGTCCCAATGATCCAGGAAGGGTAGGAACTAAGAAGCCACGGCGGTAGCAAAGAAGTCCGAGCAAGCTACACACTTATCGTTTAAAGCGCTTTTGAGGGGCCATAATAGGTAAAGTGTCTCGCTGGCTGGCACGAAGATGACCAGAGCAGATTCGCCTTGTGTGGCGTTGCCTTGTGGGTGACCCGAATGCGCCCGCATTATCTTCGCATGGTCAAAAAAAATTGCCATTGGGAGCATCCTCAATGAGAAATTTAGCTATTCCGTTTTAATCAGGCTGATTGTTACGAGTTATTCCGATAACGACAAGATGCTAAGGTGTGCGATGATGGCCAGATTGTGGGCGACTGGGCTCTTCCTATAACTCCATTTTGATGCCATCCTGACTAGGATGGAGATATTCCGCCGTCTCCGGAAAGTTTAATGCTAACGCCTCGTTTAGAAGCTTGCGGTAAGACTACAAGAGAAGTGCGTGCATTAACAAGGTGGATTGAAAAAAGGGAGGTCCTTACGTCAATAGCTGCTATCTTTCCGTTCATGAATTGATTCTCGGTAGCTGCTCTTTCTAGACGCTCCTTGGTCAACTGCATGGGGTTACGTGCGTTGTCGATATCAGACAGAACTTGCAAAGGTATCATGGTCCGAATGTCTTGTGCTTTGTTATCGATGGACATGAGGTGATTGACAACCTCATTTCTGGGATCTTTAGAACCATAGACAACTGGAGTGGCAAAAGATAACGCACGCCCCAAGGCCTACCGGCTTCGCACCACCTGGTCTATCACGATCTTTGGTAGAGTCATTGATGACAGTTGTTCCAAGGTTGTATAAAGCGTTGGCAAGCCCCAGAAGTTCTAATTCCAAATCACCCTGGACACCAGAAGGTGGGGGTGATTGTGAAGAGCGCGGTGAATCTGGTGCATGTGAGCTTAGTGTTTGGGACTCAGGATGATTGTATGAGGTCATCTGGCATCAATTGCTGGTAGCGGTTAAAGATTTTACTGGCAACAAAGTAGCATAATTACTATGTATGTAATTATAATAGGGTTAGGGTTAGAACCTATAAAGGTCGAAAAAAAAGGATGGCCTGCTTAGCCAGAGTGGCTGTGGCAGGACTGGAAAATATTGAGACGGTGCATGAGCCGGAGCCCATACAAACCATGATTACCCTCTGTATGGACAAGGTCGCCGTGCTATGAAGGGTCCCCACGGCCCACAAACCCGGGTACTTGAAGGAGCCTGTGCCATCAAGGTAAGTATGAGTTGTTTCAATCTCAACAACAGCCTTATATACCTTTCACCTTCATGCACGGACCAGCTTTGTCATAGTTACTAAACATGGAATGCGCTAATAGTAATGTCAACAGACATTCAATTTTCTGATCGGCTTATGGCTCACTGTCTGTTTATTTCAGAGATACAGTTGTCTATCTTTCACTGGATATTTGTGCTTGACACGAGTCGCCAAAAACACACAGCTCAAGCCACTCTTGCTGCTCTCGCAAGGACTTGTAGTGCGTTTCATGATACAGCTTTGGATGTCCTCTGGCAACAATTTGGCACTATCGCGAGAGCGATTCAATCCATGCCTCGTGATTTATGGGGTGGAGGAAAAAATAGGTCATCAAGCTTGATTTGTTTGGTAAGAGGATCTCTCCTGCTCTGTTTCAATTGTTGACATCCCCTTCAGAGACTTCATAGGCACTTGACCAAAGATGACTGGAGTATCTTTCGCAGGTATGCTTTACGCATCCGTCAACTCAGTTTTGCTGTCCAGGACGTCTGCTGTGGACAAAAATTGATAGTTGACATTGATGATGAATTACTCGCTTGTCTCGCCTCCATGGATCCAACACAGCCACTACTGCCAAATCTCACATCCCTCGAGTGGATCGTATATGATGAGGGAGACTTGAGGCTGATCCGTCGAATCATGACCAAGTCTATCACGTCTCTGTTCCTCGAGTTCTGGGCCATCTCATCGCTTCCTACCCTGCAACAGTTCATCTCCTCGATTGCTTCTGCGTGCCCCTCTTTGCGAAAATTGATCGTACATTCAGTAGCCCAAGCAAGTCATCTTCGCTACTCCGTTTCTCAAACTCTTTTTCACCTGCATCATCTCACTACAATCCACTGTGGAGTCCTCAATGCTGAGGCTTTGGACCATTTATCACATCTACCGTCTCTTCTAGATCTTAAATTTACTCTCCAACAAAATACCGAATTCCAGAACGAGCCCTTATTTGAGCAACTTCAAGTACTTGACGTGCATGTGCAAGATATCACATCTGCTGTCGACCTCGTGAGCAGAATGCGGAACAGGCTTACGAACCTCTCAATCTTCAGCGATGACCATACAAGAGCATCCATCTTAGCGCAATTATTTCAGTGCCTCTCCACTTCCGTCAGTCACTACTCACTTCATCGCCTCAAGATCATTGCAGAACGTCCTCCGCATGACTCGTTCTCTGTCCTGAAGCTGGAAGATCTCAACCCGCTTCTGTCATTCAACCGAATGACACACGTACATCTTGATGTAGGGTGTGGGATCTCTTTGGACGATGTTGCCGCCTTAGAATTGGCACAGGCATGGCCCAATATAGTGCAACTCATACTGAATAAATTTCTGGGAACTCCTTTGCCGTCGTCCATGTCCCCAATCGGACTCTTGTGCTTCCTCAAGCACTGCCCCAACCTATTGGAACTAACGCTTGAGATCGACTTCTCCTTTATTGAAGAACAAGACGATCAGTGGCACTACTGGGTTGGAGACATCACCAACTGCCGCCTTTCTGTTTTCGATGCAACTTATTCGAAAATCCACGATGCAGCAAAAGTGGCTGCATTCTTATGCGGCATCCTACCGCGTACAGCTCGTGTAGGTTATTCGTGGATGCATGCAATAGACGATCAAGAGGAGTATGCTAAGAGGTGGAATGAGGCTTCGAGGCTATTCAGGCGAATGAGGAAGTGAGCGACTATTGATCACCCGTCACCATTAAGTGCCGTCAATATTTATATTTCAATCTACACAACTACCTACCACATACCATATGTTCAACTTATATACCCCCTAAAATATTCTTTCTGTAGCAAGTTACAAAGCGACCTCTTCACTTGCTTACGTCATCGTACCTTCGCTCCTTAACTTAAACCCTTGAATAACGGTTCTCCTTATGAGCGGACTAGCTGATGAACTCCTTGCTGACATTGACGATCTGTCAGACGGTGGAGCTGAGGAGCCCTCCACATCAGCTGCGCCCTCCACCAGTAACGGCACCAACGGACTGAAAAGAAAGGCTGCTGAGGATGCAGACATGTCAGAGGCAGAGGAAGGCGCCGAGGGCGAAGAAGCCGAAGCAGACGAAACAGGCGGATTGGTCCTCGAAGGAGGGATGAAGCCTGCAGACGAACTTGATGCAGAGGATGTACAACGAATGGACCTGGGAGGCTTCGAGGATGTTGACTCCGTAGCGAAGCTAGAAGGCAGTAAACGAATGACAGACATATTGAAGGCATGCATTGATACTATTGAATTAAAACAGATCTGCCAAGCTGACTTCGCGTTCAGGAAATCGAGAAATACCAAGCAAATCCCAGTACACCGGAAGCGATGTCATTACCCGCCCATCTGAACCCGGAATACACTCTCATCGTGCAAGCAAACAATTTATCAGTGGATGTAGACAATGAAATTCTCGTGGTGCATAAGGTATGGTTTGTGGTTACTGATGTTCATCCTCTAAACGGGTGTCTGTAGTTCATACGCGACCATTATGCGGAGAAGTTTCCAGAGTTGGAGCAGCTCGTTCCAGACCCTGCACAGTATGTCCGTGCGGTTCGCGTTCTCGCCAACACAGAGGTAAGAATAGGTTCTATATAATCATATCTGCTCACTATCAGCTTACAGGACCCAACAAAAGCTGATCTTGCAGGTGTTCTTCCGCCTGCAGTGGTTATGAGTGTGCTCATAACTGCAACAACGACAAGCGGTCAAACACTCACTGATGCCCGGTGGGCTGCTGTTGAAAAAGCCTGTGACCTCGCAGACAAACTTGAGGAGGCGCGTAAAAAGGTGCGTGAATGTCTTTTCTGTGCAATAATTGTAGTAACTAATGAAAAGAGAACAGATTTTCATGTACGTCAGCTCAAGAATGAATGTTTTGGCACCAAATCTTTCAGCCATCGTTGGTACCACTACAGCTGCAAAACTACTTGGTGTGGCAGGCGGCCTCGGTCCCCTCGCCAAAATGCCCTCGTGTAATGTTCATGTGTGCTGCAGTCTTACTCTCCCGACATCATTAATCTCACAAATTTTGTGTAGCTGCTGGGCGCTCAGAAGAAAGTTGCTCTAGGTTTCTCGGCGTACACTCAGCGACGGCACACCGGTTTCGTCTTTCAGTCTGATTTGATCCAGCAGACGCCAGCTGAATACCAACTGAAGGTTCAGCGGACAGTGGGAGCAAAATGCGTTCTGGCCGCACGCATGGATCTTGAACGGACACGAAGAGACGGTCGGTTTAGTTCTTGGTGTTGACGGACTCCTAGTTGACGGTATACCCAGGTTCATATGGCGAAGAACTTCGAGAAAAAATAGAAAAACATATTGATCGGCTGGCAGCGCCACCACCTGCTAAAACCACGAAGGCACTTCCCATACCTAACGATGGACCGAAGAAACGCAGAGGCGGCAAACGGCAGGTCGTTTCTTGAATTTGGCATTGTTCTCATTGACATACTTGTAGGGCACGCAAAGCAAAAGAAGCGTATGCACAGACAGAACTCCGGAAACTGCAGAACCGGATGGCATTTGGTGAGGCTGAGGAGGAGGTCGGCGCGTTCGATCAGACCAAGGGTTTGGGGATGATCGGCGTCGGGACGGGCAAGGTCCGAGCCGGCATGGGAGAGGCAAAGAGTCGTGGTAAGTATCCTACCCTCGGTTTCGCATTTTCGGAGACCTGAACTGTGTCACTTCCATAGCGAAACTCTCGAAGGCGAACAAGTTACGTACTGCGGCACTTACGCGTGCTGCACAGGGTGGATCGTCAACATCCGGAACAGCAACATCGCTGACGGTCACACCTGTGCAAGGTGAGAACCCCCATGGAGCTGGCGTGGAATGAATCATTGACGTTCTTTTTATAGGCTTCGAGCTAACCAATAGGGCTGCCGCTGCTCAGCGAGTGAAAGAAGCCAATGAGCGTTGGTTTGCATCCGGGAATTTCTCATTTGTGGGACAGAAAGGCACCAGCAGCAGGGTCTAAGGCTGGGCATTTGTCTCATCGATTATCGTAAGCACATTATGTAGTCTCATGGGCAATACGCATGGCATTGAAGCTATTATTACGGCGTGGTAATACAAATCATCCAACCTAGGACATTTTGAGAGTATGTGAACATAAATGCAGGAATTGATGCGAACATGAATATGGGAAAAATGATAGGACGTGCACATTGCACCGAGACAGCACATGAAGAAACATCGACCCGAGAAAACGTCTATTTATGCAGGTATACCGGGATGAGCAGTGGCCACTGTTTCTCCGGTAACTGCACTCTGGGTTACATCGATGAAGCCGGCTTTGTGACCTTCGGTCAGCTTACTCCGCTTTGCCCGATAATCCCGAATAGCAGAACGAATGGCATCCTCTGCCAGCACTAAAATAATGTATGTTAAATATGTTTCACGAATGCATCTTGTGACAGAAGACTCACTTGAGCAATGAAGCTTCACAGGAGGAAGACACAACTCCTTTGCAATTTCAGTATTCTTGATTTTCCCTGCTTCCTCAAGGGTGAGACCCTTGACACGCTCAGTCATGTATGAGCTCGAAGCGATGGCGCTGCCACAACCAAACGTTTTGAACTTGACATCGCTAATGATGCCACTTTCGTCCACTCGGATTTGGAGTTTCATGACATCTCCACAACTGATCCGTAGGCATAGTAGTTAGAATCGAAAGGTGAATACAAGAAGAGAAGAAAGGAGCTTACGCAGGGGCTCCAACTAATCCAGTACCGACATCACTGTCGTGTTTGGGTAGAGAGCCCACCTGGAATAACCGGAGTATAGTGAGTCGTCGTAACCGAACTGTAGAAAACATGACTTTTACATTTCTTGGGCTCTCGTAATGTGAAATAACATTCTGGTGGTAACCACGGGCGAGGACTGGTGCAACACCGGCTCTTACAGCCTTTGGTGCTATTGCAGAGCTGAGTCCGGTCTTTGTGAGTGCTAAGCAGAACATGGTGGATGATGAAAGAGAATTGCGAGAAGATCCAATTTCAGAGCGCCTAAGAAAGGGTTTTCGGAGTTCGAATAACGTCACAGTGGGAAATCTTATCTGACAAAGGTTTTGCTTATCTGATACAGCGAGTGCACGAATACTCGTAATATATCGAGTACGTATATATGAGAGTGACTGGTACCGAAACCTCACTCGCCGAGAGGTCCGTCGTGGACTCTCTCTCGCTGCTCCGTATAGGTGTTGATGTTATTGATGACACTGAGTTATCGCGCCCTGGGTTTTCATTCGCGGCTGTCTCTCGGCAAGTCCGCGATAACGAACCTTGTTCTAAATCTAAATCCATGTTCAAAGTAAAGTCCTGGTGCCGATGTGCCGCCGTCAAACGTCAGTGCCTAGAAGGGGTTCAAAGCATAAACGAGCCTATCAGAATATGGTATGGTATGGATGGCCGAGTCTTCCCGAACGAGCCTATCGGACTATGTTATGGATGATTGGGATTGGTGCATTTAAACCTATGCCTGGGACTAATAAATAAGTCTTTGTGCCGATGTGCCGCCATCAAACTCTCGTCAGTGTTTTTGAACACCCAAACGAGCCTTCCAAACTTTGTGACTATGTTGTACATGAGAGCACTACCTGTACAAGAATCAATTGGTCTGCAGTTTAGAAAGCACTTCTAACGAGACACTGCGACTTTTGATATGCAGCGGGAATTCATCGCAAAAGATATATGTTATTAATATACCCCTGGAAGGCGGCCTTATTTTTGAATCTCCGGGCAACGATACGTTCCTACCGCAAGCAACGTGTGTTGTGTCATGAATCGGTGGAGGCCGGAGACATGATTTCGGGCTTACAACATTAATCGTGAGAATAAAACACTATTTCTGTCCGTCTTGCTATCGACATCTTCCTTTATTGCAGAGTTCAATGTCCAATTGATCATGTCCCTGGCGCGTCCTTCAGCAGCTCAACAGCCTGCCGACACTCTCCCACCAACAGCAAGAGCAATCGCTCTTCTCCTTGCATCCACGCCAACGGTACAAGATGCCCAACCGGGTGTTTTACATCAACTCCTAGAGTTCGCCCACCGATATACCGCTCAAGTACTGTCAGATGCACAGTTATACGCAGAGCATGCAGGGCGCTCCGGCGCGTCAAAAATAGAGATGGATGATGTTGTCCTCGCTATACAAGCTCGCGTGGGTTGGGAGTTCGGTGGTCGCGTACCCAAGGAGGTGGGCTGATCATACTGTCTGCTTCATTCGCCTTGCATTCTCAAATGCCTCTCTATAGTATATCCTGTCATTAGCATCTCAGACGAATGCCACCCCACTCCCTTCTGTGCCAGAAGTATTCGGTGTCAGGCTTCCACCCGCGTCTGAGACACTTACTGCTGTCAACTTTGATCTCGTGCCCAATAAACCACCACCAGAAGCAAAACTTTACGACGAGGAGGTCGAAGAGATTGAGGAGGAAGATAATGACGAGGAGTTACCGGACGGTCAGGATGATGATGATGATGCTGATATGGAGCCCGCTGCCATACCATACACCAATGCGGCCCCCATAACACCGACCGACGTCGACATCAGTGCTAGCACACCTTTACCTGTGGTCGCAGCAGAAGCACTAGAAGAGAACAGCGACGCGGAGGAAGCAGATGGTCTATTTGGTGGAGAGGGTGACGATGACGATGATAATTCAGGTGATGACGCAATGGAGGAGGTGCAGACTATCGGAGACACGCAAACGAACGGTGTAAAGCGGAAACTTGTTGAGGAAGATGACTATGACTAGAGTCTTGAACACTCTTGTTTTCTTGCGACAATTGAAAAGTGTTTTGAGCATGTATTGTAGCCTACTTTAATATGTATATGATGGAATAATGAACCATAAATGCTACACAATGTCCGCTGTAGTAAACGTTTTGATAGTGACATGACTCTAAACCAGCGGGTTGGATTGTGTCACGGAGTGCTACGGAGCACCCAAATGAATTACGTTTCCCTGATGTACTTTTGCAATATAAATGCCACCAATATGACAAAAAGGGCCAGAATAAGAATAATGATCATGGTCCATGCTACAAGTTGCTCGTCAACTTCATTGACACTAAGGTTCGGTTGGGAAAGCTTACATTGGCCAGTAAACTTCTCTGGTACAGTAACGATCCGCATCGAGTTGTCAGCGCCACCTGATACGAGCAACGTCGAGGTAGGGCTAAAACGAACAGTGGTGATAGGGAATTCATGCGCTTTGAGTATAGACAAGAGCGGCTAAGTTTCGATATGAGCGCATGATCTCAGCGTTCATTAGTGACTTACGCTTAAAGTGGTACTGTCCAGCATTCCCAAGGAATAGTCTGATGAACCGAAAGCAAGGAACTTCCCATTGGGACTGAAAAGAAATAAAAAGTCTGAGAGGGACACGACTTGTACTTTTGACAGGAATAACCACGGACCTGATGTCAAAACACGTCAAGCCGCCTTCACCCGCTTTGCGGGAGCCCTCTATTGATATGGACCGAGTAGAATTCTGTTCTCCAAGAAGGTTGACTCTCCATTTCAATATGTAAGCCTGCTTTTTGCCCGTCTTTGATTTCTTCACGCGAGGCGCGACAGTATTAACCGCCGTAAACAGCGTGTTGTAATCTGAAGGATGAAAGCTGCAACAGATTATTATAATTCCACAAGATGTGAATGTCTATTATCTGACTTACCGTGCTGCGCGAAATGTAACAACAGACTGTGCAGGAACGCCAGGAACCAAAGGAATGTCGATCGTGTCCACAAGCCGCAGCTCAGGAGTCTGGCTTGGTGTCCTAGAAAGTACTTCCTTCTCCTTGCCTTTACCTTTTTGTTTGCCCTTTTTCTTCTTCGGTGATTTCTCACCACCATCTTCCGAAGGTTGCTTTGGAAGTGCATATACTAACAGGTTCAGACTGGTGGCCAGTACAAGCTGTGAGGAGGCGTCGTGAGGAGCATGAGATGGAATGAACGAAGTGAGGACACACATGTGTCGATGAGAGTGTCACATCGTAAATTTCACCTTTGGGTACTTGGACAGACTGAGCGACAGGCGAAAGAGAAGGAAATGCAAGAAGAGACAACTACAACACAGAGTTAGTCCACGCAGACAATGATAGTGCTGTCGTTTACATCACGTTCCCCGGCCACTGCAAGGAGTTTTCCATCCGGTGATAGGACGGTTACACGCTGCGTTGTCGGTGTAAGATGTAGAGTAAAATTACAATAAAGAATGAGCTACCTGGTAGTCCTCAAGAGCTCCCGAGGTCAATGTACCTTGTGTAGCTCCTTTAATTAGGCTATAGGGAATAGTCAGTATTGTGAATAAATATAAACATGACCGATCGTACGCGTTTCCAGCCTCACTAATTGAAAACACCCTGCAGTTCTCATTTTCGCCCTTCTTCAAGCGTTCTTCAGAGCTATTAATTCCACAGACAAAGCTCCTGTTCTATGGATGTTTGAGAACGTTATTTATCGTCAATATAGTAGCGCGACAGACCTCTGGGTGAGCTGCAATACTCATAGGGGCGTCCTCGCCTTTCTCTAGCTCATGCTCATAGAGCATCTTAAGCTGTCTGTCTTGGGAGATATTGAATAGCCTCTACCCCACATATTTCAGACTGTAAGTTTGAACATGGCTCCAGTTGCTCACCAATTTATTCTTAATTCCAGTCTTGGCAGCACCACCTCCGCCTCCAACGACTATTTGGTCAGAAGCCACGAACGCACATGAATACACTGGAAACGCGGGAAGTGAGTGAGTAGTATGCTGCGCGCGCATTGTGTAACTGCGTTGACTGTTTGAAAAGAGCGTAATAGGGTGGAGTATTATGGTAAAGCTGAGGCTGATATAGCACGGAGTGACCGAGTGTAACTGGCGGAATACTCTAAAGCGCGACGTGTGCATGCCATTAATAAACGTGCGAATGACCTTCCAAACACGTGCGATCATAAAAGGACTTATCTTGGCCGTGAATGACGGTCTGACCTGAACTAACCTCAACTTGATCGTGCTAAGTTGCACTCGTGCACGACGTCTGCAGTCGCAGACGACCTGTGGGCCGAGTAACGACACCCACAACTGGCCCTCCTCCGTCAGTAATTTGGTTCTTATCAAATTAGCTAGTTCACTGACAGTCCGCGGGGATTTCGACCATGCTGTCCTGACTCACAGACTGCTCATAGGCTGTTGTTCGTAATTGATTTATCGCGGACATGGATGTACCATCATGGTCTGAGGGCAGCAAGTACACGGCCAGAATAGATGACCCGGGTATTGGCCTGCCGCACCTCACATTGCAGACCGTCATCGGCATCACTGTAGCCATTGCGGGGAACGTGCTTATCTCGCTTGCGCTTAATTTACAAAAGCTTGCACATATCCGACTCGAGAAGGCTCAAAAACAGGCGAGGATGGAACGCGAATTACATGTATCGAGCGATGCATTGCGTTCCATATCACCACATGATCAGAGGCCATCTGGTGATCCCTTTACCTCCTCTCTTGGGTCCGAGACACAGCCCTTGATCCAGGGCTCTTCTGCCAGTCGTTCACGTGCACGTTATGGCACTAGTACCTCACCCGGAACTAGACGCGATGACTCGAGGAGCAGGAAGAGCACCTCTTCTGCACGTGGATGGAGGCCGGGACAGCCTTCAAGGAAATCCAGCTTTGTATCGCGGTTTATCCCATTCCATCTCGGTCCGCACGGTGGCATTAATGAACATGTATCATGTACCCAAGGAACATTGGCGATTCCAGTAAATGTGATCCCGGCAGAGCGTATAGTTGCACTGAACGGCAATAGCAGGCGAGCGCCTCCCTCACCTGAGTTCTGGGAAGAAGGTACGGAGAGTGACTATTTGCGCTCGAAGATATGGTCAGTTTTTTGATTCTAGAAGGTCCTGCCACTGGTGACAAATATGGTTTCAGGTGGTCTGGATTCATTTTAATGAATATTGGAGAAACGGGCAACTTCATATCTTATGCGTTTGCACCAGCCTCTGTAGTCGCTCCTCTAGGCACTGTCAGTGCATTTTGTTAGTTGTTTCTATATTTACTGATTGATATTGCAGTTCGCACTGATTGCTAACTGCTTTTTCGCTCCACTCATTTTAAAAGAGCGCTTTCGCGTGGTAAGATTGTACCTGGACAGCAGTCGGATCATAATGTTTATGGGGTTGTTTTCAGCACGATCTCGCTGGTATCTTGTGTGCAATGATTGGAGCGATCACTGTTGTTCTTTCTACACCTTCCTCCGATGAGGGTCCACCACCCCTTACGCCAGACGCCTTGATTGCAGCTATATCACAACGTTCGTTTGTAGTATTTAGTATTATATACCTGGTAGGGGCTGTGGTACTGGCGGGGCTCAGCGAAGGTGGTCTCGGTAGGCGAATTGTGGTTGTTGACGTAGGGCTTTGTGCAATATTTGGTAAGGTTGTCAGTTTGAATCAAACCAAATATGAGCTCATGTGCAACGTCAGGCGGATTTACGGTTCTAGCGACTAAGGCTATCTCCACGTTGCTGACAGAAGAATGGGGCAAAATATTTGCGGAGTGGGTAACCTATCCCGTCTTTGCGGTACTTCAGCATCGCTTTCCATTTCGTTTCATGTGCTGATCCTGTCTAGGTTCTAATTGTCACAGGCATTTTCCAAATCCTGTTTTTGAACCGTGCGTTGAAGCATTTTGACTCCAAAATTGTCATCCCTACACAATTTGTGCTGTTCACGCTATCTGCTGTTATCGGATCCGCTGTCCTTTACAAGGACTTCCAACGTGCTACGTTTCACCAAATGGTCACATTTACGTATGGCTGTGGTGCGACATTTGTGGGAGTGTTCATCATAACGTGGGCCAATGGGAACAATCACGAAGAAGTGGGACAGCCTGCCAATGATGTTAGCAGGCAAACAGGCGATACAGGCGAGCAAATTGCACCGAGTGGGAGCGTGCGGGGCGTTCCTATAGGCTCGTTGAATGCACGCAGTCGCCCGGCTCTTGTAATACCGAGAACTGCGGGCGAGACCCCGGTGCTCAAGAATAGGCAAAGCACGGTAAGCTTGGCAGGGTATTCTCCCGCACGAAATTTGCTACTTGTTCATACCCCGCCGAGGGATCGAACAGATTATTGGGATCGGGACGTAGAAAGTACTAGTGGAAGCATTGCTGGAAGCAATTAATATTTTAATATACATTTATATACTAGTCCAGTTCGGTGCAAATATAGTCGGTATTTCAAGACAAATCGGGTAAAAGGCAGTGACGTGACTGGAGTCGCTGAAGTTGACGTCACTTGGGAAGGCTGGAACAACAAAAAGGCTTCTGGACACACTACCGCCAAACTCACTTTCCCGGATTATTCTCTTCCTCCAACCATGCCAGCAGTCGTGGACGCTTTCAAGAGTATATTCCTCTTTTTTCGTTTCGGAAGACAGCCAGCTGAGTCACACTACTATTTCCCTCAGATCTCATCCGCAAGCATCATCACCACCGGCATCCTGACTCTGACCCCCAGCCATACATTACGCCTGTGCCGGAGTCAAGTCACCAGCCACAGCACCGACAACAACAACAACAACAACAGCAGCAGCAGCAGCAGCAGCAGCAGCAACAACAACAACAACAGCAACAGCAACAACAGGAGTCACAGCAGCAGGCTAAACTCCGAGCTGAACAGGATCTTCAGAAACAGCAGCAGTCCGAGAAACAGCGCCAACATGAGAAGCAACAGCAACAGCCTGAGAATGCACCTCAGCCTGAGCCTGCACCCGACACCCGGCATCAACAAATCAACAAGGCCGTACCTGAAGATCGAGAGCCAAAGAGCAAACTGCCCATCTACAAAGGCTTGGATAACTTCAAGCTACTAGACAAGATGGGAGAGTGAGTGTCGTATTATCTGTCACGGCATTATATATTCAATGTTTAACGTCTTATCCAGTGGCGCATTTTCAAATGTCTACAAGGCAGTAGATCTAACAACTGGGCAGACAGTCGCAGGTTTACTTCTTGAATTCTTCTCCTGTTATAACCGGCTGATCAACTTTTTCATAGTGAAAGTCGTTCGCAAATTTGAGTTGAATGCTTCACAGGTAAGTAGATACGTACCCCCGCCCCTCACATAGTTCACGTACATTGTCCTCCACACTACTCCTACCTACCTATCGGTTTCGATTCATGACACTCCTGCCCTGCTTGTGTCTTGTTGTCCCTCTGTTAGGCCGGCGAAAAACATCTCAATATTCAGTTCAAGAAAAAGCCGCGCATGACAGAGGTGACGTTTGGAAACCAATGGTTCCACGTATCGCTAATCGTGTTATCTTCGTGCAGCGAGCCAATATTTTGAAAGGTGTGTCATGTATTTCTGATCGTTCCCGGTACTGATCTAGATCACAGAGGTGCAAATCATGAGGGGAACAAATCACCCATCGATCGTAAAGTTGATCTCATTTTCCGAATCGCCAGAATACTACTTTCTGGTTATGGAACGTATGTGTGATTGCTATTTTTTCCGCACCGGTAACTTATGGTCGCACGCAGTCATGGAGGGCGGGGAATTGTTCCACCAGATCGTCAAGCTGACATATTTCAGTGAGAATCTAGCAAGGCACGTGATTCTTCAGGTTGCACAAGGTATCCGTTATCTTCACGAGGAACGTGGTGTTGTGCATCGGTATCTACATTTCCTGAGACGCGATTATGTTCGCTGACATTCACTTATCATAGGGACATCAAACCGGAAAATTTGTTATTCGAGCGGATACCCATCATTCCTTCCAGTAGGCCCGTACAACGTCCGTATGACGAGGAGAAGGAAGATGAAGGCGAATTTATCCCAGGGGTTGGTGGAGGTGGAATCGGGCGAATCAAGATCGCAGATTTCGGCTTATCAAAAGTGATCTGGAACGAAGAAACGATGACGCCATGCGGAACCGTTGGCTATACTGCCCCCGAAATCGTCAAGGATGAGCGTTATTCACAAAGTGTAGACATGTGGGCACTCGGCTGCGTGCTTTACACGCTTCTTTGCGGGTTCCCGCCTTTCTACGATGAGAGTATCAACGTCTTGACAGAGAAGGTCGCGCGGGGATACTTCACATTTTTGAGTCCGTGGTGGGATGATATCAGCCATTCTGGTATTATTTTCGAACCTTCTATCTAAAATGTCATTATTGACTAGTCGCCCAGCGAAGGATCTCATTCAACATCTGCTATGCGTAGACCCTGCTCAAAGATATACCATAGATGAGTTCCTTGCTCACCCGTGGTGCACTGCCGCTCCTGCCCCTGCCCCATCACTATCCAATCCTTCTATTTATGCCAACTCTCCTCCGCTTGACTCTCCTCTACTTACTGCTGCTCGTGGTGGCGTTTTAGAGGCCCGTTCTCCTGGTCTCGCAACGCTGAAGGAAGCATTTGACATTACCTATGCGGTCCATCGTATGGAAGAAGAAGGTGCACGTAGACGTGCATACAATGGCCGTGGCGGCGCCGGTACCCGGGGGTTCCTGCACGGGCTTAATGAGGACGAGGAAGATAACGTCGACGACAAAGTCCTCGTACATGATGCCCGGAGCAGGAGAGGGGAGCTTGAGACTCGTACACCAATACTATTTACACAGGGTGCATTACCTGGTGCCGGAGCGAAGACCGTCGCAAAGCGCAATGTCATCGGTGGACATAATCAGGCAGATCGTAGTCTTTTGGACGGTCGCGCTGGTCCAAGAGATCGCGGTCGCCGGCAACCTGGTGGCCAAGGTTTCCAGCTAGATATGGACAACGCAACCCTTCTTGGTCGTCGCAATAAGAAGATGACAGGTTCCGGTATTACGGAGTCGAGTCCATTATCACACGGTGTCCACATAGATGACTACTCGTTACCGCCTGGAAGTCCTATGCGGCTCGTCTGATGATATCGGACATGCACGTTATTTTTTATAATCACAGAGACACATGTTGACGGATGACTGGTAGACTTGGATACCACTTTATTCACTTCCATCATGGTGTTCTTTCGCCACGTTTCAACCAATCCCCACCGAGTTGCCTGCGTTCATCAATCAGTATAATATCTTCAAGCACCATAGAATACCTTTGCTTCAATCGTTTTAGCCCTGCATTCTCTTCCAGCATGGAACATTCACACATACTGGTACACTGCTAATTAGTTATCCCATACATGTTTCATTGTTGTTTCTTTAACTGTTGTACTGCCGCATGCATACATCCGTACGTTATAAACATTACATTGTATCACACGCCAAGGTTCATCCCATGGCATTGGAACACCTCGAGCGTAAATGAGATAACTAAATATCCGCTAATCACTAACTTCACCGCTGCATTGCAAGGGCAGGAACGACAAACCCCCTGTCAACATCGCTCCGCGTCCACGGGCTCTTGCACAACTTAGCCATCAACCACAAGTATCGATGCTCCACCATCTCTCGTTATCTTGCGTCTAGTCTTTATAAGCACGTAGCGGCGACCAAATTGTCCAAGTTTCGGTACAGGGGCTATATGTCCCGTCCTGGCAGTATCGGGTGTGTCCGGAAACACCCCCATGCCAGAGGGCGCAAGCACAATCGCTTCACCGGTCTGAGCAGCAATATCAGGTAGAATCGCAGTGCCATATATTGAGCTCGACAACGCACTTGCAGTCTAACAACACGATCAAAGGCGTCTTCTGCTGATAGGTCAGCTGATACATGTTTTGCTAGATGTTCCCACCACGATGGGGAGGAGAACCGATGCAGAATCGTGGCAGTACATAAGTCAAGCAGAACGGGCGGCACAACCGTGGGTTCTGGCAGACAAGGTGTGGGGACCCGACATGAAGAAAATATAAGTGCTAAGTACCTTGCGTACTGATGATGACGCGCATCGCCAGGTGACGCTGTTCTCTGGTCAATGTCAGGAGAGACTTAGTCAAGCCAGAGGAGCCTTTCGTTGGCGACAGGTACTGTGACAAAAAAATTGTCAATGACACCGAATAGTTCGATTTCAGAGTGCAAACCTTGTGGGCTTCGTCAACTACCAGCACTTTCCCAGTCCCTACGTCTGCTCTGACAAACAGGCGCGTGATGATTTCAAACAGTCCACATGCTGATGCTGGGTCAATGAATGGGTCTGATAAATCAATGATCGTGAGCTGTGATTCTGCAAAGCGGGTCTGCGGTTTCATGTTTGGGTTCATGAAGGAGGTGAGAAGTGCCATCCTCTGCTCAAGACCTGCGAGCTGCATGTTGTTAAATGACTCCTTCTTCACATCCAACTGCCGCATAAATTCGGGATAAGTGAAGTTTTCCCCAAGTTCACGGAGAATCGACTACAGGGATTGTGGTGTCATTGAAGCAAGTCTTCAAAAGAGAAACACGGACCAAAATACCCTGAATATAGAGCGGAGCTGATTCAGAGGAGCCGACAGCCATCATGGACAGAAAGGCTTGGGCATCCAACTCATCTTGAGTGAAAAACAATGGTTCGACGGTGACCCCGTCACCCAGGGGTGCATAGACAGCCCTCATGGTATTCAGAGAAGAACGTGAAACGTAAACCTTGACGGACGGCGTTTGTACACCGGGAATGTGGGATGAACTGATCCATGCAGCTTCACTAGGTCGGGAGTTGGGACCTCCTTCTCCAAAGTGGAGAACGAGCCCCGACAACGGCTTCTGCAGGGTGCCAGTAGAACGCATATTCGGAATAAACATGCTCTCGAGAAGCAAAGAAACCGTGTGGGACTTTCCCGAGCCCTGAACCCCACAGACCACAGCAGAGAAGGGTGCATTCTGGAGGTGCAAAAAATTGAAATGACGCTTCACACGAAGGAGTTGCATACCGTGTTCACATAGAGCTGAGGATTCACTGGCTTGTATGGAACATTATTTTTATTGCTGTGAAACGTATCAGTAGTCGGTCTACGAATGCAAAAACTACGGGTTGCCTTACTGGATGGACAAAATACTGCCCAAGACGCCGTACTGGGTGGCACCTTCACGATAAGCTGCCGCAATGTATGCATCACGAGTTATGATTGGGGCTGTGCGAAGTTCATGATCCTTGCTTCTTCCTCGGACATCACTGATACTGTCATGAAGAAGCTCCAACTCCTCCTAAACATAGTTCACCTGTAAGTCAACTAGAATTTACACTAACACAAAACGCATACATGGGCAGGATCCCGAGGAGCGACAGAAGCCCCAGAGCACTGCCCGAGCCTCAGTGAAAATATTTTGATGATGCGTATGATTGCAAATACACTCACTGTGCTGGAGTTTGTGACAGAGTGTCTATTTAGCTGAGAGAGTAGCCCTCTTAGATCGTTATTTAATCGTAGAACATAGGCTTACCTCTCCTGGTCGTGTGGCTTGTGTTTGAGTCATTGTAATTGGCATTATGGATATGTGTGACATACGTGGGGAGGGAGTGCCAGACTGGTAAAGACAAGAATCCGTGAATTTATATTTGTCAATGGGAAAGGATTCGCCAAACCAATGTTTGTCGCGCAAGGGACATGTGCGAATTGTTTGGCAACGATGGTTGCACAGTATTGCCATTGGTTCGATTTACAGAAATAGAAGGCGAAGGAGGAGGTTTTGGCTGTCATTGCGAAGTTACGTACTGAGAAATCCACTCAAAACGAGCGCTTACAAAAGATGCTGTCCTCTGTACAGCGTCTGGTTGCATCCTGCGAGGGATGGACTGCTTGAGCAGGCCGTCCTTGGATGGCGGCGTCCCTTCGATGCGGTCCGTCGCTGTAGCGGTCATCTTCTCTTTGCCTTTGGTAGACATGCTAGAGAGAATCTGGATGATTCGAGATAAAATACAGGCAGTAGGTAAATAGACGTCGGCGCGTGCTTCTGTTAAGAAGCTTCCTGGCTGTCTGCCGCGTGTTTCGTTCTAGGGTGTGAAGCACGAGGCCAAGCGTGAAGAGCCTATCCAAGCTGTGTGCGTGATCCCGATGAAGTACTATTAGGAGAAACCTAGTAAGTTACCGTGTGACATGCCGCGTTCGAGTGTCCTCCTCACCACATCCACGAGTTGTGGTGAAGCGCGAATCACCAATCGATACGTAGAAGCTCGAGAGGATTGATACTGATTCTGCTGTGCAGAGTCATGCCTGTCTGATGGTGAGATCACTAGGGATATTCATTTGATTATCACAAAATTCTGTGGCCTCGAGGCGCGAATGCCAGTGATGAAGAGAACCTGAGCTTCAATAATTGCAAACCACTCCAAATACTCGAATCGGGATCAATGATTTTGCGGAGTTGAAGACAGTCAGTCTTCAACTCGTCACGTCCCATACTACATCTCATGGCACTATTCGAGGTTCCTGGGTGGTCTGTACCTGCTGCTCCAGTTTCAAAATCGATACAGTCAACTTCCAAAAAACGCAAGCGACCCGCAGCTCAAGATGCTGATAAAATGCAATCCGTCGAAGTCAACCTAGACAAGCTTATGCAAAAACTCGGAAGTGTCGGAAAACACCAGGAGGATAAGCAAGGGCCCAAGAAAAAGAAGAATCACAAGAAGACCAATGAGGGGCTAGACGCTAAGGTTGAACACGCAAAATTCGGAAAGGAGAAGGGTTCATCCTTCCTTGGTGGGTCCATTAAGGAGAGCACAGTCAACCAATCGGTGAAGGGGGGTTCGGGGCTACGCAAGAAAAAGAAAAGCTTAAAGCCTGATAGTAGAAAATCTGAGCAACAGCCACAAAATGTTTCGCCCGCAGTTGATGAAGTCTCGGGCCTCACGACCTTGCAGAAGGGCATGAAAGAGAGTCTTGACGGCGCTCGCTTTAGGTATGTGTCCTGATACATGATGTTCTAATGGATATCACGAGTGGTCACGGTGCAGGTGGATAAATGAATTGCTCTACAAATCCGACAGCTCAGAGGCGGTGAGAATGATGAAAGAAGACCCAGCGGTCTTTCATGATGTGTGTATTTGTATCATCATTGCTCCAACGGAACCGTCATATACATCTGCATCCAGTATCACTCTGGTTTTCGACACCAGGTGCAGTCGTGGCCATCAAATCCTGTGTCACATTACATTTCTCAGTTGTCATCCTACCCTCAAAACACAATCATAGCAGATCTCGGCTGCGGCGATGCGACGCTTGCTCGCGGCCTTTCTCTGAAGAAGCTGAAAGTACTGTCCTTTGACCTAATATCCGACGGTGCCTATATCGTGGCGGCGGACATATGTTCACATGTGCCTCTTCCTGGTTCTGAACCTTTATCATCCCAGATGTCTGAGGGTGAAGCGCAAGTTGTGGATGTAGTTGTGTGTGCCCTTAGCCTTATGGGGACCAACTGGCCTGTGTGCATCCGGGAAGCATGGAGGGTTCTGAAATCCGGGTACGTCCTGCGCTGTCACATAATATCTGCTGTGCTTAGTTTGATCTAGGGGGGAGCTGAAAATCGCGGAAGTTGCCAGTCGCTTTACCGATGTGGATGCATTTGTATCGTTAATTAACTCTGTTGGATTCAAAATGAAAGCAAAGGTAAAGCGCGTCTGGAGTACACGGTGGGACAAACTGAATTTTTTCACATTCCAGGATGATCACAACAGTCATTTTACCTTGTTTGAATTCAAGAAAGTAGCTCGCGCATTGAGGACGGATAAAGAGTGGTCGAAAGTGATGTCGAGTAGCGGCATTCTGAAACCTTGTGAATACAAGAGAAGATGAGGTTCGCTAGTCAGATTTGGCCTACTATTGGTTACCACCAGTTCGTGCCAATCCTCTTTTCACTTTTCTACTACAAATCTTCAAATTAATTCACGCATATGAATGGACAAATCGTAGAACTTGATAAGAACATCTACTATGTGCTACCTTTATTGTGCCACTCAGTCAATTGCCAATTTAGGAGCAGTGTTCTAAGCAGGTATCAGGCCAATCAAAGGCCAACCTGAATAGTAGATAGGACTTCACTCGGCCCAACGTACCTGTTCGGTATCGAACAACCAACCAACCAACCACCATGTCCAACAAGTACCATGTTCTCTCGCACCCTTTGGTGAATGCACGGTTGTCACAATTACGGCAGACTAATACAAATTCAAAGGATTTCCGAGAGGTGAGCAACTCGAGCAGCTGTTATGTGAAGTGGTGAGGGAATCAAAACGTTCGAGGCAGGGTATCCATGATATTAGCTTGATCTTGGGCATTGAAGCTTCACGAGATTTGGAAGAGGAGACCTTTCAAGGTGTGCGTGTTCTCTGCGGATGCATACTGATGACTTAATTTCACTGTGTGCTGATTAAAATACGCAGCAAACACCAGTTGGTCCTTTCACGGGTACAACCATTAAGCCCAAGGTTGGGCTGACGCCCATTCTGCGTGCTGGTTTGGGCATGACGGATGCACTCCTATCCCTTTTCCCGTATGTGACCGGATATATAACCTAAGTTGCTACAGCTTCTGACGTATCGACGGACATGTCATGTAGGACAGCAGCTGTCTACCATCTTGGACTCTACAGAGAGAAGGTCAGCCTTCAGCCAGTCGAGTGTGAGATTTGGAGTCAGTTTCCCGCATAACATGGGGGCTGATTACCGTGGTAGATTATTCGAAACTTCCTCCAATCCCTCCGATAGACACATGTTTCATTCTCGATCCTTTGCTTGCCACTGGTGGCACTGCATGTGCTGCCCTTGCCATGATTATAGATTGGGGAGTGCCTAGTAAGAGCGTTGCGTTATACGATAGTGACGCGCTGCTTACTGTCTGACAGTATCAAAGATCAAGTTACTGGCTGTACTCGGATCAGAAGAAGGACTCAATCATGTACTCAATGAATATCCCGAATTAGAGGTCTCGCTCCTTTTGCGTTTTCTAATCCATGTCAAAAAATGACACCCATGTTCCAGATCTGGGTAGCAGCCGTGGATCCAACTCTCACACCTGACGGCCTCATATCTCCTGGATTAGGCGACACTGTGAGTCCGTGATTATTGTTTTCAATTGGCATTTCCGAGATATTTTGCAGGGAGACCGTCTCTTCAATACCATTCGGGTGTAACGATTGCAATGATGTATTATGAGGGTGTAATGGATGTCCTCTCTGGATCATGTAGTAATGTCATTTTTGAATCACCTATGCTAATGATGCAAGGTCTTCACGTGACCAAGTAAGGTGTGATATCACGGTCGAGTTGCACCATCTCGCACCATTGACTCCGACGGCTTCCCGAAGTCATACAAAATGCGGGCCGACGTTCTCCGAATAGCTATGTAGCTGTTTTGAACTCGGATATGACAATCGAAGATTTCTCTGGCACAATGACACCGTTGTCGGCAGTGACAACACTCGTAGGTACTCCAACGGAAGACTCCAAGGGCTCGCCTATCCAAGGGGCTAGCGTATTCAATAAACCCGCATCCCACATTATCGAACTACTCGCGTCTCGTTCAGCTACTAGTTCAGCTGTTTACATTTACGATGTCGCTGAACAAGTAGGATTCGGAACACTGACTAAGACATGGTCGTTGGACATGGAGTCCACCGCACCAGTCATTAGCCTTCAGACGAGGGCAGGCGCCGGCCTTAGTCTTGTCGGACGGCTTTCCGAAGGCAGTAGCCAAGATTTGGTGAAGGGAGCAGTTCTCACTGCTTACACTACGCCCGCTGGGCTCGCCGCGATGGTTGAATCATTGTCATATTTACCCCCTGCCACCAGCAGCAGTAGGCTGATTATCCAGGTTCCGGCAGTTACCACTGTCGGCCCGAACTTCGCGCTCTCCCCAACGCTGGCATCTCTCTCTACATCTTTTACCATCCTTCCCGATAATCTTGTTGTCCTCTTATCTGCTACTCCGCAGGAGTCTATAGATCTGGCCGCGCTTTCGTACAAGCTTACGTCCTCCCACGTTGTTCATATCTTCGATCACCACGGCTTCTCCCGTGAAAGCGGCCACAGTTTTGTCCCCACTCTCCAACTTAAGGAGACTCCCGCTCTCGGTGTACCAGAACTCATTCGGTGGTCTGGATATCAGTTTTTCGATTACGTCGGTGATTTAAATGCAGAGACGGTGGTCGTCTTGTTGAATGGGCCCTTGGCACTGATGGCGAAGTCCATTGTGGCTCGCACTAGTGGCCTTGGTGTCGTGGTTGTAAGAGTGCTCAGGCCATGGGATGGTGATGCCTTCAAACAATGTCTCCCTGATACTGTAAAGGAGGTTCACGTCTTTGATGACGTACCCAATGAAGTCTGCCAAGGCAGCCTATTCGTCGATATCTTTGGGTCGCTATATGGCGCTAACTCTCCAGCGCCGCTTGTGCGGGCTCACCGGGTGACACCCACAAGGACATTATCCTTCCTATCAGATCCCACTCAGTTCTTGATCCTCCTCACCGAACTCTCACACCAAGCTCCTGCTGTGGCAGATCTAGACGTGTCTTCAACCAGGAAGCTTCTCTTCTTCAGTACCCCGAAGTCTGCCCTTTCTCCTCTTCCGCAGACTGTGGCGAATTCTTTTGCGAACACTCTTTCTGTTCGCCTCCTCACCGACCATGACATTTTCAGCAAATCGGGAGGCATTACTGCGGACAAGATTGTGCTTTCTCCGCGCAGCGAGGGTTCGGAAATTTTTCCTATGGCTGCAGCGTTTCCCTCAGGAACAGCAGACTTCATTTGCGTCCTAGATATGAATCTGCTAAAGTCTCACACATTGCTCAACCAAGCCAAGTCTGGGGCAACAGTACTCGTCATTTCTCCATGGTCCTCTGAACTACCATACAACCTACCCGTTGCTGTATTGTCGGCAGCGGTTGAGAAGAAACTCCGTATCTTTACCCTAGACGCCAAAGCTATCTCGTCTGGTTTTGAAGCAGAACTTGGGTCAGCTCAGGACGCTGTGCAAAGAGTAGTTGTCTATCTCGCGATTCTAAGGCTTTACCTCGGGAAAGACGCCAGTGAACCTGCCGTTCGCGAGCTTGCAGACAGTGTCGCAAGGGAGGTAGCTCAGGGTATCCAGCTCGCGAAGATTAGTGCCAGCTCTTGGGCTGCTCTCGAGGAGGTCAACTTACACATCCCTCCGGCAGCGGATGATGGTGATGCAAAGCCTCCCTCTCCTCTTAAGCAGTTTGAGTTTAATGCTATCGCTGTGGAGACTGCTGATGGCCAGACTGTGGTCAATGGCTCGAAAGTTTCTTCGTGGCATGATGCTGCCAAGCGCCTTTTGTTCCCATCCGTCTTCACACCTCCAACGCCCCCCTCGGAGGAAGCTGAAGAATACCTTCAGGATCCTTCTCTGAGACCAGAGGTACCTGATCACACCTATCTGGTGACTTGCACGGTCAATCGCCGCTTAACGCCTCTGGACTACGATAGGAACGTCTTCCACTTGGAGTTCGACACGGTGGGTACTGGCCTGAAGTACGCTATTGGAGAGGCTTTGGGTGTGCATGGGTGGAATGATGAACAAGACGTTCTTGATTTCTGCAAATGGTATGGGGTCGATCCCGACCGATTGATCACCATTCCAGTGGCTACAAGCGAAGGAAAGATGTACACTCGTACTATCTTCCAGGCGCTTCAGCAGCAAACTGACCTCTTTGGCCGGCCGCCGAAGTCGTTTTATGCCGAGCTCGCTGCATATGCCACCAACCCTGCTGATAGGCTAGCGCTTCAATTTATCGGCGCACCCGAAGGGTCGTCTATTTTCAAGAAGCTGGGAGAGAAAGATACTGTCACATTTGCAGAGATTTTGCAACGATATCCCAGCGCGAAGCCAGGCATTGAGACTCTATGCGAGATGATTGGAGACATCAAACCCAGGCACTATAGTATTGCAAGCGCGCAGAGTGCGGTCGGCAATCGAGTCGACTTGCTAGTGGTCACCGTGGAATGGACCGCGCCAAATGGTATGCAATTTTTGAATTAGTTTCTCTCATAGTAACGAGCGGATTTTAGGCACCCCTCGTTATGGACAGTGTACTAGGTATCTGGCCGGTCTTAAGGTTGGACAGAGGGTTACCGTTTCCATCAAGCCTAGTGTTATGAAGGTATGTGTTGATTGACTTGTACGCGACTCCGTCATTGACGCACTGTTTTATAGCTTCCACCTGATAATATGCAGCCCATCATAATGGCAGGTCTTGGCACTGGAGCTGCTCCCTTCCGCGCCTTTCTACAGCATCGCGCTCTACTCGCTCAACAAGGCACCCCTGTAGGTCCCACCTACTATTACTTCGGTTCGCGACACCGACATCAAGAGTATCTCTACGGTGAAGAGATAGAAGCGTATATCTTGGACGGCACAATCACAAAAGCTGGTCTTGCATTCTCTCGAGATGGACCTAAAAAGGTGTACATCCAGCATCTCATGCTCGAGGACGCTGCCGTTCTCGCGTCTCTGTTGAAGAATCATGCAGGGGTGTTCTACCTCTGTGGTCCAACGTGGCCAGTACCTGACGTGTACGATGCACTTGTAGGTGCACTAGTCAAGAACGAGGCACACACCCCGGAGAGCGCGGGGGAATTCTTGATGAGTCTTAAGGAAGAAGAGCGGTATGTTCTAGAGGTATATTAGAAGGCTATGTTATACACAGCACAAGTATGATTATCAAGTGATTGCCCTCAACCATGCATGCATCAGATGTGCATCTGTCATATATAGGTGCGCATAAACAGCAGCAATTCCACTCGGCCATGTGACTTTCGTGCAATGTATTGAATGGTGCGCTTGTCGACTCCTGTGCATTTTCCTTTTCCTCTCATCGTGTCTTAATCTTCTTTCCCTGACATAATGGGTATTCAAAGTACCTCTGGATATCTACGATGTTCCAAATGTCGCTAATAAATTATGTGATACACGACATGTAACACAGCCCACAAGTACTAGGTGCGCTGTGTTCTAAAACTTGTATCACAGCGGCTGAGTTTGGTCAGGGTATCAAGTTAAGGCACTGTCTGAAATACGGGGACCAGTGGGGGAATCTTGTACATTTCATGTGTGTGAATGTTTGGTAGACTGTCTTGATGCTTGGCCACATTTGCTCGTGTGCGTGCACTGCGATACATACGTGTACACTAGACAGGCTTGCCGCCGATTGCTTCCCCTTCCGATGAGCTTTGAGCCTATCATTAGTCCTTTATTCCAAATGTATCTCTTCTTCCCCTCGGGGTGCATTCTTGGCCTGATTCATCCAGCATTTTTTATCCCCAGAATATATGGGCTTTGGAATTGTTCTCGCAGCCTTGCTGACCGCATTCCTATGCACTCATTGCACTTTGAGTTCGACATAGACTTGGACGCATCAGTCAGGCCGCTGGCGTAGCATCCGGCGGTCTGTTCCTCAAAAGTGGAATCACACCTAGTATGCATTTTCACCCTTGTTCATACATAATATCATACATGCGGCCTGTGTGAGTCAATATAATATTTAGCATGCCAGACTAGTTCACAGATGATTATTTTTGTTTTCAAAGTTTGTTAGTGGTAACATTGCTTTTCCATGTAGTATTGCCGTCGAGGCGAGTTACACTCGATGCGAAATCGGAAATCGTTCCAACTCGATTTGAATCGAGTTGCAACTCGTTGGGTTCGAGATTCACAATCGATTTGGTGTATTCATTCCATACATTGTAATCCCCTGATTAAAAGTGGCCCCAGGCCTGCATTTGCAGTGGACTCAACATAACTGCCACTCCGACATCAAAGAAAATTTCTAGATTTTCGCTCGGCTATTCTGAATTTCTTTGAACCATGGATGCAAAGGATATCGATGTTCTTCGCGACATACATCAAATCATTGAGGTCCCCCATGTGGCACAGGAGCTTCTCTCTTCGGAGCGGATGCTAACCCTATCGATGGCTCTACCGGCTTATGAAGTACTCAGTAGCCAGTGGACCCAATTACGAAGCATGATCCCACTATATTGGTGTCGGTCTCGATAAACTGAAGCAGTACATCAATGAGGGAAGGAAAACACGCGTATCACTCCAAACTCGTTTCTAAATCCCCAGGCGAACGAGTTGCAAATCGTTTCAACTCGTTGAAGGCTTAGTCCGATTTGTATCGATTTATGTGGATTTTTCAGATTCGACTCGCCTCGGCGGCAACACTATTTCCATGTGCATGCACCCTTTCCCGCCCTGAGAATGAATCATTCATATTTTGCACATTTAGCACGCAAGGCAACTGCTGTGAATTCAATACGCGTTATGATCATCATCCTCGCTACATCATATATACATCTCCACTGGACCGGCAACTGTCGTTCATGGAGTGAATTTCAAGTCTGCACGCACGTAAAGCTTTACCAAGACTCGCAGGCATAGGGACATGGAAGGTCATGACTTAAGTGCATCGGTTAAGAACAACAAGAGGATTATGTTCTGAAGTTTTAATAGGAGGCATTGTTCTACATAATGTATCGTTGTTGTCATGAAATTCGTCAGGGTATAATGATGCGATGTATCTACATGAATGCAAATCAGTTCCTGCGCCTGAATGCTGCTCGTTGATATCTGTCGTAAGGTCATGCTCTGATCCAAAGGAATAGTAGATCGAGGCAGAAAAATGGGAAGATAATGCAAGAATAGAAGTCGCCTCATCTACAGGCAGATTCTGATTAGCAAGTCAAAAAAATCAATAAAGGGGGTCGTGCTCTCTTCTAAAAGAGATCATGGCCCACCATACAAGAAGAGAAAAGATGGAAAGGCCTGTGAGGCCAGGAATAACTCCAAGAACGATTTTGCCACCCTGGCTTAGCTGTGGGCCACGGCATCCACCTGGGTATGCATCATCGCAGGGCATGCCTTGTGGTTTCTTTGAGTCATAAGCGCCCGCTTTCAACGATGTGTAGAACGGGTCAACAGAGTCATTGAGCACGTGCATCGCGGCGAGTGTGAGCATTGGTGCATTGTAGTCCAGTGCGACCTCAGTTTCTGGCCAGTCGGCGCGGATGTCGAAGAAACGGTCGTACTTGTCTGGACCACCAACAACAGCCCCATAAAGGACATAGGCTTCCTCTGGCGGGGATGTATTGATATTGCTGATGTTGTTGCCACCGCTTGCCATTGCGGAGTGGGGATTTTGAGGCGAGTTTGGATTGGCGCCAACGATATAGGGTGCTATGACAGAGTGAGCCAGAATGATAAAAATATATTATACAATGCTCACCTTGCATCGGATTGTCACCCAAAGCATAGTTGACTTGTGATTTGGCATAGTTCTGTCAAAGGTAATGGTTGAGTCTCGCGCTGATTATTAGTGATCGATCTTACCCAATAATCATTTCTCCTGCTCTGAGTCGATGCCAGTGGTACATATCGCGTCAACAGCATAGCAGCATTCAATGACGGGTTTAAACTAGCTTCATCGGAGTCGCCCTTGTAGTATAGCAGCCCGCCTTTAAATAATATTAGCCGGAAAATAAGCAACAATTTTATTGTAGTACCCTGGGTTTGGTATCCTGGTCCACCGCCGTAAACTATTCCGTCGAAGTACTTCTCGGCCACGGTTTGCCAGGTGGATGCATTGCCGCCAAAACTTGGGTTCGCTTGTGCAATCTGTGCAAAAAGAACAGGTAGGCCAGGTGTCTTGTTATCCCAGTTGAATACTCCATCATAACTGCTGAGGCTATATTGCTGCCAGTAACCTTGGGCTTGTTGATATAACGAAGAGGAGTTGGTTGCCCAAGACAAGAAGAGTGCAGCAATGGCAAGCTCATCTCCATATCCAGATGAAGGGTACGCTCTGCCTACTTCAGGCACGGAACGTTGATATACTGCCTGTCCGCCAGAAGCGCTAGTGGCAAAGGTGAAAAGTTGTTCGGCATGTTCGAGAAGGGTTGCAGCGTATGTCGCGTTTTGAAGTGTAGCTGGACCAGAATAAGAGTTCGAGAAGACGCGGTTGGCGTAGAGATTGGAGCAAGCCGCGAAAGCTGCAGCGGTTCCTGCAGCAGCATCTGTTCCAGGACTGAAACTGTATTGGCGAATGATTCAATTATTAACGGTGGAAGAGTACCTTGTGTCGTTGATTTGATATGAAGGACGCGGCAAAGGGATATTGCGATCGCCTCCCCAGTAGGCATTATCAATCTCTTCTGCAGTCATATGTCAGTAGAGAATGGACATCAAGGCCGAAGCTTACCATTAGCTACTTGGACGAACAAGGTATTGTTATCAGCGTGTGCCTATCACAATCATCTTGAGTTGATTACTCGATTGATACTTAAACACAAGACTGACTTTGATAAGCCAGTCAAGACTCCATCGGAGCATGTCATCAAGGTAAGGGGTTTGGTTTGCCAGATCGTATCCTAGACGTCGTTATTATTGACGAGTGAGCATTTCCCCAATTTTGCACAAACCTTTTCCGAAATCCGTTGCACCCCAACAAATTGACATAACGGTGAATGACTAGAGCTAAGTTGAAGAAGTAATATTTAGCACAAGCCGAGGAAATTTACCAGGGGGAAAGTGCATTTGATGTAGTCTAACGGAATTGTCAATATAGAGTAACTCCATAATGCACGCGACACGTACCACCCGCATCATAAAGCCCGCCAGTCAAATCCAACTTGACGTCCTGCCCATCGGTGAGGGCACTGTCGTTTCGCCACTTGACTCGATTCGTGCTAGGCAACTTGCCGCTGCGTTGTGCTTCATAAAAATAAAGCAGATTTCCAAGTAACGAAGACCATTGCGAATTGGGGATACCAGTAGAGGATGGAGACGCGCCAGCTGAAGCGTTTTGAGGCAGAAAAGGGGGTTCAGGAAGAGGAACTTGCGCAAATGCCCGCCAGGAAGTAAGGAGAACAAGAAAAAGTGGTGTCCACATGATGAGTCGTGAAATGAGATATACGCACCACCAATGTCTTCCGGAATGTACAACGGTGAATTTGACAAAGAGTCAGAACACCACCACTGTCCGCCGCGTTCAACCAGAATCACGTGATCTTAGAAGACAGAGCCACGTGACTATGACTTTTTGGGCGCCTACAGTCGAGTATGGCATATTTTGTTATCTAGGCCTCGAGAAAGAGGCCGAAGCATGAGTGTATCTGCCGAGATTGGCATAGATTTGTGTCTCTGTGCCAGCCCAGGCTGACCGCCTATTTCACCTATCCCGCTTGCCACCGTAGGGTATAGGGAGGGAAAGGTTAGTAAGCGGTTTTGACCTCGCGAAGGGTCTCATCAGGGGGCTTACCGCTACCCCAACTGCCTTACCTTTGTTGTGTTTAGCTATCGCTACCCCTAAGCCTTTTATGTAGAAAGGGAATCTGTGCACAGACCCGCGTGATGAAGGCCGGCTTGACCCAATCTAGAGGGGAGATACAGTGAGGGGCCCTCTCACTGGGCTGAAGCCCCATGATGACGATAAGGAGATGGGCGCTAACGACAGGTTTCCCTTCAGTTATCATATCGCAACGTGCTTGATCGCGTGTTTGCACAAGCTGAAAGGCACAGAGACCTCTTTTCTCTCAATACTTGATATTCCTTGTGCGAAACGGGGTGGTTGCAGGGCATGGACCCAGGACAAAATAGGCAAGAGTTGACCAGGCAGTCCTACCAGGCCACTGCCGTTTATCAACCAACGAATGTGGATTCATCCATTGATCTACTCGAATCCTCGCCACAAGACTCATTGAACACTTCCTAAATCCCTGCCGTGACAGACAACGCTGGAGAGTCAAACATGGAAGATGCAATGCACCGGGAACTGAATGAGACTACAAGGTGACACGAAGTACACATCCGACCGGCTCGAGAATCGTCCATGACCCCTGGGCGAGCCGATAGTCATTTTTGCAAATTGCAGGAAAACGGCTGCAGTGATCCAAGGGCTTGAGAAGAACCCAGAACTCATGCTCACATATTTGTCACAATACTTTGTGCCCTCAATAAAACCATTAAGTAGAGGAAGGGAGCGGAATTGAGTTGCGGTTATCACAAACAAAGAAGCTGACAGAATCCGATAGCTCAACCTAGTATAAGCGCTGAGAAAGTCCTATCAAGGCAACGTGAATATTTTGAAATTGACATTTATGCCAGAAGCTTCAACTGCAGAAGCTCCAACCTTTTGTCGGACTCGTGGTTTTGAGCTTGGTAAAATGTTCAGGTATATTCGATTATTTCATGGTGTCACACGGTAATACCGTCAGTCAAGATAAAGTGGAGCAGTCAAATCACGTGAAGGCGACAGCTGACATAATCTTACTTTGGTGGAGAAAATGATTATATATTTGGAACCCCTCCCCTACTAACCGTGGGTGTCGGGCATGATCACACTACTCCAGACTCGGGCCGTCCAAGACGTTCTATATAAATTACAACAGGATATGATTTCAAGTCTATTGTACCTTAACTGTCCTCATGGCACTCAATCCGATTAAGACCTGTGTACTCGGCGTGGGTCTTGCTGGGCTCACGTTTCATGTTCCATTCGTACTCGCTTTGCCCGAACTCTTCACTCTCACTGCCGTCCTGGAGCGCAATCCACAGACTCCCGGAGGAAAGGTGCAGCAGCGCTTTGGAGTTACCACAAAAATATACAGGACAATTGAAGAGGTCGTGAACGACCCAGAAATCGAGCTTGTGATTGTAGGAACCCCAAATGATACTCATTACCCACTTGCCAAAGCTGCTCTAGAGGCCGGCAAGCATGGTGAGTAAAATTCTTTTGCAGAGAAGTCGCTCTCAATCACTTCAGTTCTCGTCGATAAACCTGTGACTGAGACGGTTCAAGAAGCAAATGAACTTGCCGCCATTGCCAAAGCCAAAGGCCTTGTTCTCTATGGGTATCAGAATCGGCGCTGGGACTCGGATCACCTCGCGCTGAAGCGCCTGCTTTCACTTCCTTCCTCTTCGCCTCTCTCGCTTGGCAATCTACTGGAATTTGAGTCTCAGTGAGGACGATCGTCGTTAAAGCTAAACTCGCTTTTCTCACCTTTCTTTAGCTATGATCGTTACCGAACAGGGATTCGGTCCTCTTGGAAGGATAATGCGGGCGCGGTATATGATCTCGGCTCACATCTCCTAGACCAAGCCCTCAAACTCTTTGGTCGACCCGCACGAATCACTGCGTTCATTCAAAATATTCGTGGTGTTACGAAACCAACAGTCGACGACATCGTAAGTCTGGTATCATCGCATTTCAGTATTGTCAACTTGTATTTGATTACACAGTTCACTATCTATTTGCACTACGATCCTGGAACTCCGTTCTTTAACCAGTTCACCGTGCTTCTCCGCTCGCACATTCTATCAGTGAAATCCCCTCAACTACGCTACGCAGTCCGCGGCACAAAGGGAATGTTCACCAAGTATGGCCTCGACACACAGGAGGATCAGTTGAAAGCGATGCCCTCTGTCAGCGATATCCTTGAACCAAATTACGGATGGGAGCCTGAGTCCATCTACGGCACCGTCGAAAATATTGCTGATGACGGCGTGACGATCACAAAGACGACGTAATCGTTGGTTTCACTCATATCTCCTTGCGACGCTGATGGTTTTCTATAGCTGGCCTTCCGATGCCCCGGGCCAGTATATTGGCCTCTTCAAGAACCTTGCTGGTGCTATCCGTAATAACGAGGAACTTGAGGTGAAGTGGGCAGAAACGACGCAAGTGATCGAGATGATCGAACTGGCTTATAAAAGCTCTGCTGCAGGCCGCACTTTGGAGGTGTCGAAGCTTTAGCTGATAGGAACATTCACATTGTGGTAGTGTGCGTTCAATAGTATATTATGGAATAACACTGGTGTGGTCAAATGTCCCTTCAGAGTTTGGGATGCTACAGCACATTCTTGGCAAGCACGAGACTCTGCCAAGTATATCGAGTCCTTTTAATTGTGAACAACGACTAGCGTTGGACAATCACGGTTTAATCACGTTAGTATACTCTGGCGTCACGTTCGAGCAACGTCTACTGACTTGGAAATTTGTATTTTGGAAGATGCGTGACAGCCTCCCAAGGATCAGGCGAGAGTGTGTGACTCGGGTGATATTCGCCTGATCCAATGCTAAGCTTACAAGGAATATTAATGGATTTGCTATGCCTGATGAAATAGTGCAAATCTGTACAGACAGTCTTGATCCCCATCGGGCGCGCGCATGATAAATAAGTAGAGTAATTCAACGACTGCTGTGTGCGAAAGGTTGGAGGCAACGGCAAATCAAGATCTTGGTGAGAGTGTGTCAACGATCAGTTTCGACCAAGTATCGAACGATGTTCAAGTTTATTCCAAAGAGTTGGCTGTCTGGTCTGGAACCTTGGAATATGGATGCATCACTGGAATGAAGTGAACATGCAAAAAAGTTGTTCGAAATTTGGACTTGCAATACATATACGGGTAGCTGGGACTCTGTTGGGTGTGATGACTTGAAAGATTGAGGAATATGATCAACGGATAGATTCCGTTGGAATGTCGCGCGTGACGCGTGACATCTCGGGTATTTAATATTTAATAGCCGCCTCTTCCCATCAAAAGTTGTGAACACTGTCAGACTTCGCGATCGGGCACAAGTCGGGCAGAACCATTGTTATTAAGTATCGATGATAC
Organism: Suillus decipiens; assembly: GCA_016695475.1. Lineage (NCBI taxonomy): Eukaryota > Fungi > Basidiomycota > Agaricomycetes > Boletales > Suillaceae > Suillus > Suillus decipiens. The sequence goes on along the minus strand of MU172920.1, from coordinate 863,909 downwards.
TGTAGGCTACAGCGTGTGGATGGGATCTAGCAGTTGGCACCCTAGCTGTTTGACTCGGTACGTAACTTCAAATCTCTCCCATGATACACCCTCAGGGACCACTGGCGGCAGTGCTTTAGGCTACCTTATTACGAGCGCGCCAAGAGTCTCTCGAAAACGATGTAGTTCCTGCCGGCCCAAAATTCACTGGAACGTCGTCGCTATTATAAGTACCTTAAGCGTCAGAACAAATCCTCGCGTCCCTTAGCTGCGATGCCGAACAAGCAAGCTTCTCACCTAACTCCCAACTGTTGTACTATGAATTCAGGGCCTGCAAAAAATGCTTCAGACACTCGGGCTCGCCGTCGTGTCAATGGTGCGGTTCAAATACTCTTGAGACAGCGTCAGAAAATAATGATTCGTTGTTTCACCAGCCGCCGCTGCCGTGAAATGGATTCGCGGTGAGCTTATTGGCAGAGGAACTTACGGCCGAGTCTACCTGGCTCTTAGCATGACCACGAGTAAATCACAACTGGTTGCCGTCAAACAAGTTGATAGTCCTCAAGTCATCCGAGACGAGAATGATCAGTGTCAAGCCACTTTCGTACATTCTGTCGAAAGAGTAAGCAAGCTACTGGTAGATCTGAACCATCGTAATATCGTCCAATATCTCGGGTTTGAGGAGTGCTTTGTAGAATATTCAAGGGTTATGAATATGTGAGTTTAGCAATACCATCTAGCAATGTTGTGTTGACTCGAACATATGATGTAGTTTTATGGAATACGTGTCGGGCAGTGTATTAGGCTATTGTCTTCGCGAAAAGGGCCGGTTCAGCGAGAATGTCTCGAAATTTTTCATCCTCCAAATACTTCGAGGTTTGAGATACCTTCATTCGCGACGAATAATCTACCGGGTATGTAGTCAATTCGGCCTACTTGAAACACTTGAAGAATTCTGATCAACTCCGGTCAGAATCTGAAAGCTGATAGTGTCCTACTTGATAGAGATGGGAGTTGCAAGCTCTCTGATCTAGAGTTTTTAACCAAGGAGGATAAAATACATAAACTTCCGTTTACCAGCGTGCAACGGATACTACCTTGGATGGCACCAGAAGTAATCTGTCATCAGATGGAAGGGTACAGTGTCAAGGCCGATATTTGGAGTGTAGGATGCGTTTTGTTGGAAATGCTGACAGGAAAGCGACCCTGGTATGAGGATGAACTAATCATGGTCACGATCAAAGTCTGTCTTGTGCCTTTGTATTACAGGAGCATAACTTATATTCCGCCCGCAGGTAAAACAGAATAAACGCCCGCCCATCCCTCCTGACGTCGCCCTGTCAGATCTCGCAAAGGATTTCCAGGATTTATGTTTTGCAATGCAAGTTATTCGAGTTCGTTTGGATGATACTATTCACCTTGTATCTTGCAGAAATCCTAACGAACGTGCGTCTGCTTCGCACCTGAGACAACATCCCTATCTCGAGCTTCCGGATGGCTGGAGATTTCAGGGTTTTAATAGCTAGGGAACATTCTTGTTATCGTGCCTTTCTGTTCATGTACCTTTTCGTAGGCCTTCTTCCCACTCTTGCAGGTCGCCATAAATATAACTGGCTGAGAGAGGAGCTATCCGTACCGGACTGGAACAGTGCAGGATGCCCCGGTTTGACAAGAGCACGATGCAAACCTGTCTTTAGGTGCTTGACGTGACTAGCACACGTCTTATTCGTGAATCTACTAAGTAGTAAATCGAGATAGAGCCTGATATCGTACAAACTTAGCGCGAAGCCGTCTGTCTGATGAAAGACGTCGGTATGATCACACAACCTATCTCAAAGCAAATAGCAGGAATTAGTTTTTAAAAGATGCCATTAAAGATGCACGAGACGGAGGTATATGTTAATCAACTAGTGGGGCATAATTAAATACACTGACAGATAACGTGTGCAATCACGATTGGACAGCACATGAGCGCTCGAGCATTGTTCCACCCCTTTACTTCGGCCCTCACTCTATCCATAGAAGGCATGCAAAGAATGTCGGAACTTCGTGGACGTGAGTGTTACCTTCGCAGGTCCGCCGTCCCCGCAGGTCGTTTTCGGCGCGTAGTCTTTCAAAGATATGTGTGCAATGTTGTAGTAATCTGACTCAGAAGCGCCTACAGCCTGCGCATCTGTCTCGCATTTAGTGACTTTGACGACGTCGAAGTCACCAAATACGAGACAAATGCCTACGCTCAGACGGATAGCAATGGACTTGACTCCTCCAGCCTTCTTGTCCTGAGGTGATACCATCAACACAAGTTCCCAATACGAAAACTTTCTGGGCGAGTCACTTGATAGGTGTACATAAATGGTGGCGTGAAGACATGGCGATCAGCTTTGGAGGTATTGTCAACCCAGCAAACCTATCGGCTTGTCGTTGCAACCGAAGCGAATGAGATGCCCCAGTTATCAGCAAAGCTCAGAAACATATAAGAATGAATTTATGTCCCTGATATAGAAAGTCATACCTAGAAACAATGAAGGTGACGGAGAAGCGTTGACAGTTTTTAAATTTGAATGATCTACTCTCTGCGTAGCACCAGCAGTCGAAAATAAAACAAAATATGACCGTGACGCAACCAGAACAACCAACTTGAAGGCACATGCGATGGGACAGTCACGTGGGCGAGTTCCACGTAGTAGCACTGCCATTGCCAGTACAGCCGCCAGCGCTACATAGGACTCATCACTTGACATTACCACCACAACAATGACCGAGTCCCTCGTTGCTGTTCGTGTCGAGCTCCCAACTTACTCTCTTTCATTTAAAATCGAGGTTCCTATCTCTGCTACCGTGATCGATGTCAAACATGCCATTTCAGCGTCCTGCGCTGGACAGCCCCATGTCGGGGGACAGCGCATAATCTGGAGGGGGCGCTACCTCGCGGACCAGGAGAAAATTTCAGACATATGGAAGGTAACGAGAAAGTCTACGACTTTCCTGAACGACATCTAATCCAAGTTTTAGACCGCAGATGAGCAACGTATCGTCCATTTATCAGTGCACCCCTCCAGTTGGTCTGGTGCTCCCCCATCCTCTAGTGTAACAACAACCACAACACCTATATCCGTCAAAGGAAAATCCCCCTTATTACAAAGTGATGTTCCTTCCAACACTCCCTCAGCGCCTCCCGGGGTACAATCTCATCCTTTCGCACATTTACCCCTGGACCATCAATTCATTGCTTATATCCACCAGGCTGCTCTATCAAAGCTCACTAGGGGGCTCATTGAGCACCCACAATACTCAGTGATTCCATCTCGCACAGTTGCATTAGAGAACCTCGAGAACAAGGGGTACGTTTGGCCGTCAGTCTTGGACGAGCCATACCCTGTCTCTCAGCATGGTGATGGTTCTGGACTGCAATACGAATTGATAACGATCAAGTGAGCTAAATTTTGCGCATAGTGAGATGTGCTTCAATTAACTGTTATTAGTGGCAAGTCATACCTTTCCCTTCGCAACCCAGGTTCGAGGCCCACCGTCGAGCAAGTACATGCCCTGAAGGTCCTAACCTATACATTCTCAATATTATCCCTTCAACCACTACCTCAACCACCGGCGCCAACACCGACCACTTCGTCCAATGAAGCTGTACCACATCAATTAAACAACCTCCTCCAGCAACTCGGACTTCCCACACTCCGTGCTATCCCGAACGTCAATGTCGACGTCGATGTTAATGGTCAGATTGGCGTTGGGGCGAACATCCCAGCACCTGGAGGTGAAGCGCAGATACTTCCCGATATCCCGGTCCGTGTACTATTGGCCCCTCTCGTGATGGTGCTATTCCGGACTCTGCTCTTGTTATACTTTTTCTCCCCAACACGCAAGCCGTTGTTGGGTCTGTGCATCATCGCATGGATAATATATGAGATGTGGACGAATGTGCGAAACGTTATACTCGGACCACTCAATCGAGAGAGGGAGCGTTTAGCTGGTGTTGCCGCTGCCGCGGAGGCTGCAAGACAGGCTCCAGGTCAGGGTCAACCTGGAGGTACCCCAGGGACCCCTGCGCCTCCTGTACCACCTACTCAGTCTGACATACCAACGCCTACACAAAATCAAGAAGCACAGGGTCCTCCACCCCTCAGCAACTCTACCTCTCTTTTGGACCTCCTCGCGCGAATAGGCATCGATACCGAGAACAAGTCGCTCTGGCCAACATCTTCACCACGCACCCCATTGCCACCACCGAGTCTGATGCACAAGGTGACGACCTTTGTAAGTTTGCTTGTGCTGACTCTCCATCCGGAAATATGGAATCGTAGGCGTGCAGCGCTGAGGACAAGGGAAGGACGTTTGCGAACAGAAGCGAACGTGATGGAACGAGAGGTCGAGAGATCAGAGGGCCAGGAACTGAGTGAAGAAGACAAAAAGAGGGAGGAGACTACAGCTGTGTTGCGGGTGCAAGACGGAAGGCGTGCTCCTTGGGTGAAAACTTATATTCAGCGTGTCAGAGGCGGAGAGTGGGTGGATGATTTATAACAAATTATGATCGGTTATTTATTCTGCTTTTAATCCACTTTGCACGGCCAGTTCTGCATTCAAAGGTGTATACTAGATGTTAAGTAGATCATCTGGACGTGCAAGATGTGAAGTTGATATATATTATTCACTCTCATCATCCTCTTCGTCGTCCTCGAACTCCTCTGCTTCATCATCAATGAATCCGTTCAACGTAGGTCCTTCGCCGTCTGAATCTTCTTCGTCTTCCTCGTCGCTCCCCTCTTCATCCGTCTCCTCAGCTTCACTTTCACCACCGAGCTCTATATCCTCCACACTTCCTTCGTCCTCTCCGCTTTCCGCACCAACTTCCATACCCTCTTCTTCGCTCTCGCCTTCCACGTATCTCGTCGGCTGCCTCTCGCCTTGTGATGCTGTGGATACCCCGTTCTTGTGGGGTGCAAGGAGTGTTGGTGCTGTGGAAGAACGCATCTCGATCTGCGAGAGTACCATATCTAGTCGGCCATTTAGTGAGAGGAGGGAATCTTGTAATGCCAGCCTGGAAGTCAGTGTTGCATGTAGACCCGAGAGCCGCGAAACAAGGTCAGGCATCTACAAATAAAATTCAAGTTGGTTTGTAACGTATGCAAAGAGTAGTTTTTTTCTTTATTTCAGAAACATACCGTCATAAGGTGACCGCTATGGACCGCAAGTACGGTCTTGACCCATGTAACGAGTCCAGTTCCGCGTTGCGAACTGGCGCCTCCGCCACCGCCTTTCATACTTGCTGCGCGTGGACCACGGCCGAGACGCTCTACGCACGCCGTGAGCAACGGTACCGCCAGCTGGGGCGGTAACCGTCGTACGGTATTCCGTACCATTGCCGGGTCAGAATGTGCAAGACAAGTCTCAAGCAGTCTCGAGTCGGACGAGTGGAGTGCTTGTATAAGTGTCCGGGTAAGTGAATGTGCAGGTATAACGTTCGGGGTCTCCTGCTTTTGTTTTCGTGGTGATTGGAGTTGCTCCTCTTCAGAGTCTGAAGAGGGGCGTGCGTCACCTGATATTGCAGCGAGACGCTGGCCTAGGGAAAGTTCTGCAAGATCAGCGTCTAGTGCGCCCTCGACCTGAGATGCAGCAAGGTCTTCCATTGCTTGATCTTCCCCGAGCTCAACGCCAGAGTGTACTGCGAGAGATGAGGGCTCGGCGTACCGGGCATTTTTGGATGCAGACTATGATAAATGTATATCAAGTTTTCGTTTTTTGCTATGGCGTTAGATACGTACAGTAGATGCAGGTTCCGAGTCTATGAGGACTTCATTTTGGGCAGTCTGTGATATCGATGGCTTTGCTTTGCGCGAGGATGATTTAGTGCGCGCTTTTTTTGATGGGGGGACACTGGACATGTCCGTATGCCTTTTTACCTGCTCAAACAATTTTTAGGGCGATCCAGGACAGCAATATGAACTCAGGCATATACCTGAAGTTGACGGACGGGGAGAAACAAATATTCTGCAAGTCACGTGCTAGCTAATACTTTCTTGCCTTTCAAGTCCGGTTCTTGAAGTTCAATCTTACTAGGTGACTCAGAGGCTCCTCGCGAGTCGTACTAGGAAGTCGGCACTCACGCTCGCCCGACAAAACCGTCCTTTTTCTTGTATCTGCTGTCACTGCGTACAAAAGGGACAGGAAGGGCTTGCTCGCGATCTTTCCATCTGTCACGGTTACGTTCTACAAATCCGATATCTTAACACCCCAGGTAATCAGCTGCAGTGGCGGGACCAACGATGAATTACATTCAGGTAAATTCCCTGTCTCGATTTTGACGTAAGGGCTAACAGAAAGTAGTTAGAGAAACTCGGTATGGCCTGTGATGCACAGTATTGAGGATTACGGTACGCTAACCACTGCTTATGCAGGCGAAGGTACATACGCCACCGTCTACAAAGTACGTCACAACAGCTTCTCCTTAATATTACATCGAATTTTATGTGGGTACTAGGGTCGTTCGCGAACGACTAATGAGATCGTCGCGCTCAAGGAGATACATCTGGACGCAGAGGAAGGGACACCCTCCACCGCCATCCGCGAGATTTCCCTCATGAAGGAACTCAAGCATGTTAACATCGTCCGCCTCCACGATGTCATACACACGGAGACAAAGCTTGTCCTTATCTTCGAGTACTGTGACCAGGATCTTAAGAAGTATATGGACCAACACGGTGATCGCGGAGCGCTTGACCCTATGACCGTGCGAAGTTTTATGTACCAACTCCTCAAGGGCACATCGTTTTGCCATGAGAACAGGGTCTTACATCGGGACCTGAAGCCCCAGAACCTTCTTATTAATCGCAAGGGCGAGCTAAAGCTTGGTGACTTTGGTCTAGCACGCGCATTTGGCGTGCCAGTGAACACATTTTCCAACGAGGTACGTTGATATATGATGAGTCTCCCTGCGGCACAGCTGAGGTGTGAAATTAGGTCGTCACACTATGGTATCGTGCACCAGATGTACTTCTTGGATCACGCACATACAATACATCGATTGACGTGTGGTCCTGCGGATGCATCTTCGCGGAGATGATCTCTGGAGTGCCTCTCTTCCGTGGCCGTGACAACCAGGACCAATTACTTCATATTATGCGCATTGTCGGCACGCCGGACGATCGAGTTCTGAGGAAGATAGCGACTGATTCAGTGAGATCCCTTGATTATGGCGAGAGATGGGGGATGCTCATTTTTCTTCCAGCCTGAAATTACCCTAAAGCAATATCCAAGATACCCAAAGATTTCCTTTGCCCAAGTGCTTCCTAAGGCCTCGCCACAAGGTATTAATCAGGCCTAGATTTATGGGACCTGGACTGACAGTGATGCAGCCCTCGACTTACTTGAACGTCTACTTCAATTTGATCCCGCCAAGCGTATGACGGCCACTGAAGCCCTTTCGCACCCTTACTTTACCTCCACCGTGGCCCCCGCCTACGGCCCGAGTTCGACTCCAGGGTCAATGCCACCCCCTCAATTCAATTTTCCTCATCCTCACCCCCATGCACAGCAACAGCAACAACAACAGCAGCAGCAGCAGCAGCCTCAACAGCAGCAACCCCACAATACAATTCCCCCACCAGGGTCTTCGTCTCAGATATCAATAACTCCGTCGTCAGTCTATCCACATGGCCAGCAGCAGCCCATGTACAGCAGTCAGGACGCTGCAAGGATGCAGGCGCAAGCTCAAGCCCAGGCCCAGGCCCAAGCAATGGCCCAGGCTCAGGCTCAGGCTCAGGCACAGGCACATGCCCACGCGCAAGCTCATATGAATCAACAGGTCGCGCCTGGATACCCTGGAGGGTTTCCTGCGCAGTATCAGCAGCATGCACGATAGTGACGTAAAGCTTTCTGGTGATGCAGAAAATTTGTTATGTATTTGATGTTTCTCCCCTTTTTCTTAGGCATTGTTCCTGTTATATGTATTGCCACCTTGGGGATAGAAGAATGTTGTATTCAGTAGTTTTGTAACACAGATGTCACTTTACGTCTCGTCCACGGGGAGTTCTACGTTTTATTGAGCTGACAGTTGAAATAGAGGAACAGTAAGCGAGGTTGCTTTACAAGGAGAGGTTCCAAAAGAGTTGTTCTTTGTAATTCACAGCATCTCGAACACCCTTGTCTTGGTAGGCTAGAGGATCATCGAAATTAATCTAGATACTACGACCCTTCAAATGAATGGGTTCCCCCCTTAAGTGTCAGGCGGAGTACACGTTTAACTGGTCCGAGAAGGACAACGCGCGACCAGTCTATGAAAGGGCTTTGAGATTATATGTTTCCGGCGAGAAATGATATGCATGTACAGATGGGGTAATGACACATGGTCACGCGTCTTTTGTTTCCTTCGGTGCCTTGCCAAAAGTTTACCAAGTGGCTCACGACTATAAATCCAACTCACACATCCAGCATAACGTATATCTAACAATCCCCATTGATCACTGTCCTGCATAGCGAGAACCATACATTAATGTCTACATTCGACAATCTCATTCAGGACTTGACTCGTGACGTATGTCGAGTGCAACCAAAAGACGCCCTCCAGTTTTGCGCTAGTTGGTTCCAGTCTCGACTAGAAGAACAGCGGACGCGAACACGAGACGTACTGCAGCAACGTGGTCTCTCCACGCTTCATGAGCTACCATCCGAGTTCTATTTGGACTCCCCTGTTAATGCCGTCCCTCGTAATTCCACGCCCACTCCCATTTCTCCGTTTTCCCAGGTCCCTCAGCGTCGTGCATCCTCGCTCCATGCGGGCCTCTCGCACAGTCCGTTTGGAACTCTTAATGTGCCGGGAAATGCGTTGTTGTCCTTAGACACAAACGGGGCTTCCAATGGCATGCTTGCCCCGACGTTCACCCTTGATGGACGTGAACTGCCCCCAACCTCACCACTAACCACTGATCCCAACGCATTCGCACGGTATGATGTGTCTTCAACGCCAACCATTTCTAATTCGCTCTCTCTGGGCCTTGGAGATTACCTCCATGCGCCATCGGCTACCATATTGGCACGCCGTGTGTCAGTCAGTGCTGAGCCTATTGCGGTAAACAGTGGTCATGACGACCCACTCCCTGTATTCCCCAAGACAGCCGACCAACTTCGCCGTATAAAATCATCCACTGCAAATAACTTAAGTTTCCGTGATCTCGATGAGGAGCAGGAGACTGGCGTGCTCAATGCAATGCGAGAACTCAACGTCGCCGCAGATGAAGTGATTATTCTGCAGGGAGATGTAGGAGAATACTTTTACGTCGTCGAATCAGGACTTTTCCACTGCTACATCCACCCTGAACCTCTACCGCCGACTTGGCTGGTGGATACGGCAAACCATTCCTCGCAGCCCGAAAAATTCCTCCAACCGGGATATCATCCTGTCTTTGGTCGAAAAGTTTCAGAGTGCAAGCCTGGAACTTCTTTCGGCGAGCTTGCGTTAATGCATGGTCATCCGCGTGCGGCGACCGTGCAGGCAATTGAGCCCTCCACTGTCTGGGCTCTTGACCGTATCACTTTCCGCACGATCATTTTGAAAGCAGCTCACAGGCGCAGGACGATGTACGAGCATTTCCTTTCCACCGTGCCTCTTTTGTCCTCCCTCGAGCCAGGAGAACGTAGTAAAATAGCAGACGCGCTGGTCAGCAAAGTATACTCCGATGGAGAAGCGGTTCTTCGGCAGGGAGAGATGGGAGATACTTTCTTTTTCGTAGAGGAAGGCGAGGCCATTGTTACTAAGACACAACAAGGAGAGGAGGGTGAGTACCGCGAGATTACAGTGGGCCGGCTGAAGAAGGGAGACTATTTCGGCGGTGAGTGTTTTGGTGTTGTTCTCGATCAATTCTTAAATAGTTGACGTGCACCTTAACAGAGCTATCTTTACTCAGACTTGAACCTAGAGCGGCGACAGTGAGTGCGGTGCATCGAACAGATGCGTCGCAACCGAAGTTGAAGGTCGCAGCGTTGGGTACGCCTGCATTCACACGACTGCTTGGGCCTCTCCGGGAGATAATGGAGAGAAAGGCTGGAGAGAGGTATGGTCTTTCATCCAGATTAATCCATTGATGAGAAGGGTTTTTGTGTATTATTCTTTCTTGAGTTTATATACCCCGTGTCTTATAGTGAAATTATTGTATCCTCAGCCATTATCATCATCAGGCGCCCTTATATCAGATATTTAAATATGTCCGGGTCGTCTTTTACGTACTCGTATGTCATATCTATGTCATATCTTAGACTGACTGGTCACGTGTGTTTACTTAACGACTCGTTTGATCGTTTCTGCTGTTGTGATGCCAACCGAGTGGCCAATTACTGCTTATGCCGTTGAAATTTCGAAATCCAAACAATGGTCTTATTATATGCGGAAGCACCGTTCATCACCATCGTTTCAACAACAACGACCAATTTTTAATCCCCCACAGTCCTTTCTGGTTTCCTTTCTTTTTCATTGGTTGCTTGCTTCAGACTGCCACCTGGATCTTCGTGTGGGTAAAGCCCTTGCTGTCAGTTTGCAAAGGAACTAACAACAAAAATTCAAAGAAATTGTCTCACCCATACACTCGCTCCATCGCCGCTCTTTTTTTAAAAAACATCATCAACGATTCTTCATGGACGGATGTGAGTGTTTTCTGATCATCTTGAAGTGATATCTTGACACCTTCAGCAGTAGGAAGCTTATTGTAAGATATTCGTTATGTAACACTAACAGTGAACTGCTAGCTGAAGTAACACCAGTGGTGGAGACGACACTCCGACCTCGGACCCTAACGAGAACCCTCTTGGTGGGATTGGTGGTATCTTGAGCGGCGTATTAGGTGGCGGGACCACTACCACTCCTACGTTGAGATCTTCTACTATATCCACGAGCCAACTCCTGACCTTCTCTTTTCTAGATCTTCCAGATCTCCCACCTCTTCTAGCACTTCCAGCACTCCCAGCACTTCCACCACTAGCCAAATATCCAGTTCTAGTAGCACTCCCGTTCCCTCGTAAGCTACACGTATTGTAAATGGTTTCAGCAGATTGATCGGTTTGACCACCAGCACGAGTACCCATTCAACAACATCCACATCGGTATCCACACCGACCTCCACACCTATACCTACACCTACGCCCACGACCACATCCACTCCCTCACTCACACCTACACCCACACCCACACCCACACCCGCATCATCCGCCTCTCTGATCGTTCTTACTTCAACCTCTGGCACCAGTGTTGTCTATGTGACTAGCATTGAGTCCAATCCAGCGTCTGCCACTGGTGCAGCAGCACCTGAGTCATTCTTGCAGAACAAGCCTCTGGAGGGCGGAGTATTCGCCTTAGTTGCGATCGTGATTATGATCATCATCTTCGTCGTCATCACGTACACCATCCGTCGTCGTCAACGCAATCGCCTTGAAAATGACGTCGCAGATGCTATCACGTTCGACCCGACCGTGGCTCAGCACTATGGAGATGAGGAAAATGGAATGAACGCCTTTGAAAAAACCAGGCTTAGTGGCAGTTCTACAGGTCATGGTCATGGCTTTGGGTACGGTTGCCAGCCTGTATACGCGCCACCGGCCGTTCCTCAGTACGGTTACTACGGCTCACAAGGATATGAACAGCAGGCGGCTGCCTATCATGTCCCTCCCACTCAAGGCCCTGTCTATAATCTTGGCAGTGCAGTCAATACGGGTGGTACGGCCAATACGGGTAACAGTGGTGTGGCCAATACAGGTAGCGCCGTTGATTTAGGTAGCGCGGCCGATACGGTTGTTGCAGTCAATACAGGTGGTGCCAACCTTACTCGCAAATATTCAGACCGAAAACCCGTTCCACCTCTCCTGCCAAATCCTGTCTATGACCCAACTCAATCTCCGGTTCTTCCCTCTCACTATTACATGCAGAACCAAGGTACCCCTGTCTCACCGATTTCTCAATCGATGAGCCTTTCTATTCCCCCCGGTGCTCTGACGACTCCCGCGCTACATGATAACTCGGAGGACGATCCTTACACGGGAATGCTTGAGGCATGTTGACTTCTTGCTGAACTTTCATAACATACTTAAGATGTCAACAGGTCGTAAATCGCTAAATATACCCTCGTGCTCATGATGTCATTCTTTTTGATACCCTTCTTGGATTAATCCGTCCAAGTAGGCAGTTGCTTTGTTGGTTTCTTCTCCGACTATGCTCCCTTTTCATATTGTTTTGAGCAGTGCTCGTCTTTCCGTTTTTTATAGTTTCAATTAATACATTCCGATGTGCTGTGCTCATCAAATGTCTTTGATTCTTGTTGAGTTGTCATGATGTAGACATAGGGTGACTGGTCACCCATTCTAGAGCACCGTTATCATTGTATTTATACACTTTGCTTGATGTTTGTACGAATCCAAAAGTTTTGAAGTATATTGGCTGCTTGATTGAGAGGCCCGACACACATAATCGACCAACTTTGGCATCATTCGTCCTTCAAGGGTTTGTCCTTTTTAATGGGGCTCGAACTATCCTTTCTGATCTGTTCCACGTGCTCCATGGCTTTCCTTTTTGCTAAACGCTGCTCTCGCCGCTCCAGGTACCAGACCAGCCCAGTCACTCCCAATGTCGCTGCGCACGTGCAAACCATTGCAATCATGCCCTTTTTGAAACGGGGTGCATCCGTAGCAGAGTAGAAGAGGAGCGGCCACCAAGCGTTGACCGCGTTGTTCCACATGCTTGTTGTCCAAGTCAGTTTTCGGTCCATCAGGTATACGACAAAAATTCACTTCATGGAGGCAAGTACAACAGCACGCTCTTGATCATCATCTGCACATATCTGGTTTGCCCAACTGCAGAATCATCATCAAATCAGCACGAGTCAGTTTGAATGTGAAGACATGGCTAACGCGAATGTGGTAGCTTGTCCGGCATATGAGGCTCCTGCGAAATCTGAGGGACGAACTAAGTTTGCAAAGCAGTGACCTCGACAGAGACCACCAACAATATGCGAAGAATTTCAATCCGGTTGGACTACTCCACACAAGGATACAGATCGCAGCGACTGTGCAGCAGAAGCACATGTAAATGAGTACAGGCCATCTTGCCCGTGTGTAATCTGTCCAGGTAGCGCAGACGAGTGTGGATGCAATCCCGAAAGCTGTGACTCCGCTCGGGTAGTAATCTGATAAAATAAAGCAAGGAGAGAAAGATGTAGACATGTAGTGTACCCACCGACTTCTTCGACTGTATAACCGCCTATTGAAGATAACCATTGGCCCATCAGATTGTTAGAGCCAAAACTTTCGGTCTCTCCTGAGATGGCGAACTGTACACATAGACTGTTATCCACACTCGTCGAGTAAAAGAAGATGCTTACGAGGAGACTGCACCCGTACCAACGCCAGCGGCTAAGCACTCTCTTCGCGAGACCCCAAGAGAGACCATGATGAACGACATCCGAGTCAAGACGGTCTTTGGAGAGAGCCCGTTCCTGTGTAGAAGATAGTACAACTGAGAGATGGATATTGACATATCTCCAAGAGCATACCTCTTCGCTGAGATAAAATGCTTTGGTGGTCGATGGCACATCAGGAAAGATGAGAAAGCCGTAAAGTGCAATTGGGAGCGTGATTACACCATCGATGATGAACCTGGGTTAAATGGTTTTCCAGTGAGCACTGGCGCAGATCAGCAACGCTCACAGCCACCGCCATCCACTTCTTCCACCGACGCCTCCAAGATGTCTCGTGAAACTTTAGTTTGAAATTTTCGGTCCGGTGGGAAATATGATATCTCACTGGTAAACAGCTGCTTGAAGCACGCCGGAGAACCTATGGAGTGTAAGCGAAATGAACTGACGTTAGATTATTACCTCACAATGTTCCAGCTAGACCAGAACTTGTGAAAATGCCCGAGCGTTTCCCCAATTCGCTAGGTTTATACCATCTTCGGGGATTGCATGAGAGGAGAATGTTCCTTGGAGAAATGAAGCACACTAACGATCCAAGGATATAGTGCGTGCCTACGAAGGTCGACGCTTCTGATATGCCTTGGAAGAATCTGATGGCGTACAGCTATTTGTGGAAATGGCTTTTAGCAGGGGAACGATATTATGGAAGGCCTTACCTGTTGAACATTATGGACGCTACTTGAACTATACAATCAAATTGGTCCGAGTCGACACCATACTTGTTGCATTCTCAACAATCAAAACGAACCAGAAGGTGAGCACACCCCACACTATTTGCATCGATGGAAACCACAGTCTTGGTGGGACGACCTGGAGCATCAAGTTGTCTGACAAGCATTAAACAGGGTACTCTGGCAACATGATCGCTGGAAGCGTACTGGGAATCATCCCGACAATGTAGCCGCACGTAAAGACGGTATTGATTTTCTGCGAGAGCTCAGAGAAACGTCCCCGAAGACACATGTATAGATACGTACATTGAAGTCATTTCCTTGCATGTTGAGTTCTTGCTTCATCCCGGATACATATGCATTGTTTACATTTGCTCGATCAAGGTCTGGTTACAAGAACTATGTCAGAGACGACTCCTCGGATCTATCAATTGGTAATCCGGAGAAAGCTTTGCTGTGACCACACTAACACGTTCGTAACTCTTTCTTGCGTCAGAAACTGTAGTGCATGCAAAATGGCCGGTGTCAAAGGTTAACGACGTAAAACTCACAGTTCGTGAAATACTATCACCAAAGCGATGCGTTTGCGGTCAGTGTTTTCAAGAACAGTCAATGCAACATACCATAAGACAACAGTAAGACAAAATGAACCAGTCCAATTTCAAGAGCAGGCCTCGCTCCAACTTGGATGAGGGTATCTCCCCCCAGAGGAACTGCCTAACTGTCGTATGCCAACGCATTTTTCAGGATGGTTGAGTCGACTTTTGAAGTGCTCTGCCTGAGATGAGAAATGGAAAGCTATAATTAGCTGTCTAATTGTTCGTTTGACAAATCGAAAGAGATAAGACTTGTGGGAAATGATATTGACTAGTGATCATCATCGCGCCAGGGGCCGGTGGCACAATGGAATCATCATGCATAGATAAAGATACCTTAGAAGTAACCGATGCCAATCCATTATTGAGACCTGATCAAAATCTCACGAAGAAAGGATGCCGACCTCTCTAGCGATCAACAAATTTCCCGATGAGAAGTGCCAGGCTGCCCAGGCATACAAAAATATGACATCGCTATGGATTGCACAAACACCACAAGGTCCTTTGATAACAGCATGAGTTTGGCGCACAAAAGTTCTGGGAAAGCACCTCTGCCGAGAGCGAGAGCCGAACAAGAGCACATATGCTAGCGACCGCCTCGTTGTTTCAATCCAACTCAGTTCCCGCCAACTTACTGGGCCGCACCTCGGCATTGACCGGCTGCCTTGCCTATGACATGACATGGAAAACCTGAGCCATGCCAAATGCATAATCAAGACCCGTACAACGCATCGAGTTGGGTCGTCCGTCGAGGTCGGGAATTCCGCCGCATCTAGTAGTCGCCGCGAGAGAGAAAGGAAATAGGCATGGGAGATGGGAGTAAACCGAAGTCGTGGTATGCCCCTAGGCTCAACAGTCCAGCTGGGCGGCATTCACGCCAACTCTTATGTGCCGGGAAAATGATATTGATACGGGCTCAAGTTGAACCCTGTGAGCTACCAGACTAAGCGTGCTGTCACCAGTGACCTCCCAATCATGATGCGTCTTCACTCTTCATGATATATTTTGAAGCCATTAGGTGCGCGAGCTGAGCGATGCGTACAGTCTCGAACGCTGGCCGCCTTGCTTTGTTTCAGAAGTTGATCACACCGAACTTTTCCCAATGGAGATGCACTTTGTCGATAATCCGGTTGAGTTTCATACAAGATTTTGATTCAAACTTTAATAGTTGGTGGTTAACCAATCTAAAAATGGCTTGACAGTACAGGTGCCTCTAGACCCAGGTCGCGGAATTTAAATTTCGGAGTCCCATTCTTTAGAACTGGGTCATGAAACACCTAGTGGCGCTGGCTGTGGTGTGATCGAATCTAATAGCTGTTCGCTCGAGTCAGAGGTGCTGTGGTAGGCCGGTGAGTAATCTTCTCATCAGTCGTCTGATGTCATACTGGTTGGGTTACCGTCGGAGGCGATGACGGCTGACAGTTAAAATTTGGATTACCATGGGACACGTTGGGATAACTTGAGGTCATCGCAAGTTTTCAATGCTAGTCCAAATCGTTATTTCCAAGGGTCGTAGAAGCTAAAGCTAAATGCGTTTACCTACCCTATGAATAATATTCGGCTCGTCGTGAATTCGACTTCGCGATCCGAGTACCGACCTTGGATTAGTACCGAGCCATGTCTTGGGAAACTTCGGATGCTCTCCGCGTAATGTGCTGACAAAACTTCCGATCGGCGTAAGACCGGTACATGTTTATAGGAGGATTATTCATGATGTTATAATCACCTTCACATCTTCTAGCCGACTCATTCCTTTCATTGCCCACACAGTCCAACAATGCACTCACGTTGGCTGTCTCTTATTGCTACTCCATCTCTTCTCGCTATTGGCCTCATCGCACCCCTATCAGTATTGGCAGTCCCTGTAGCGGACCTTGAATCAGTAGAAGCACCTACTGCTCGTGTACCCTCAGGAGACTTCCTCAGACGTGACAATGATCATATGCATATGCATCACGGCGCACCTCTCACTGAGCTGAATGAGACCGCGATCCTTCAGTGGCATGCTCCCACTCCCCCCTCTTACTGGTCTATCGATATCGAGGATCGTGACCCATCCGTTTCCCGTTACCCTGGACTCATGGCCTTGCACGTAATCTTCATGTCCCTCGCTTTCTTCGTCGCCTTACCCGTCGGTGAGAAAATATCACGTACCCGCCATCGCGCTAACTTAAAATGGGCTACATAGGCATAGCCTTGCGTGCTTTAAAGCATTCATGGCACGGTCTCATTGTAGTCGCATTTTACAGCTTATGCGCGCTAGGGTGTGCCTCCGGTACCTTGTATACGAAATTGACACCAAATATGTAAGTCAAACGTCACTCAATAACAGATCTGACTCCGGCATTTCCCTGACCATCTCAATCACAGGTATGAAGGATCAGCCCATGCATCCCACGGTTACTTGGTTTTAATCTTAAGTTTATGCCTCTCTGCGGTTGACATCGCTCGCTTTTTCGTCCGTCTATATCTATTCATAAAAAACAAAAGCAAGTTCACCTTGAAGCCATTCTGGCAGAATGTTGTGTTGGGACGCAATGAAGTCCACGACGTCACAGCCAAGTACACTGGCTTGGATATGGAGGAACCCTCAGAATTCGATGTAGCCGAAATGAAACCACTGGGGCTCGATGAATCTAGCGAACCTCTTCATGTGCGACGGAATATACCTATTGCAACTATCCAAACCCAAGATTTGGATGATATCGACGACAATGAAACGGCATCATGGGTCAATAGCTCTCGAAGCAGTCACGTTGCACACAATTATACACGGTCTGGCTTGTCGGAGAGGACCGTATTTGAAACTGGTTCCCCGCAAGGTTCCAGGCATTCTGATGAAACCTTGCATGATTTCAGGCTTCCCAGCCTTATCGAGCCGCAAGCTCCCCTTATCCGCATTGGTCAAGGAATATTTGCTACGCTCGAGAGAGCATTGGTTTTCGCAGCTTTTGGTATGACACTGTCAGGCATTGTCGTTTATACCGGTGGCTGTCGCGAAAGCTATGTAAACGGCTGTCTTGCGCATCTAATCAGTATGTAGGTCTTGCTCTATGCGGAGGCATCCACACTGACTAGATCTGTAGAGGGCGGCATTTTCTGGTGTTATGGGTTGGTTACCTTTGCTCGGTACCTTGGATCTTTTTCTGAAATGGGGTGGGCTTGGAATCTCTCGCCGATTGGTGAACATGTTTCTGCCGAATTCGTGGAGTCGTTGGTCATTTTTCTCTACGGCATCACCAACACTTGGATGGAGCGCTTTGGCGTTCACTCCGGTGACCCATATACTACCAAGCAAGTGCAGCATATAAGCATTGCTGTATGTGACTTTTCCTCCTGCCTATTCGTATCTCACAATTATTTAGGTCATGTTTTGGTTTGCCGGACTCGTCGGGATGGGAATCGAGTCCAAGCGTGTTCGCCGCTGGCTTGCAGCATCTGCTGCAGCCGCTGTCGGTCCAGCTGAGGTTTCCGAGCCCCCAAGCTATCGTGGTAGCTTCAACCCTTTCCCTGCTCTTGTCATCGGCGTTACCGGAGCTGCAATGAGCGCCCATGCCCAGACCTATCTCTTCCAGGTACTTTGGAAATTCGCCCACTGTGTTTCTCGCTGAACTGGTTTCGAAACAGGTACAGATACACGAACTATGGGGACGGCTCCTTTTGGGATTCTCGGTTTTAAGGTGCTTCACCTACTTCTTTGTCTGGCTTGGCCCGCCCCGCTCTATCCTTCCCTCTCGACCGCCGACAGAAGCTCTTGCAAGCTTCTTCCTTGCATGCGGTGGTTTGGTATTTATATTCAGTACAGAAGAAATTACTATTGCCGCTATGAGGAAAGGGCGTGACGGTATGCGATTTCCCACCCGAAGTACCTCCTTACTGACAAACGAACTTGCTGTAGATATGATGATGTTCCTTAATGTCGCCGTTGCTATTACATGCTTCGCGTTCTGTTGGACCTTCTGCATCGTTGCGATGAAAGGATGGCTCAAGTCCCGGAGCACTACTCGCTATCCCCTCTCAGCTCCCTGATCAGAAGATGCCCTTATCGCTGGCCGTGCTTAGACGTAAACGTTATTTCACGAGTGCTTTCAATTTCCTTTTCATTCATACACCTGTAGTATTTGACAAACCCGCTAAATTTACGGCTCTTACGACCATAATCCATAGGATCTCTTACACCATTTTACGCCTATTTGTATAGTAACAAAATATTGACGTCATTCCCTTTTCCATGCAGGTGCACAACTGCACCATGTAGTTCGTTGACCACGAGTTTGATGGTTGAGTATGTGCGTCGCTATGGGTGCCGCGATACTTGGCAGAACAAAAATCTGCAACGATCATTTCCTAAGTAACACATACACCGGGTCCCCAAGAACGACATTGGTCAAGTGTCGATATGAACCAGTTATCGAAAGTAACAGTCCACCGAACGACGCGTAGGCGGTGCTGCAGGATATGAGCGCGAGCCAGCAGACTGCAAACATGCAAGCAACTTACACGATATCGGATGATCCAGTATCAAACTTGTATACCTGTCGAAACCAATGAGTAAACTCGAACCCTTTCGCGATGGAAAACCTAGCCGTACCTTCCCGTACATCACATAGTCATAATCTTCCTCCAAGCCTCTCCTTCCTTTGCCATCCGGTCTCCATACATCTCTGTCCTTGTCTTCCCCATCTTCCCCATCTGCAGTGGGTGCACCACCGTCCCGCGATAGCGACGAAGCAAGAGCCATCGCAAAACTGTCCCCAGTGACTAGAGGGAAGAGCTCGATATTGTAATCAAGCGTCAAGTCCATGTCATAGTTCTTTGAACGAGCGTATAACCGAGATACTGGGTTTACATAGCGCATGTCAATCATAGGTAAAAAGTGATGCGCGTAGGGTCCGGACCTCTATCGAATTTTTTGCCACCCTTGTCGATGTCATTGATCGTGAAGATGTCGTCGAATACGATGCTAGATGAGGTAGAAGCCATGGCGAAGAAAGAGCCAAACAGTCCGATTCCGAAATTTTCCAAAAAAGTATATATATTCAATCCTCTAGCTATAGCTAGAGAGATCGTATAACCTCATGAGCCACGACTCGGACTCGACACAAATATAATGATAAATCAACGAGCGCAGATGACTGAAGAAAGCCAAAGTAACAGTCACTCATACTGGTACCTCTGGTAGACTCCCCACCCACTGCGGGAATTTTTGCCATTCGAGCAGACGACCATCATGCAAGACCTGAAATCAGGACTGCGTAATCTGCCAAAGCTCCCATCCATATCCAAAATCCAGACCAACCACATCCCACGAATCCCTTCCAGCAACTCGGACGACAGTCAAAGTCTGTTTTCCAAAGAACGCGTGCGAGCTGGGCGGCCCCGAGACCGAGGCCGAGATAGAATGGCGCTCCATGAGCGTTGAGAACGCCTGCGAGACCAACCAAAGAGATGGTTGATGCCGAGAGCCCGACGAGGATGGGTCGGGTCTGCTCTCTGAAAAGCAGGGCAGTAGAGTGGATACCGACATTTATATCATCCATTTTATCCTGAGATAGTCAGAAGGTAGAAGTGCCTTATCGTGCAGTAACACCTACTTGATGTGCATATATACTGTCGTACACAAGAGTCCAGCATACTCCGCCTGCGTATAGAGGAAGACAGACACTCCAGTTGACTGCCCCGGCGACGGCAGACCAGCCGAGCAAAGCCCCCCAATTAAAAGTGAGTCCTGCGGCACCATCATTTCAGTCCTGAAATACGACAGAAACTACTGATACGTACCTAGTACGGCTTGCGGCCAGTAGGTGATTCTTTTCATGAACGGGTATACGGTCACCAAAGGTAGAGATGAAGCTCCAAGGAGAATGCTTACGGTCGAAAATGTCAATGCCTGCACAGTAGAGCGAAAGTAAACATAACGCGTACCTATACCAATTCAACTCTAACAAAACTCCCAGTCCCACAGTCAACTGTCCAGCCAAGAACACCAGCGCCTGTTTTTGGTTGATGTCACCTCTCGCAAGTGGTCTACTTTGTGTTCTCTCTGCGATGACGCGTCAGCGCAAAGAAGACGCGACGATAGCGCGTGTTCTACTTACCTACGGCTTTGTCTAAATTTTTATCCCACATATCGTTGATGGTGCAACCCGCACCGCGCATGACCATTGCTCCGAGTCCAAATAGGCCAATATATGTCAGAGGCGTCGTTAATGGTGCCTCCAAGGCATATGAGGCCATGGTGATGGACCATGCTAGATGGAGGAAGAATGAGCCAGAGGAGCGCACAACTTTGAATTAGCTTGACGCACCACAAGGGTAAAACAGCAATAAGGTCCCAATTGGCTTATCGATTCTTGTCAAGTAGAGGTAAGGTCGAACCTTTGGTGGAAGACGGTCGACCCAGGTTGTTGGTGCAGTTGGAACGCCTGCTGTCCCAGACACATGACGGCTCAATAACTTTGTGGACGAAGACAAGATACCAGTTATTTGACCGCCTGTCTGGAATGTATGCCGACCAGCCCATGGTATGTTGCGCACTGAGTTCCTGGTTAAACAGCGTCCCGAATACAACCCGGAGAACCGGGTTAGTGTTATGATGGTCATGCTGCAACGCAATACATAAATTCCCGCCTCGCACGTAATGTGTATATGGTATTACGTATATACACGCTTGACGTGTGCTGGGGTGCTGTCATTAGTCCTTACCTTGTCAGCTCATTGAACGCATGCCCACAGATACTAATAGTGTGGATGGTCGGATGGGATAAATGTGCAAGTAAATTATCAAATGCACGCTGATCTTTTCTGACCGTTGGGCTGACGCTTATAGTACATCCCCAAAATTGTCCTGCCAAATGAATACTTGCAACGTGCCACTCGTGCGCAATTTTGGTTGCCACCAGTCTGTCCTGGCATAGAAACTCAAGGTACAGTGCCCAGGTAATATCGGGAAGCATGCGTGGGCCAAAGTGAAGCATCGTCGAAGAACAATCATAGTGCGTAAAAAAGCACCACAGTCTGCTATAGCCTAGTAAGCGGTCAAATTTTCCATAGCCCGCAATTATATCCGAACATTTTCTTCAGCAGAAAACTTCAGTCAGCTAGCAGCCAGTCACTGGCGACTATTCGAAAAGGTAAAATAGGAACATCCGGGAAGATACGAGAGCTGATATGCAAAATGATGCCATAGGGTACTGCAACAAAGGTCATAAAATGACAAGGCGAGAAGTCTTCATTCACCACTCCTTGGCAAGTTTGAACGACCACTCCCAGTCTGAAAAGATGGCAGGTTAGTTTTAAGATAGTTTGATCACAGCTTCTGCGAATACAAACCTGCGTATACTTCTCCATCATCGTCTATAACGCGGCTCCTGACCTGGTACGATCCCGTGCGTGCCACCATCCCCGACGGTGATTCTTCTACATCAAAATTCTTCGTGTATGGTTGTCCCTGGGGATGGGGACCGTATGACCCAAGCATTTGCTCGAGCTTGTCCACTATAGAGAGGTGATCAAGATCAAGGACCTGAATCATGATGAGAATGTACTGATACCTTTGATACCAGAGCGTTTGACTACCTGGATGTATCGTGCACCCTTCGCAACAAGCTTTTAGGACCTGACAAGCCAAAACGAAGACGGGCTACTCACAGAAATAATTGAGTGATTCACCTTGAACGTGATCCGAACGCTGTGACAATATCAGCCTGATAGCACTGGAGAATAACTTCGAGTGCTCACTTATATTCTACGCCCTCCTTGATGATAATTGGATTCTTCTTGATCTCGGCGATCAAGGCAACGTTGTCGAGGTTAAATACAAGTTTCTTGCCAGGAGGAAGTGTGGGTGAATCAAGCTCTAGAGTCAGAACTGTCATCTATATGACCCATTAGAATGAGGACAGGCAGTACTGGGAGCAACGTACTCTTGGTCCTGTAGGGTCCCCAACTGATACTCCAGGCGTGATACCAAGACTGGCTTTCCACCGTGCCAAGCTCTCATCTTCTGCGTCGAGTTTGGCGTATTCATCTGCTGTTTTTATAGTGCCGGTTGGCTTGTAACCTAGGACAGATTCAATAAGCGACTCATTTCGTTTGTCCTACATTCAATGCTGGCACACCTGGGGTGGCAGAGGGCTTCAAATCATCCTGATCGTCGTTCTACAGTAACGCTAATCAGCTAACGATCGCAATCTAGGTATATGTTCGAAACATACAGAAGACATCTCAAACGTGAAACTCGAGGTTTAGAGGGGATGAACAGGCCGATGAGTGGCAGGTAAGTTGAAGTTTCCAAGGGCCTTTTGTAATTGGCAGTGCCAGCTTGTTCAGACACTTATCTACTGATCTGATTTCACACGCTTGTTGCCTAGGCTTGAAATTCAACACGATGATCCAAAGTTTGGATATTGTCATTCTGTAGTTGTCAGATTATAGACAGTCTCAAGCTTCGAGCCTCGATGGGACTTTCAAGAGCTTTCATTGCGGTATGAACGAGACCAATTATTAATGGATAGCGGGTCAACGCCCCGGTAGGAGTGAACGGAGAGGAGTGCTAGGGGTCTTGGCTGGGTTTCGGGGTCATGCCATAGTCGGACAAACTATTATCCACTCCTGTGTCACGTTCTAGAGCATGCGGAGCTAGAGAACGCTGCATTGCCTTCATGTAACGTGTTCCGAACCAAAACTATAAATATAATCCATATCCGATCCATACAATAATATGTAAAAAACCACACATGAACTACAATGTTGTAAGCACATAAAGAGCACGGGGGTAACGCGATAAAACGTCAAAAATACATGCCGCATGGCACATAAGATAAACCAATAACAGGCAAACATGAGTCGAGGTAGACTAAGGTGATAGATGAGGTGAAACATTATGCATGCTTTCTAGAAATAAAACATTCTAGTCAGTACTCGGTTGTTATCTGACGTTCTGACACGAACCGCCTTTGAACCAGCATTTGCCCTTGCTCAGGTGGAAACACTTCGGACCGTTAGGGCATACATGACCCCAGCAGCACCGCTCGCCGTATGGGCACTGGAGACCTGGGACATGACCAAAAATTTAGTGAGGCATCGAGGTCAAGCTGATTAAACATGCCATTTTTCAGGAAATTACAAGGAGCTTTTTTGGCATTAGCAGCGAGAGTGGCCAGCTGATCTGGCGTCAGGATATAGTCATGCGAATATTTACAAGCCCCCTAATACCGAAACATTCATCAGCAAAGTGAAGAAGACTCGCGGTCCACACCTACGCCTTTAGTGCAGGACATGAGATAGAATTCATTACAAGGTGGGGGAGAATCTGTGTAAGCGGTAAAATGTCGAGTGTCTAGACACTGACCACAGCTACTCAACACAATCTTAACTCACGCTTATGAAGGGGCTGGGAGCCATCAGCATCGATAGTATTAAATCATAACGAGAAGTGGACTCACCAGGGTCGGGTCCACCAGCCTTCCCGTTGCAGAACTACTCATACTGGGCGGTGAGTGCGGTGTCGGTAATCCACCAGATGTCAGTGTGGGACTAAGACCATTCATATTCAATGGTGGTGGTGTCCTCAATGGTGGCGAGAGCCTCTGGTTGATAAACAATGTGTCCACAGTCAGAATCGGCAAACGGTGTTTCTGCGCGTAGTTAGGGCTCGCTCGACAGGCTTCCAAGAAGGCGACTTTTCCCAAAAGTCCATCATTTTGCAGGGCAGCGATAGTTGAAGCGTAAGTATTTTCCTGGCCACCTGTGTTACGTCAACTTCTGTAACCGCGATGAGCGTTGACGAGACTTGCCGGCAAAGAAAATTCTCTGAGTTTGAGGGAAGCGTAAGTATGTTTGTAGATATTCTAAATGGGCGTAAGTGACGGATGTGACGTTGATCAGCACACGCCAACCTGTAATTTTTGTGAAGGTGGCGTCTTTGCCGTATCCGACATCAACCAAAACAAACCTAGGCGAAGACTGGCTGAAACCCATAATGAAGGCATCAAGTTGCTCCGGGCTACACAATTTATGTCGCTCGAGAACACTCGCCAGTATAGCCTTGTTAAAGTAAATTGTTACCCAAAATGACAGTCGACCGAGAACGTGAACATCCTCGCTGGTTAAATAGTCCGCGACTGCCCTCGTTAATTGTTGTGCGGCCTGGCGGCCACCTTCGTGACCTTGCCTAAGGAGCGAGTCATTAAATATACAAGCATCCCCATCAATGACGCAGAGGACGAGTAGACTCTGACTCTGTTTGAGATTACGGATAAATTTAGACAATCAATCACTATAGCAGGAAATAGACTAGCACTGGCCATGAAGGTTTCCATCGACGCCACCTGAGAATTCAGGGAAGCCAGTCGCCCTTTGAGAGCCTTAGCCTCCCTGTCTGCGCCTTCAATAGCAGTCGCATGAGCTTGTTTCCAGACAGCAAGCTCGACCTCGAGTTCAGCTAAGCGATTCTCGAGGTCGGCATTCCGTTTAACTGTCGCCGATGACAGGCCTGCAAAACTGCATTAGATTACAAGTTTATTCCTGACACGATAGAGGTACTCACTCAGAAGTCTGCCCAGCGTCTCATCCCTTGTGAAAATTTTTCGAATCAAGATTTCACCGGTGCACGAGGTGACTTACCAGAGCTGCTGACTGACCTCTGCTACCGGAGACGTTGCCATATGCGTCGGCGAACGATGGGTACAGAGTGGATATTAGATATTAGGGAAACACAGGAATGCCAACAAAATTCGGCAGCCTTTTAAACCATCGAAGCCACGATGTTTACCTGTAAAGGGGCTAGGCCGTTAATCAGGCTAGATCGCGGAATTCGTGCAGTGGGAGAAGTCCGCAGATAAGGCAATTATATCATTGATGTGAGCACCTCGAAGGTCATATTGTCATTCAAAGAAGTCGAAACTTATTTGGCTAAGTCACGCGAACCAAGTGAATTTGCCGCGCATTTCGTTGAGAATCACTTGTACGTGCTCAAGTACGTCAATAAAAAAATTCCATCAGCATTACGTTGTTAATTTTCCTCCGCGATGATGATCTAGAGGTTAGCAAAAACTGAACCTTGATGTCAAGACGTGACTGCATGCATATATGTACAAATAGATGTTCCCGAGGCCGAACCCATCTCCGCAAGGACAGCCTCGAATGGTCATAACAAGAAACTTTATCATAATAAAATCGAGGGTGCAGTTAATTCAGTTGTTCGGTTGGCGGTGCATACCAGCTTAAGCGAAAATGAGAGTGGTTCCGTGTGGAGGGTGACGGAATATCTCACCAGCGATGAATTTGCATTTTCCTAACTTCAGGTAATAACAAGTCGTTCCATTCGGGCACGCATGTCCATAAACACATTCGTCTCCAAATGGACAGTCTCCGCCTGACGAACAGTTAGTATTATGCTCAACAAATTGTCAGTGAGGAAGGTGCACCTTCGTTTGTAACTTTACAAGGCGTCTTCTTTGCATTCTCTCCCAGTTCTTGATAGTGTTCCGCTTCCAAGATATACTCGTGTGAATATTTGCAACTCGGACCGTGTCTGCATTGTGCCAAGTAGAATAAAGTGCACGGAGGTGGAACATCTATGTGAAAAGATCAATATTAGATCACTACAATGGACGCCGAGTGAACATACGCTTAGACAGTGGCTAGCAGTAAATTGGTCAGGACAGCATAAAGAGACACGAAAGGGCAATACAACTCACTAATTGTTGATTGATACGTCGCTGCTTCGGTGGAGAAGGAGGGGTCATTCGCGGCAAGCGAAGCGGAATCTCGCTTGCTTCGCTGGAATCACTACTGCCCTCACTTGGCTCCATTGTTGGGCAGACAAACCGCGTCGACATTGCTAGCGGTGTTTGTAACACTGATTTATAACTTGGGAGACTTCCGCGCCGAGCCGCCGCTCCCTGGCCTTCTCCAGAAAAAGAGCTGATGCCAGGTGGAGTAGTAGGAGGACAGGCAGGCTGCGCTGCGGTCAATTTTGGAGTAGTAGGCGCCAGTCCAGGAGGGGAACCAGTCGCAATGACATTATAAGATGGTGCCACGAGTTTAGTTGTCATAAACAGCTCGGGTATTCTGAGCTCAGGTAGCTGAAGCGCCCTGATATCAATTGCTACATCAGAATAACCAGGCATGAGAACAAGCTTATGACCAAGGCTCGAGGTGACGACAGAACGAAGGTTGTGCACATAGCCATTGTCATGGCATCCTGTTTGATAAAAATCAGTAAACCGCTTGGAGAGTGGAGGTCGAACTTAACCGCCGAAGAATATTTTGTAAGTATGTGGAAGACGGATGTTATCTTCAAGATGGACTAGATATCCAGAAATAACTTCAACTCCGTGCAAATCATCACACGAGTTAGCTCACCTTTAAGCTTTGCATCAGCAGCTTCTTTGCTACCTCCTACATCGACCATGATAAATCGCTCGGCAGCTTGATTGAAGCCCATCATGAAGTCATCAAACTTGGCTCTAACCGTCGTCAGACCCACTCGGCCAAACGTCTCTAGAAGGCCGCGTTTGTTGTAGAAGAGATACACCCAAAGTTGGTACTGCTCAAATCCTTCATTGGTAGATATGAATTGGCGAACGCGTTCGGTCAATTTTCTTGCAGCAGCTAAGCCACCTTCCTGGCCTTGACTCATCAATTCCTGCGTGAAGATCATTCCGTCGCCGTCAAGCAAACATATAACTCTTTTTTCTAGTCCCTAAAACGCGGTTTCTAATCATAACAATAGCCTGGGTCAAAGGTAAACGCACTTTTAAGGTGTTCAACTCGTGTAACAATTCGTTTTTCTCTTCGGCTTGTCTTCGAAGGCGGTCTTCCATAGCAGAGTATGCTGTTTGAAAAACACCCAAATTTGTTGAAAGTTCTCGAATACGATTCTCGTAGAGGCTTTCGTTTTGCAGTAATATCTGTATTTCACCTGTCGAACATGTTGTGGGTTGGATAGATACTATTTCGCGTCAGAAGTGCATGCATACCAGAAAGGTGCTCGAGGGTGTTTCGTCTGCACGGCTGTCATTCAGTACTTCACTGTGACGCAAGGTAACCGAGTACAGACATTGCATGCTGCTGGATGACTCCATGATTTTCGTTTGCGTTCATCATGCTGGTGAGGCAGGAGAGAAGCCGTGTTGCGCCACAGTTTATAAACTCAACCCCTTTGACGTGATCCTCGCCTTTGTAGTATGTTGGTCAAGGCGATGCATGTGCTGTGTGCCATCGAGATTTGCTTCTAAAGTTGAGGAACAAAAAGCTCAAATGGTTCACTCGTGGCACTTTGCGCCTTTGCATGCAGGCATTCATGAACTTGCTTCTTGTTCGCACGTACATCTAGGCCAACGCACACAAGTCATGGATCCGAAGATGTGACCACAACGAAACAAGATCACTGGCTATGAGCATCGACAAAAACTTAACACAAAAACGCAGAGATACAGTTCTCTAATTGACATATCATGTACTAGTACTGTGAAAGACTCCCATGGGTTCATTAGTAATCAATAATCTATAAAGGCATAGGCGGTGGTGACCTAACTTGTTTTGTCTGCAAGGTAACGGTAAACAAACGCACAAATCCTTAGGAAAGCTGAATCAAGGTCAGGTGGAGCTTGAGGAACAGTCAGGTACTTTAGCCAGTCTATCACTCCCTCTTACCTTCTCCATTCCAGCGGGCTGTTTTGCATGTCTAACTTCGCTAAATTTGTTCGGATGTTCATTTGGTCTATCGCACGATGACGAATTTGGGAAGGTCACATGCGACAAGTCCTACTTCAATTAAGTTATCAGCCTCGCGACCATGAATTAACAATTACCGACATTAAACCTGCAGCCTCCTGGATGCATCAAATATCAATCAACCATTCTGAATCGTTCGGCTGTCTGACTAAAACCCGCCAGAGACCGTCAAATGCAGTCCTGATTATAGCGAGATCCGGTTTTTCGAATGTGGAGAGCGAACTGCGCCTACCACAAAAAGTAATTCTTGAAATTGGCACCTCGCTGTACCACGATTGAATACAGAAATGCCCCGCGGAGTTTCTAGTTGTTGCTAGCTGAAGATGGCTACCCTCGCCGTCTTGTCACATCAGATCATGAGAAATCGAGGAGGCGAATATCAGCTCTATTTGCAATATTAGAGCTGATTAGGTCATGAGGCTGTAACCTTCCAAAAGTTCTTGTTCTAAAGGCATGTTCTTTTCCTCCGTATTGACGTGTGCTGACTGGAAAATTGTATATTGCAGTCTTGGAACCGCTTCTCTCGAGACCTGTTGTTTGGAATCTTTTGTAACAGCTTTGCATGGATAATAAATACGAACGTATCCTATGCCACCTCGTGGCTTAACTGTAGATTGGTTTAGTCAGTGAAAACATACCTGACATTGGGCGCATAATCCAAAAAATGGACGCTAGCAACGAGAAGTTTGGAAGGTTGGAGAATGAGAAGCTCAGGTACGGTCGACTAGAAATGAAATTGCTTACCGTTGAACTCGCTAGCTGGCGTCTGGCATGGTGATATTCGCCTTGATTAGTGCACGTCAGCCAACTTCAGATGCACTAGGACGCTAAGAATTCAAATGAGCAAACAAAAGGAGAACCGTTGGTAAGACCCACATGCCGCCTGGCGCGCTACACGGCAAAGACGCGTTCGTGGGAATTGCTTACGTGGACGCGTCGTCGATCATTTGGTTCGCGTCTTTTGTCCACACTTGCGACATTCTTTATTGCTACGGCAGCTGATACATCATCTCTACTTGTTGTACTTACATTCTCTGTCTCCATGACCGACCTGTACACATCCCTCGGAGTCTCACCCAGGAAGAGACGCCAACTCACTAGTTCAGACGACGAGACCACTTTCACTCCGAAAAAGCTTCGAACAGCGTAAGCATGCTTAATCTATCGTCACTGTGCTATTATGCTCATAGACGCCATGTTTCAAGGCCACCTACACCGCCAGCCTCTGCTCATAAGGGCATCAAACCAGATCAAACCTCCTTACCACATCACCTTTCACGACTCAACACGATTCAAACAGCCTTGCAACATGCATTATCACATGCACTAGCAACATGTGCCGTGTCTCCATCCTCTGACACGGGCATAGTGCGAAACGTGCTCAATCACATGTCCATCATGACTTACTCTGGACTCACAACCAAATTCGATACCGATGATCTTAAGCGGCTTTGCTGGATATGGGAGTGGAATGCGAAGTCACTTCCTGTTACAAGCAAATACAACGCGACTGATGATGAGAACCCCTTCTTAGATGCCCCTGCACAGCCTCCTGCCAAGGACTGGACACGAGGTGCGATGGGATTGGTGATCAACCCAACTACCTATTATTCCAAAGGCGCAGGCAAACGCGTACCTGTATATGGTATTGGTATCGAGGTTGAAATCGATATTGATAAAGATATGGGGGGTGGCATGGCCGCGGTAGCTCGATGGACCGCCGATGCAGAGAAGCGACGAACTGAGTTTCGAAATAAACTCGAGCGCTGGGTCAAGGTTTGTCCCCAGATCTTCACTGCCGTTATATATATGCTAACTCCACTTGTAGCTTCACTCTGATGTCCCAGATGTGCCAAATGTCCCTCTGGCAGATATTCCGGAGCTTGTGACTACTGTCAAGACGTCCTCGCTGACTCGAGTGCTTGCTTCTGCCTCGCCCAAGGGTGCTTCAATTCTTAAGAATATGGTTCCGTCCAGTCCGACCTCGCCGGCGAAGTCGCCTGTAAAGCGTTCTATTGCCGCACATGAGTTTGCAGTCCCCTTTCCTGCCATTAGTCCTTCGAAGTCAGCCCTTGCATCATCATCTAAATCTCCCATTCCATTTCCTCAGACACCATCATCGCGTCAGAGACGCGCAGATCTTTTGGTCGGTCTTCTAACCCCCAAGACTCCTGCACGTCACAGATGTGAGAGTGATGCATCAGATTATCTGCCTACGACACCTATCCATCAACGCGGAGCCAACGCGGAGACAGCACCTTCAACTCCAAGTACATCTCGTCGTCAAGCTTTATATGACCGAATTCGTCAGAAGTCTGTCACCGCCAGTCCAACCAAAGCCAAGAGCGCGGAAGTTGTCGGAGGAAAACTCTCTAGGGAGCAAATCCAGAAAATGGGTCAGGAAGAGATCCGGCGGCGCTGCTTGCTCGGTCGCCTAGGTGGTGTTGCCGAGAGTGCCTGGATGTTAGTATCATGCATATGACCTCTTCCTTTATTAACGCCTTATTTGACAGGCTCTTCTCGGCTCCAGTCGGACCGACTTCCACGCCAACTATTCGAAAACGCAAAGCCCTTCCGACCTCTGAAGTTGTAGCTGCGATCATCAAATCATCCCCCGTGCCGATGTCAACTCTAGAAGCAAATGAATCGCTCAGACTACTGACAACGCTTTGTCCGTTCTTCCTGCGACCTCTGGATATTGCGGGCAAAGAATGGCTTGAGATGCCACCCACATCATCGGTGCAGGATTCTGATACTAGCATTGTCAACAAGTCGATGCCTCCTAGTCCAACCAAGAAGCCCACTGGCAGAAAACTTGTCCCACCACCCAGTCCAGGCGCTCGGTCTACTTCTACTATAGGTCCACCGCCCAGTCCCGGCTCTCGTGCGAAACTTGACAGCGCCGAAATACTCGCGCGAAGTCCCAGGCGAGTTAAACGTGAAATGGGCGGCCTCAGAGAAGTGAGGGAAATTATTCGGAGAGAACTGGAGCTGCAGGATTAGCTCCAGATCAGTGCTCATCTTACTCTATTTCTAACTCTATCAGTGCGATACTTCCAACATTTATATTGACATTGCTTGTCTACTGTCACTTCATTAACTTCTAGCTATGTATATAGATAATTTTTTGATGTATTGCATGCTTCGTCTCCTTGGGAAAGAACCTTCCAGAAATCTCTCGTGAACGGTGTTGTGGTATAATCGGGTATTACTCAACCAAAAATTCTGTCCATACCTCGTTCATGTGGTATAAAGTACTCATATGCCCTCCACCTATGTGTTTGATCCGCGCATTCTTGTAATTAGCGGCAAGATAGTGTGCATAAGCCACCGGAGTCATATCATCATCATCGCTCGCTGTAAGCAGGATGGGTGGACGAGAGTGTTCCTCGTCCAGTGCGTCAGGCTGGAAACCCCAATCTGAGTGCAGAAGGGATGGCGCAAGCATAAAGCCTTCCCAAGACTTGGAGATGCTCTTCATGCTATTCTGAGCCATTTTCCGCACATAATCCCCTGGTACCATCCCGCATTCCTCACACCACTTCGCAAACTCTTCCCGCTCCGCCTGATCCATGACGTCAAAAACAGTTTCCCGCATTATTGCCTCTGCGCCTTCTATGGTCGCTAACTTTCTCACCAGCACGAGTTTGATCAGATGACTGATAAGGTTGAATGGTGTGTAGTACCAGATGGGGCCAGGTGAGACATACTGCGTCCACGTCAAGTGTTTGGCGTAATCTTTGTGATACCGAAATGGGCTGAAGGCACCCAACAGCAGCATGCCTGATATGCACCGGCCGAATGGGAATTTGTCATACGGTGCACCATACAATATTTGTGCAGACACTGTGCCGAGCGAGCCCCCTGCAAGGTATAGTTTGATGTTACGGCCATTGAAATCTGGATATAGGTGGGACAATAGTGCTGTCATGTCGCTTGTGAGGCAGTCGCGGAATGGTATCGATGGTGGAGGAGGTGACGTGTTGCCCCATCCAGGCAGAGTGGGCGTGATGAAATGGACATTCTTGTTCAGAAGGGCTTGAGATGTCTGGGATGCATCCCCAACAGTGAAAAACCCATGCATGTAAAGAACGACAGTCTTGCTGGATGGGTTTCCTGCTTCTGCGTATGCCAGGGTACGCCCATCGCGTAGAGGAAGAAACCTATCCTCAGTGCTCATGTCTGTAGACATAAATCAAAGATAGTACTAGCGTAGTGAACGCTGGAGGGACGATCGCCGTGTAACAACCAGTAGTTATGGTTTTCCTGTGCAAATTGGAAAAGGAAATACTCCCCGCCGCAGCACAGGGAGTATCAATAAACGCCGAGTATGTTGATGAGTATAGTCTCAGTCAAACGTACGAACTGCACATGCAACAGGTACCGCAGCTTAGAACAGCGCGTAGGAGGTTGCCTATATGGGATTCTTGTGTTCCCATAATATGCCCCCCATCTATACTGCGTACTCCAGAGTCCAAACGTCCTTCTCGTGGACCGCAGTTGACCGTTTCTAGGGAAACAATACAGCCTTCATGCACATGAATGCAGCTGCAAGTCATAAATCAATGAAGTAACACAGCTCTGAAATTCTTGCGGCCTCACGAAGAAACAAGCTATCTGGTTCAAAGGTGAGCAAAGTAGCTTGGCTGTAGTTACAAATCGTCATGGTAAAAGTCAGGCTCGTTCTACTAGCCACGATTCGTCGAGCTGTGCCGCATTCACAAAGTTGAGCATACCGTCTTGTTGCAAGATGACACACTCATATTTGTGATACGACCCTCATGGTTAAGCGAGGTGGCGCAGCACCGCTACGGCAGTCCTGAGTCCGCTGCTCACTGGCAGCGCTCAGTGCTCACTAGCGAGCGCTCAAGCGCTCATCTCTTGCACTCATTCACTAATTTCACTTCCAAATCAACTAACCATAACATATATAAGACACCATATCAAAAATGTATTTTTCTGATAAGTGTATATACGCTCGACTTCAAGCTGCTCTCAGCCTATACTGGGCGGGACCAACTTGGAACTCAGAAATCAGCTCAATATGCTATCCATGGATTTTTTGGAGATGTGCAGTGGAAAGTCGGATCAAATCACCTGTTTGATATCTTTAAGTTTCCATTTTCAAATCGATGGCTGGTTGCGAGGGTACCCAATGTTTATTAAGATAAGCTAACGATGGGAAGATGGACTATCATTATGCAAGAGGGCATGAGTTCGATTAGGCAGCATACCCACTTCGCCAACCAACGCTACAACTCCAAAGTGGTGGAATAGCGATGACAAGCTTATATCATTTCCAATTCCGCTCTGGTAGCTCTCTCAAACTTCGCGTAATCAACCACTGTGCCTTCTCTCCTGCTTGCCTCAGCAGCAAATACAGTGAGATGACTCTTGAGCACCTCAGAAACATCAGTCCCTAGTAGTTCTTGATTGTTCGTGCGCACGGCCTCGACAAAAGTACGCATAAGACCCAAATCTCCGCCTCCGTGCCCACCACCTTCATTCTTCGGGTGGTGCGTCGTCTTATGACCCGTGCGGAAGTCGGTAACAGTGAAACTATTCATATCGCCAACTATCTCGCCGTGTGTGAAGTGCAACCGTGTTTGACGTTCGCAAATCAAGGAAGTGTGTGCCACCATCGTAAACGAGACGGTGGCACCTGATGAATATTCAATATTTACAACCTAGAAACATAGCATTAAGACGCCGCTTTGCAAGGGAGAATTGATTGGTACCTGATGATCACAAACATCGTTATCGCTTTCGTACACGCATTGTCCGTAAGGTCCATTGCACAGGGCATCAGTAATATTCTCTATATCTGGTATTCCATCCACAATAGTGCTGACTGGCCAATTGGTATTTCCACGAGAAACAGGTTCCAGGTATACTGTGTCGTTCCACTCAGTTAAGATGAAACGAAGTCGGAGGTGATATACTTTTCTTTGCACTGTATGGGCAATCATGTTCTACTGAACATTCTAAGCAGCGAGTTGCATTGCCTGCCGCGGGAGGTTTCTTCTCCTTGCGAAAATGTTGTAAAGAGCCGAACGAAGAGATTCGCACCGGAATCGCAGGGGAAAGCCAGTGACAGAGAATATCTATGTCACTTGCGTGCCCAATCCATTAAGCTATCATGCGCGATGAACCAAGACTTACTTACTGGCAGCACTTGGTCATAAGTGAGAAAGAACTTTCAGATTCTTTCTTCCAATGGCCCCGAACGAAAGAGTGAGCAAAGTGAAAGTAACCAACGGGCTCGATGTGAACCACATTGATCAGCTCACCCAACTGTCCTGAACGGACGACTTCGGTGATGGCCTTGCTGTAAGGGGAGTAACGCAGGACTATACCGCACGTGAGGTTTGAAGTTCGTAGTACGACAAGTGATATAGCTCACCGTGACCAACTCCGTAAATGATACCAGCATTTTTGACTGCCTTCTCCGTTTCAAGGCAGTCTTGAAGGCTTGTAGCCATGGGTTTCTCGCAAAGTATATGGTACCCCTGGGCTGCGAATGCCGACACCACCTCACAATGCATATGATCTTGCACCGCAACAATTACTGCGTCTACGAGACGTTTCCCGATAGTTTGAATGGTATCAGCGGAAGCTTTTAAGAGTTCCTGCCAATCGTTGAACACAAGGGTACGATCAAGCTGATGATTACGGGTAAAAATATCGCGGGTCTTTGGTCTGGGTTCTGCAATAGCGACGACCTTGCATTTCTTCGGGTGATTAAGGGCATATCCAGCATAGTTCTGCGTACAAGCATGAGTGCATCATGAGGAGAAGGCATGATTGACTTCATACAGTCCCTCTCTGACCACAGCCGATGATAGCCAATGTGACAGGCTCGTTTGGTAGGGATGTCATGATTGCAAATGGAGATTCGTTGGACCTGACGCTCAGGCTCGAACGAGACCACAGGGACTTTATAGGGTGCAAACGCAACATGTGGCTACTTGATCCGATATCGAATGCTATATCTGAACAGGACCTTATCACTAGACCATGAATGATATCAGCATTCTACTGTATCGCACCAGGTGTTTAGTAACTTCGGCGAGTTTACTCAGGGTTGTCACAGTCATAGTGCATGCCTCGCTTACTTCCACGTCTACTCAAAATCCTGCAAGATGCCCCAGAGCCCATCACACTAAGCAATAGACATACGCGCTACAAAAAGCGTGTTTCCATGAAAAATGCTAATCCAGGGACGCCTACTTTCACCTCAGAAGGCAGGACTCACTCAATTTTGTTGGACGACGCGAACCCAATCACCGAAGGCCATCTTTATAACAGACACAAGTCACTACCACCCAGGGTTCGTCTTGTTAAGCCACTACAAGATATCGGGGAGCATGACCATCCGCGGGAAATGACGGACGAGGAACGCGAATGGTGGTCCAGCCCTTACCGTGCGTTAGATACACCATTCCTATTATTTGTGTACTTATCATTCTGATGCAGTCAGAATGCTCGCTTCGCCCCTGCGAGAATGTCAAATAACGCGTAAAAAACTACCCAATGGTGCGTGAATAGAAAAGGCTCATGTTACATCTCCTTCATTCCACTCCTAGACTTTCTCATTCGTCTGGCACCCGTGCGCTTCTCAGCCTCTCAGGGAGTACGCGAACAGCAGCAACTAGTCCCAGATGGTATCGAGCATCCTAAATTTAAGCCTCGTCGATCCACATCTGCATGTTATATTGTATGCTGGAAAGATGCCCTTCCATATGCAAGTTCTAGAAGTGCGTGACGAGTTGCAACTTCATTCCAGCCACTGAGTTCTTCTCAGTTCCGCTACGCAAAATGTCACAGAACTTGGTTATGGCACCTTTGTTATCAGTACGCATCGGTTATCAGCTCCGTTTACGAGTCCTGCAGGAACTGGAGCTTCTTACTAAAAAACTTGCTGCAAGTCCTTTGGAGGACTCTGCGGCAACAGTGCTCCGAAGACTCACTCGTTCCGAGTGGAACGTAGTTCGGCAAACTAACTCGATACCTCACAAAGATGCAGTAGCCCTGATGGCAGTACCTCCAGTCAACAAGAACCCAGAAACAAAGGAGAAGCCACAACCCTCCGCACAGTTGGATATCGCTGATATTGTACAAATCGATACTGACAGCTCAGAAACCTCATCGCGGCGTCTCCCCCCTCTCTCCGTTCTCCACCCGGTCACGGATGATATAAGTCCTCTTCTTCCGATTGCGCAAGCTCCTCTCTACCATGGTCTGTCCTTATTTCCTGCCCGACCACAGCGAGCAGCACTGTATAAAGCACTCTGTAAGCTACTTCAGGCGGAGCGTAGAGCACGGTCGCGCGCACATCCAGCCCTTGGTTCTTCCCAACATGAAAAGTCACCGCGAGCCCGTGGTGACGCCAAGGGAAGCCATGCGTTCCTCCTGTGTTCGAACCAGCATACTGCCAAACGAGCGGATGTTGTGCCTTTGGCGATAGCTCTCTGGAGATTGCGGATGTGGGAGGGACAAGCTTACGGTTCCGCTGTTGAGACGAGTCACTGGGAGGTCGATGCAGGATGGAGGTTATCTTGGGCAGGGCAGATGTACTGAACAGCCATACCGATAACGCTTAGCATGTCATTTAATCATAAGAAATGTCGATTAGGATGCTCGCTTGCAAGACAGAGATGTAATTTTGCAAAGTCTACACATCTACTCAATAGCCATTGCGGCTGGTTCCACGCTCTTCACCGGCCTGGACAGTACCTCACGACCTTCCCAAAACTTAGGGAGTTTGTCCCCGGGAACAAAGAGTCGCTCGACACCGTCCTCTGTGATCACGCACATGCGGATGACACCTCCTGACGAGCCGTCTCTTGCCATCGCAAGCGCAAGTGCTACGCGACACAGCTAAATTAAACGCAGGAAAGTGATGATGCAGGTCAAGCACGCACTGTTTTTCACGAATTCGACAGTCTCATCCCGTCCCCACCCGTCTTGGTATGTAGCATCACAGTAACCGTATACATATGTTGAACCAGAGCCTAAAAATTGACATAATTGACTCGGTGTCGAACATGAGCAACGCTAGACGCACCTCCAATGGCCCACGGCTGGCGGAAAAGTCCTCCGCCTAGAGGAATGTTGTATACACTTGGACCGACCTCCTTGTCCCACCCCGCAACAATGATACCTGCGCTGAGAGCATCTTTATTATCATAGCAAATATCCTGGAACATGCCCGCAGCTGACGAAACTGGAGGGTGGGTGCCGTGGATTTGTCTGGTAGTGCTCAGTACAAGCGAACCTGTGACTGTTGAGAAACGAAGGCGTACGTATATAACTGCAGGTAGTAATGTATCATATCTGCGACGGCTTGCGTGTCAGCTGCAGATCCTGAGCGACAGCAGTATATCCGATCGTGAACATGTGTGAGCTTGTCTGTTACACGGTTGGCCTTGGTTTTGTAGAGATGAGGAAATAAACAGTAAGTAAGTAAGAGTGCGCACGATGTAGCTTCCTGTCGTCGTACGGCTGTCGGCGCCGATGACGACGCCCTTGTCGAATTGAACTGCCATAATGGAGGTCTGCAAATGGCGTGCATTAATGATGATAGAATAATGATTTGAACGTTCATACCCCGAGATTGACCTCTCCGCTCTTGAGCCTGTTCATGTCGATGCGATCCATGTTGCTGTTGATATCGTCGTGTGTTATGAAGAAGTGTAATGTCAATCTTAGTTGTGGCTGAGTAGCTAAGTAGCGCTGACGCGTCTGGACGCGTGTTCTCACTTGTTTCTGATTTCCATTCACCGAACTTGTAACTTTTATTATAGTCACAATGACTTCCCAGAATTTGACTACATCATATAACGAACTACAGCGTGCATTTGATGCGCGACCGTCAGATCTAAAGAAATGCGGGATGCTGCTAGCCCAGCTAAAGGTGTCGCCAAGTTAATCCAAAGCTTTGTATATGCGTGACTGACTTGATGGTAGGTTGGCTTAATAGAGGCAGGTCTATTGATCCCCCAAGGAGAAACAAACCTCCATGACTTGGTCGTTGCTCGTACGTCAGAAC